>OZ022422.1:22238012-22286714 GCA_963989365.1 Rhimphoctona megacephalus
TAATTGTTTTTTTTTTTCTCTGGAATGACATTTATTCAAGAATTTTGTGCCTATGAATTTTCAAGACTAATTAAAAAAATGAAATGAAACGATACTCCAAAGTTGGTGAAATAACAAATAAAATAATATACCGGACGATAATCCAAAGATTAATCAAAAGTCTTTTCACTTAATTGCCGAGTTAAAACGAGTGAATACCAAGTGAGGATTTCTTTTTGTTCGTTTTTTTTTTTTTAGCTGATCTAATCGAATAGGCCATTCATTTTTGTTGTCTCTCCTCACGCAAACCGATCGTCGTATCTCTTCCTTGGCGTTCCACTTATCTCCTTTCCTCGCTCTCATTACCAGCCCCGATCTTACTTACGAAACCATTCGTATGTACACATGTAAAACGCTATTAAATCACACGTGTACCAGTTTGCCCCAGGAGTACGCAAATACGAATCCTGTAGTCAGAAAGTGCAATTAATTTTGATAAGATCGATCGAGCGCAGCGAATAATAACTTATTCTCCTTATTTTCATATACATATGTACATGTATTTCGTGCAGAAATATTTTCCTCGTAATTTGTGCTCCCCAAAAAAGATCCTCGGACTTACGAGACCGCGACGACTAAAATAATTTCTCACACGACTTTGCGGATAATTATCAACGAGAAATCGAGAAAGATTGCACTCGTTAATTCATAATTGTTACTGTTTATCGAAAGTAATTGGCTCGTTGAAATTGTGACTGTAGCGGCATAATCGTATGTCTTGAATTAAAAATAATTGATTGATCCTTGATGGTCACTAATCCAGTGTATTTGTGTCTCGTATTATATTTATTATTAAATTCATCATTTAAAAACAAATTTTCACACTTAATACCAGTAGTAGTCGATTCCACGTCTCGTTTCACTCACATAATTGAATCCACGAATGGCCCTAGCGTCCAATAACAAAATGCGAGCTGAAATTATGCATTTTTTTTTATTGTTCTTTATTATTTTTTTTTTTACTGTCGAGCATTCTATCACGCTAATTGAGCAGACACTCTCTCGTGGGATTTCACAGCTCATTTCCGGCCGCGTTGCCCACGGACTTTCGAGCTTAATAACGGGGTGGGGGTAAAATTTTCGAATGACGAAATTTCGAACAGCTAAAATAGCGAATTTTAACATACAATTATATATATATATATCGATAACTGTATGTTAAAATTCGCTATTTTAGCTGTTCGAAATTTCGTCATTCGAAAATTTTACCCCCACCCTTAATAACAAAAATGAGCCAACTCTTGATTATGCATTTATATAGGTCCATGAATATAAATAAAAATATTTGTGTAGTCTGTGAAAAGAGATTTTATTTTATACCGTTTTGATATATTAGCTAGAAAATATTTTGAATTAATTGTATCCTCTTTGAGATATTATTTCCTCTGAATTTTCCTTTCTTTATTATTGAATTTATATTCATGTGAATTTTTTTTGTTTCTAATTTTGTAGATGCGCCAATGGATTCATAGGACAGAGGTGCGAGTTCAAGGACTTGGATGGTTCCTATTTGCGTAAGTATTATATTTTCGTTACAAATTGTATAATGTAATACGGTACAAAATAAAATAAATATTCGGTTGAATCGAAAAGAAAGTATAAACAAATTGAAAAATGCTTGAAAAAAGGATGTGACACAAGTTTAAAATGAAAAAACTATAATTCATAATTTCAGCTTCCAGACAACGGGTAATGCTGGAGACGGCCAGCATCGCCGGTGGTGCCACGATAGCAGTATTTCTCGTCGTTATTATCTGTATAGCAGCTTACATACACTGTAAACGCAAGCAGAAGGAATTGCGTACGAGGTAAATCATTGATTTCAATATTTTATGATTTTCTGGAATCAAAGTGTATTAATAAAATAAGGAATACGAAAAAATTCAATGAAAATTCAATATAAAGCGAATTATACGAATGTTGATAAAATAAAATAAATCAAATATAAAAAGAAAATCCATTTTTTTTACGTTCTTATGTGGCAGTATATATGATGGGATATTAGCACTAGCCGCGAAAGCGCGTTTGTACGTGGCGAATAACCGAGCGATCATAATGACTAACGTAAAGTTGCTCTGCGTCGTTTCCCAGCAGTACCTGCGTCGATACGGTGGATGGTCCTGGCCGAGATCCGGAGCTGAGGCCGTTCAGCAACCGCAGCCGCTCCCTAATGATCTTCATGGCCAAGAATCCAAACGGCTCGGTAAGTTTCCCGCAGTCACGCGAATGTACTTCTCCCCCTGAGCCGCCGCCCCCCCCCCCTTCCCTCCCCCTCCAACACTGCGACATTTTTAATCTTATTTACTGACATATTTTTGGCAATTTTATATTCGGCTTATGAAAATTTCAAAATTCAATTAGTAATTTATTCATTTTCTGATTAATTCCGATGTTGAAGCTAAAATTTTGAGTTAACTTACTTTATTTCAATAGAAAAATCAATAGGAAAGAAAAATTGTAAAATGAATAACATTTTTTACGTTTTGGCCTTTTACATTCGCTGCTCTGCGTATATCGATCAAATTTAAGTTATTTTTCATTCTTTTTTGTTTTCGTGCAGACGTGTCCATCCATCGAGCAAACAAGAATGCCCGGATGGAGTGACTACTCGCAGACGGAGACGGCAAGGATAGCTTCCGTGAACGAGGAAAAACGAGGCTCGAGCCAGTAAAACTAGAGAATTCGAGAAGCGAAGTCAGGGACGACGGAGAAAGAAAGAGTAAGAGAGGAAAAGAACGAAAACAGAAGGAAGCAAAGCCGAGAGAGAAAGAAATCGAGAATAAAAAACGAGAGAAATTCAACCTTTCGTCGTATTCTTCGCCCGAAAGGAAAATGAAGGAAAAAGGAAACACGACGTGGAAAAAAACGAGAAAAGGGAAAGTCTCGACGAACAACAACCCAAGGGACGACCAACAATCTCCGAACGACGAAAATAACTATCGAATTATTTGTAGCGGAGTGGGAATTAAAACTGCGTTGTACATTTATGGGCCGAGTTCAAAACGCAACGTTGATAAAAAGTAAAATTAAAAAAAAAATTAAAAAAAAAACAATAGCATTAAAAACGACACTAATCGAATTTTCCTGCTTTCCCAAAAGTTAGCGTGTGTCCGCACACGCAGTTTCGAATTACGAAGAAACAAAAAAATCTTCGATATACCTCGGTAATCGCGCCTCTTCGTTTTTGTTATTTTTTTTTTTTTTTCGTATTATTTTTTAAATTAATTTTCCTATTAGAGTATCGTCGAGACATTCCCGATTCGACGTTTTGCCGGATCTCCGTCCAGTCGAACACGACCTCGGTTTTTGTTTTTTAAATTCCATCAACTTTGAATAATTGAACAGAAAATTGTCGCAAGAATTTCCTCGTCGTAAGATCATGATCTTCCACGATTGAGCATATTATGAAAAAAGAAAAAAATGTGACCAGGTGTAATGAAAGGTCATTTTTTTTCTACCATCGAGTTACGGGTTTTACTAAAAATTCCGTGAGTTTTTTTTCCAAATTATCGTGAGTTCGGTTCCCAATGCTTGCCTATTTAATCGAGCAACAAAAGCAATTCGAAGCACGTATTTTTCCTGCAGTCGCGCTATCGAGTTTTTTTTTCGCTCTCTTTTCCTTTCGACGGCAATAATAGTGAGAGGATAGTTGAATCATCTAAATTTAGCCAATCATTGGAGTCTAGCATGAATTTTTTCCTCGATTAAATAATTGATCGAAAAATGTGTCTCTCTCGACTTCTCGCGACCGTTACAGTTGCGCGTAAAAAACAGAAATAAAGAAAATTGAAAAAAATTATAAAGATTGAGTCGAAAAAATAAAAACTTATCTCGCGTGTAAATATCAAGTGTTGCATGTTTTGCGAGGATCAAGTTCGGACGTGTCGAACGATGAATAAAATATAATTCATAAATATTACATTAAAGAATGAAAGTTAAAAATTTAAAAGAAACGTAAAAAAAAAGACGACACACGAATTATTATTCATCGATGATTTGTACATTATGTAGATACTCGTATGAAAAATGACCTTCCGAGCGATTTAATCATCGCGATGCTTGCTTAAACTTTCCTTTCTGACGTTGAAGACATCAAATTCAAACTAAAAAAAGAACAAACTATTTACGAAAAGAAAAAAAAACACAGAAGGCTTTAATAGCTTGCAAAACGTCCTGGAACTGATTCTGCTGCGTCAGATCGAGTTGTTCCTTACCTTTCTTGTGTCCCTCGATCGTTTCCCACTCTCTCGAGTCCCAGTATTTTGTCACTCGGGTCGCCGATCGCGCCCCCCACCGATTAACGGTCAAGTTTGATTTAACGGTGCGGCCGTAATTAATCGCAATAATAAATATTTCCACATCATCGAGGCTCGATTGTGTACGGATTTGCAAACTTGGCAGATTTAAAAAAAAGAAAACAAAAATCCATCGAATTATTCGAAACGAATGCCCATTTATCGAGTGAAAAAAGAAATCGAACAGAATCATTAACAAAATGTACCGTATATAGAAAAAATCTAAAAACAGTCCGTGTAGTGAACGAGACATTAAGGACGAAACAAAACAAGGTGAAAAAAAAGATAAGAAGAGAGGGAGAGAGAGAAAACTTTCTAGCATAATATAATTTAATTATTCATCATACTTTATATATTGTACTTGGTTCCTAATTTATTATTCTTATTATTATTATTATTATTATTATTATTATTATATATTATCGATTATTAATTATTACCAATATAATATTAATCGCAGAGTCGAAAGGGGGCATCGAAAACGAACAAACCGATGATTCCGTAGGAATGAATCAATTACGATTAGTCCATGTGTGTGTGAGAGAGCGAGAGAGAGAGAGAGAGAGAAAGCGCCTCGATTTTATTCGGTTTCGGGTATTCACAAAGTATTGGGGGAAAAAAAAAGAAATTAAATAAATAAATAAATCTTGGTATCGCTCTGACGCCTGAATTATCAAAGGATTGACTTTAATAAAAATTACCACCGCGGGATCGGCTTGATAATCAACGGCTTTACCAATTATCATCGTTTATCGTACAAATTAATAACGAGAATGAAAAAAAAAAAAAAAAAACAAATTCAGCACATACTTATCATGCGAATATTTAACTTTCGTTTGTAAGAGAAGGACAAAGTCTTTTTTCGTCACGAAAAAATAACCCGCTAATAATTGTGAAAACGAGAAAAAAAAACATTTATCGACGTAGAATTGTTCCCTCAAATTCATACCCCCAACACTCTGCGCTCGCTTGGAATTAAAGCATCAATGTGCGATAGAAAAACGAATAATATACATATAAAAAATGATAATAGATACAAGCAAAAACGTGACGAACAAATTGAGTTTAATTGTATTTAGTTATCATCGCCTATGATGAAAACAAAAAAACATACTAAACACACACACACCCCCCACAGAAACACTGTACACGTCTGTATACTGTAACTCTGCGAGAGAAACTATAACGAAAAGCGAACAAAATCCACCTTCCCTCCCCCCCCCCCCTCACCTTCGTTCCTTTTTCTCCTCGTTCAGAACAAATAAAACAATAGAAACAAACGCAAAATAGCGACCTCGCCCGACTTGTAATAATATTGTTTGTAGACAATGGTGGCATTTTTAGTACATCAGACAGCGCCGTGTAATTGAGCTAAGGAATTAAGATAACAGGACGGCGATATTGCGAGCGTGCGAGCGTGGATCTTTTACGCGGTCAAATTAATTAAATTCGAGTGTAATTATATAAAACAAAAAAATTTTTGTGCGGCGTATCGATCATGTGAAATCGAGCACGCGACTTTGTCTCTCATTTCAGAACACACAGGACGACGAACGAGTTTTCAATCGTTCGAATCCCAATTATAATAATAACAACGACAGTTGATCTTATCATTGTGAATATTTTCTGTTATTCTTCCAATTTGCTCTTAGTTTGTTGAAAAAAAATAATAATAATGAAAAAGAGAGAAGGAAATATAAACGTGGAAAAAGCTCCTCGACATCCTCGCAATATCGTCGTCCTGAAATCTCAGTTTGAATTTAAAGAATGAAAAAAAAAAGGAATTTTGAAAATTGTAAAAATTGTAACTGCGAAAGTAACGCGAGCGCTTTATGACCGGCGGATGGTAGGTACCCCGTCCGACATACACCAAATCCGTACTTGCGGTATGCTGTCCGTTGCAAATGTACCAAAGAGACACGTCATTGAACTGATGAAATAAATAAATTAATAAAAAAAAAAATAACGAAAAAACGACGATGATTGACAAGAGCTCTATTCGCAAGTTCGTATCATTAAATAACGAAACTAAACTCTCTTCGTGTGGAATTATATATACATAGAGGAACATGTGTATAAAAAAAATAATGAAGCGAAATTACCGGC
The DNA here is from genome assembly GCA_963989365.1 of Rhimphoctona megacephalus. Lineage (NCBI taxonomy): Eukaryota > Metazoa > Arthropoda > Insecta > Hymenoptera > Ichneumonidae > Rhimphoctona > Rhimphoctona megacephalus. The sequence continues at coordinate 22,244,453 of OZ022422.1, forward strand.
TACTTTCGCTAAATAAATTAATCCAAAGTCAATTTTTGCGAGTTTTTCACTTTTGCAAGAATAAAAAAATTCAATTTTTCCATCTGCGACGTTATTTATTTTATTTCCACGTCGATGACACTGGAACGAAGCATTTTTAAAGTTCTTTTGATTGAGACTTCCAAAGAAAATGGATATGCTTGTTCATAAACATTTTTTTAGTGGACAATATTTTAAAAACTTTACTCTCTTTTAATCGTGTTATTTTTGTGAATGCTTGATCCGAAAGAAAAAACTTTTAACTAATATAAATTGTCTGAGAAGAGTAAGGAGGAAGTTGGGTAAAAAAAAACATATTTTCGAAGATTGATGGTAATTATTTAATTAAAATAATTTCAAATGGTTCTCATTTGGAAGGTTGGCCATTTGACGAGAATTTTCTCTTTCCCGGCGGTGTTCTCCGAGCGGGAAACGGGAATTACCGGAACTATCTGACTCGCCATGCGTTCTCGTCTATCCAATTATATATTTATGCCTTCGTTATTTCCTTTCGCCTCATTCCTCGATAATAAAGAGTTTGGAATCGCCAACAACATCACTCTCGTGGTACAATCGAGCCGCACAGAGCCACACTCATACCCACCTGGGGCATTACGCGAGGCGCAATAGACTGTAAAACTCATGAATATTTAACCGAGTCGAACGTCCATCTTTTTTCTATTTGTATGCTTCGTTCCTCTCTATCCTCGAAGAGGAATCTACTTCTCCATCACGCTTCTCTGCTCCCCTCGATATCTTTAGAATGCCCGGCTCTTTTTTTTTTCTGGCTTTCCTCCATCAGTCTCAAATTCTCATCAGAGAGTCTGATCTCGAATGAGTTTCATTGTTCATCTGGAGTTTCGTTATTTCTTCCGTCCTGCTAATTAACTCATCCAAGTTGACTCATTTACGATCTTCTTCTTTGAAATTAGACAAATTTTTTCTTTTGCCTTCGCATAATTAAATATAGCGGTTGATTTTTTAATTATTCAAATCGCAAATTGATTGTAAATCTTTTTTGACAAGTATTGCTTTATCATACTTTGCATTATTTTTTCAGTAACTTGAACAATCGATCAGTTTTTTCCACTTTTGTTCTTAATTTCCTGTACATCGTTTGCAATTATTTCATTTTTTTATTTTGATTTGTCATTCTTCCGCTTATTCCACCAATCTAATGATCTCATTTTGAAGAAAGACTCCAATTGCTCCATCGTCCCGGTACGCATAGTTCTAGTTGGTTTCCACTTTAATATCGTATCGGCTATCTGCTTAAAATAAAGGGTGTGACGAGCGAAGCTCAACAACGCCGCAACGATTCCTTCCTCCTTATCCGGTAAACCTACTCGTCAAAATCAATTAAAATTATAATCGCACAATCATCACTATTTTTTTTTTCGTACTCTACTAAAATGAAAAAAGTATTGATTTTTTTAAATATTATTATTCAATACCTTGCGTGGATTCCAACATTTTACACAATTTTTCCACCATTTTCGCCACCTTCTTGTCCTCATCGTCAGTGGGAAATGTACGCAAAATAAAACCTTGGAATAAAAAGAAAAGAATGATTAATTCACTCGAATTCGATGAATTTTCGAAAAAATTGATAAAAGTACCAAGTAACGTTAAGATGTTCGAAATCCATGGGCAATTATCGTCTTCTATCAATTTCATCAAACCGCCCTGGACGATGTGTTTGTAAGCCCATTCCGTGCCTTCGCGTTTAGCAATTAGCAAAATCGTTACTTCCAACTCGCTAGTATACTCTTCTGTAAATGATAACGATATTAGAAAAATCTACTATTTTTTGTCTCTCTAATTTTTAATTTAATCGACCAATTCATTTATATCCCAATGCAATATTATAATTTCAGCATTTGTCGTGAAAGTATCTATTTGAGAATTTGCTCGAGAAAAGGTTAAAATAAAAACTTGTTTCGGGAACTCCACTTTTTTGAAGATTCAAAATGGCTTTAATAGAAATTTGAATAATGGATTATTTAATAAATATTTTTATCAATAATTATTATAATTTTATTATAAATATTGACAAACTTACTGGTTAATTGGTTAATTAGCTCATTCATCAATTGTGTTGACTGTTGATCCTTTTCCGGATACTTGTAATAATCCCTAAACAGTCTTTTGATACTCATCACTTTGGGACCTTGTTCCTGTCTTAGCAGATGAACCAAGCAATTTGTTATTGCATCTGAAATCATAACATATTTATCGCAATTATTGCTTTCGGTTGTTTCATTGCGTTTATTGGGCCTAATTGCAATTAATTTTGTCATTTCAATGTATGATAAATAGGGTAGTTCGTTAAAAGTAAATTGATAGTAAAATTTTAATTTCTCACCCGTTCGAGCATTGTGCATGGGAAGAACTTCGGGCCAAATTGATAGCGCGATGTGAATAGCATTGGGCGCTAGACGACCGAGAAAGTAAAGAGCGTCACAGCACATTATCCTCACGCTTTCTCTATCCTTTTTTAATCGTGCCATTACCGTCAACATTCGTGCTAAATACTCGACAACTGGAAGCTGAGGAATAATAAAAAATGAAATATTCTCTTTATTAAAGAAATCATTCGGTTGATTAATTAATCAATTAAAAGTCCGAAAACACGAAAATAAAAATATTCTCGTTTCAATAGATTCAGTAAATGTATTGCAATTTACAAATCATGTGAAATAATGTTTAATGATGAAATGACAAATACTTGAACAATATTGAGGAATAGAAAAAATAATGAGGCTTCCTCCTGTGTGAAGCGCAATGATGGCAAATATTCCGATGAGCGGAAACGATAAAGCTCTCTCGGTAATGCGGATAAAGCCGAAGATACGGTACCTGAATCGAGTAACCGAGTCTGAAGAGATTAAAGCCGATACCAGTACGAACGAATTCGAAGACGCCGGACATGCTTGAATCTCGTTCTAAGCCATTGATCAGTGCAACGATCCGTTGTTGCGTTCTCGTCATCACCGGAGCCGGTGGTGTGTAAGTACGGTCCAATGTTTCATCGAGGTTTGCCCTTTCAACCAGAACATCAACTATGCACCTGCGATAAGTACATTTTTTCACGAGCCTGCTTATCATCACTTTATTTATTCGTGAATCAATTCAGTCGAATTATTCATTTATTTATTTAGAGTACGAATTATTAATGAAAAATATCGACAACTCACTTGGCCACTGTTCGTTGACTCGACACTTGACAAAGCTTCGTTACAACACTAGTGTGAATAGAGCTTGACCATTCCTCGCTTCCAACCAAATTATCGAGTTCGGTTCTCACGATTTTTTCTAATAATACAAACAGCCGATTATAATATTCATCTTTGTATATATGATTCAGGGAGTAATTCGAAAAATTGGAATATTGAGAAAAAATGTTTTTTCAATGCTCTTTATTATAAATATTAACGGATCTTACCGGCATCGGTTTGCAATTTAATAGCTGCATTTTTGCGGAGCATCTTTGTTTTGGTGCGACGATTGTTCTTCAGAGTTCCGAGATGACGAGTGAGAAGAGTCTCAAGGCTGCGAATTCCTCGAATATTAGAAACAAGGCCAGTTCTATCGGAGCTATTACTATTCAGAATCGTGGGATTTGTGATATTTGCTAGATTTTGTTGATCTACAACGACTGATCGCACAGGACTGCACAGCACTTTTCTCGTTCTAAGATCTTTCACGATAGCTTGCGTTTTTTTCACATTATTTGAGAGTAATTTTTTCTTTTCACTCGTCGTGTCCGAATTGTCAACGAGTAATTGTGGGTCGGAGGACATATGCAAATCGGTTTCTTCGCCATTCACTCCAAAATCTTCGAGCAAAACCGTATCGTATTTTATCAGATTTCTGCCAATCAAGTTCGGCTGTAAAAATGGTACTTCATCGCTCGATGTCGCATCTGGGAGAACTGCATTTTCATAAATAGACTCATGCTCAAAATTCTTTGGCGATATCGTTAAATCGGAGTAAGGATTTAATTTTTTCGAGCCATCGGGTGATGCTGGCGATTCGTCGATGAGTTTTGAACAAGTTTTCATTTCTGCGTCAGAAGGGGCAGAGTTTTTTATTTCGTCTGTACTCGGTTCTGGGTCGGAGATTTCTTCAGTTGATCTTTCATTTTTCATTTCTTTGTTTTCAGTCATTACAGTCGAATGATTTTTCGATACCTCTTCCTTGTCTTTTTCACACGTTTCGCTGTTTTCTTCATTTTTACACAAATCCGAACTCTCCAAAGTGTTGTTATTACGTTTCGAAGCTGTTTCCGGAATTGGTACAGCATTAAATGTTTTTTCGGTGAATTTTTCGGCCTTGCCAATTTTTTTCGTTAATGGAAAATACATTTCCGTACAAGGATCTTTTGCTTCTTCGAGAATCGAACAATTATCCTTCAATTTTTCACTGGCTTTTTCAAGCTTGCTTATGTTTCTTGTTATTGGAGATTTATTTTTTGTCAAAGGGACTTTGGTTTTTTCTATAATTAGAGGAATACCTTTCAATTTATCGAGACAACGATGGGTCCCTTCCGTTTCCGCGCGAGAAACACTTTTAACCGATCTTTCGCCCAAGTTTTGGTCCTTTTCGTGGGCGATTTGGTCTTTTTCAAGGACGATACGAGTTTCTTGAGTACAATCGCGTTCCTTGCTCAACGATCTTTTGGGTACATGAGCAATCCGTTGTTTTTTAGCGGCAATTTCAATAGTGGATTTGTTTATCGACGAATCTTGGCTTTGTACGTTCTCAGATTCGTTGCATATTTCTTCCATCTGAGAACAACAAGTTGCGGCGGAACGATCATCGACGTTTCGAGATGTTTTGGAAACGGGAACGGTTGTGTTTTTCTTGAGAGCTCGCAATTTGCACAATAACTTTGACTTTACCGATCGTTGGTCTCTCGTCGGGGAATTCGATCTTTTTCGTTTCCTCGTATTTTTTTCTTGTAGCGGTTGCGAAAAAGATCTTTCCCCGTCGGTTATGTCGTCGTCGAACAGGTTCGCTCTCGATTTCCGAATTTTCCGTTCTGAAGAATTTATCGAAACATTCAAATCTGAATCGCTGTGAAAATCGTCCGCGTCAACGTCGATGTCAGCATCATTTGATTTTTTCTCAAACTGGCAATTCTTCCTGCAAACATTACTCGGGGAGCACGAGATCGATCTGTCCATTTTCGAGACTGAGGCCGGTTTACATATCGAAGGTTTAGACTCGCTGATGGCCGAATCCTCTGAGGAACAAGCCGATTTTTTTGTGTTTGTCTCGCACAAAGAATCGTCAGCAGCGGGGCTTCGATCGATAGAAACTGACAACGATTCCGTCACCGGCATACTCGTCGTTTTCTCTTCGATTTCACGAGTACGAAGACTTTTCTCTTGAATTCTTGAACTGCTGCGTCTTGGAGAATTTTTCGAATGCACCGTATCTTTGTCGATTTTTTCCTCGACAGGTTCGTCTCCGTCGTTATCGTCGTCGCCATCGTCTTCGTTAAACGACTCTTTCAATTTTGATTCTCTGTTTTTATAACGGTTCTTTGACTTTACCACGATTTTTGAAACTGATTCAGCCCTCTTTTTATTTTCATTCGTCACGGGCAATTCTTGGATGAAATCGTCATGCGGTTTCAATCGCAGAAGATGGCCGACTTCGGTATTGGATGCAATTGCATTCCCACAATCGTCAGACTCCACGTCCCAATTTGAGCTGCTCGCACATTTCTTTATCTTCCTTTTCATGGATACTCTCATCTTCCGTTTACTGATATTGAGCAATTTCTTTTTATCAACCCTCTCGCGTTTCCACGCATTTTTCGTTCCCGGCAATTTTTCATTAGCTGAATTCATAACGCGATTCCAAAATTCTGCCAACAAATCCGTCTGAACGTCCGGGAAATTAGGTGGCATTACAGCCCCATGATTGGAACCGCGAATCGAACAGCGATTCGCCTGACAAGAATGTCCGCAACAATTAACACACGGTTGCTGAGTTTGCTTGTTTTTCTTCTTCATTTTGCGCTCCAAAGTCGTTAATTTTTGTTTCAAGCTCTCTATTTCGGGGGTCACTAACTGCAAAGACTTGGCAACCGATTCCCGTATCTTATTTTTATCGATCGGTTCTAATGGACCGTCGAAATTCGTTAATTCTGTAAAGAAAGAATATGTAATTTTTATTTTGTCGCTATCACCCCGAACTATATTATTATTATGTTAGAATTTTGAATTTCAAGTACAACTTAGTATTATGCTTATTACTGATGCATTTTTGTGAAATTTTTATCCTTACCCTGGATACGGGGCGGCGGCGGCGGCGGCGGCGACGATATTTCGCTGAGTAACAGTGGATGATTAGTCATCATTTTACAGAATTTCTCAATGTCTGGCTTGGTCAAAGATTCACAATTGTCGCAAAATATGGGATAAGGATTGTCCTTTATGTGATAAAATTCATTCGTCATTATCGATTTCTCAGCTGTTGTTGCTTTTACCGGAATTCTTTGTATTTCTTCTTGTGCCGTATTAACTCCGACATCGACTGTTTCTAGAATTCGTTATGAAATTTTCATTACTAAAAAAAAACACAGAAAATAGATATTATTCAATGAATGTTTATTTGGAATATTTCTTTCACCCTTCTCAATCGCTTGGTTCTTAGCTAATGATTTTTTCCCCCTTTGAGGCTTCAAACTCTTTTCCGAATCGATGGGTTGAGGCTTTTTCAACTTTTTCAATTCGTGCTCCAGTCCTTTTATTTTCTCTGTAAATTATTTCAAATTTTTCAAAGAGGAACGCGCTATATTGGACATCTTTTGGAAAAGTCTTTACCTTCCAGCGAGGATTTTGTTATGTCTGCTTCTATCAACGTTCCAGAGTGCTTGCTTTCCAGCTCTTTTAATTTGCTTATCAACTGCTCCATATGGCATTTGTCTCCGGCTATTTTAACTTCCTGTTCAGCTATTTTCTGCTCAAAATCCTGTTGACTTTTTTTCTGATTTGATATTTGCTGATTTGAAGAAAAAAGAACTTAAGGGTTTCCATTTCTTTTTTTCTAATGGCATTTTTACATTTTTATTTTAATATTATTCAAAAATTCGGAGAAAACGTTATAAAACTTACAGACTCCAACTTTAGAACCTTGGCATTATTAAAATTAATCTCCTTCTGAAATTTCAAAGCCTCTTCTTGCGCCTTACACAAATCACCTTTCAATCGATCACATTCCTTCATTGTGTTATTGTACAGCAGAATTAGATTGCTAGAAAAATTTTAGAAACAAGTGATGGCCAAAATTTTGCATGAAAAGGGAGATTCTAATACAAATATCGTATAAAAAAAGGCTGTAAACAATGTAGTAGCAGTTGGATGTCACTGTGAAATTAAAAACATTGAAATAAGATAAATAGGATAAACTTACTGAGAGCGGCCAATTTTTTTCTTCATCAGGAGAATTGATTCCTTAGCTTTATCGGCCACTCTACCACTGTTATCCTGCATTTTTGTAAAAACAAAAGAATATCATCATATCATGTTTAACGAACGCTTCTGACCTAAAAAAAAAGGTTTGACGTTTCGCGCGATCGGCTCGCACGTATCAGAGGAAAGGTTTTTCCAAATTTTTCTCACTTACGTGAAACTCCAAATCTTCCCTGAAATCCATCGTGATGCTTAAATGGATCCTTATTTTATTATCTAATTCATCGAATTATAAGTATAACCGCAACAAAATAATTGTATAATTGTTTATTTTAGATTGTGGTTAGAAAACACGGAAGCACATCTTCAAGAGGCACCATTGCGACTCTAAAGCTAATCACACACGGTTTTGCATAGCGTATCATAACGTAGCATAAGAGATTTTGACCAATCGGATAACTCCAAACGCATATATATAGTACACATGTACGCTACCCGATTGGTCGAAGCGTCGGTAGATTTATATATATATATATACATATATATATAAATCATGGTGCTCACCACGTGCTCACTCTTTATGAAATAGCACCCGAAGGTTCGAGAACTTGACGCTACATCCGCTGCGCGGCCAAATAGCCGCTCTCGGTTATCGTCAACGTTCAATGGCTCGCGTTGAAATACCAAAGATGAGCAGTAATAAGATCTCTAAAATCCATTGAGAGCGGTGTGAATTTGGCCCCCCGACTTTGACTTTTCAATTTTTTTCTAATTCTAACCATCTGTGATACGTTTTCTCCTAATGAAATTTCATTAGGAGAAGAATCTGCAAATTCCGCAGAGTTCCGTAGGAAAATCTTATACTTCCCGAGTTGTCCGCTACGAAAAAGCGCCCTTACTACGGACCCCCAAAAACCCCCCGTCATTCGAAATAAAATCGGGCGAGCTAACTTCATTCTAATTTTGATTTTTGATTTTCAAACGATGAAGTCATCTCACAAACGTTTAATTTATCCTAACAATAACCCACTAACGACTGACAGACGATTAGAATTAGAAAAAAATTGAAAAGTCAAAGTCAGGGGGCCGAGTTTATACCGCTGCATGGGCTTGTGGTTCATGGCCGTATTCCAAAATCTGCTGCCGCCAGTACAACGAGTACGTGCTTTGGTATAACCTCCAATGAGTTAGCCCCCCCCATATGGATTAAATTAATTTTCAATTTCACAAATTTCTTGGTGGTCGTACAGTGGTGTACGGTGTATAGAACTCACAGCGGTCGAAACTGCAGAACCGATGTAAAACCATATCCACGAAAATATAGCTCCACTGACAAGGAAAGGTACTTTGGTGTCCCCCTCCGATTTTGATAATTTTTATATATGTTATAGTCCATCGAAAATTAAGAGACACGTAATTTTTTTTATCGGCTTAAAGTTATTTTTAAGGGGTGAAATCGACCCCCAAAGTTGAGCATGTTTTGCATCTGGTAGAGTGTTTCATATAGAAGCACTTAACCGATCGTAACGAAACCAATTGCAAAACGTTTTTCACGTCAAATAACCTGTATATAATGTTCAACTTCTTATGCACCCCTATTACATGGGGATGATTCACCCCCGAATATCCAGAATTCTTTTGTATAAAAAAAACTTGCAATCCGATTTCAATAAAACAAACGCCATTTTGCAGAGCAAAAAAAATAAAATTGACGTATTTTTGGGTTTTTCTCAGATTAAAAAAATTAAGGGGGTAAAACACCCTTAAAATGTCAAATTTCATTTTGAGCACTGTCCCCTTCCGATTTCAATATTTTTTTTATAAAATGTAGCTTATCGAAAAATAAGACCACCTATTATTTTTATTGGCTCAAAATTATTTTTAAGGCGTGAAATCAACCCCCAAAGTTGGGCATGTTTTGCATCTGGTAGAGTGTTTCATATAGAAGCACTCAACCGATCGTAACGAAACCAATTGCAAAACGTTTTTCACGTCAAATAACCTGTATATAATGTTCAACTTCTTATGCACCCTTACTTACTGCAGGGGGGTGAACCACCCCCTGACATTCATAATTTTTTGTATAAAAGAAAAATTGTCATTCGATTTCAATGGAAAAACCAACATTTTGAAAAGCAAAAAAAAATTATAGTGAATGTGTCTAGATTTTTCGAATAAAAAAAATTAAGGGGGTAAAACACCCCTAAAATCTCAAATTTCATTTTACGCACTTAAATGATAAAATTCAATTCAATTGGTCTCATTATCATTGCGTATCGACTTATATGCTAAATAATATTTATTTCGCATGTACATCGGCTTTTTAATTATATGAAAAATTGAGTACTCCTACATCTTCGGTGGTCGTGAGCTTCACGATTTTTTATTTTTGTATACACATGGTCTGTACACAAATATATATATATAGGTTATACATAGGCGCTAAAATCTTTCATGTAGTAAAAATAGATTCCAATTCAAATTTTCGTTTCAATTATCATTCCTGAACTTAATGATTATATTTTGAACAGTAATGATGTTCTTCGAAGAAATGTTTGAAACAAAGTGACTTTTTACACCATGAACATCTTACTACAGCCACATTTGTGCAGCCTTCAATTTCACATTGTGTTTGAGATGACATACCAAAAGCGAATTCAACGGGATTTTCGAAATGCTCAGGTCGTTCTTCTATGTACCCACTTTTGAACCAGGCATATCGAAATAAATTTTCGTACCTCGGAGATGATAATTGATTATGTACTAGAGATTGCAGCTTGATTATATTATTTCGTAAATGTAGACTTAAATCATAATCAAGTAACATGACACTGTCTGAAAAATGTCTGACATAATTTTTCCAAATTCTAAATCCGAAGACATCAAGTGGCTGGATATTCCCTGTTGTTCCTTTCGGTATGATCATTGTAACAATTTCTTTGTTATGTGGTGTAACTTCCGTGACAACACTAGGGCAATGTCCACTCCATGAGTCTATTAAAAGCACACTTTTCTCACCGACATTTGGGAAGAACACTTCTTGAAGCCATACTTTGAAATGTTCTATAAATCAATATGTAAAAATTTATAGCACATCTATTTTTTATATTTGAATATTACATACCAACGTACCTGATGTAGCCTTGCCAGATTTTGAAACACTTATAAAAACATTGGGAGGTCGAAAAATGGTTCGTTCTACGATTGGCCCCAACCGCCCGGATGGCTCTTTTAAAATTATCAGAAGAGGTGACAACAATTTTCCTGCTGCTGATATTGTCGGCTGGATGGTGTAGCTATGGGTTGTCGCTGAAACGGATTGTACAAGGCATTCTACTTGTTTTGTACCTTCTTCTGTTAACGTTCGCCCTGAATGGACTTCTAATTGGAAACCACTTTGATCAGAATTATAAATATTTTCCAAGCCATATTCCTCAATTTTCAATTGAACTGCGGAGACAAATTTATTAGCATCGTTTTGTAATATGTCCTTTGATTCGAGAGTCTTTCTTGTCACGAATTTATTTATTTTTCTACTTGTTATTCGATGAACTTTTTTAAACTTTTTTATCCATGTTGGCGAAGCCCTGAAACGCAAATTCTCATGCCCAATCAATTTTTGGGCTTGTAATGCCCATCTCCGAAGATCGATATCGTGTACAATGAGACCTGCTTCTATGGCGCTTTTTAAATTATCGATTGTATATTCAGAAATGCGCGACAATTTTTCCTTGTAAGTTCCGCCTTTATTAATTTGTTGAGCCCAGCGCCTTAATTGGCGCACAGATTTAACGAGTTTAAATCGGTTTTGGACTGTTTCTATTTTCCTATTTTGTTTCGTTTTTGCACTTCTCCAGTACTCAACAGCTCTTTGTTTGTAGTCGTAGCTCAAATCTTCTTCATCGTCAGTACACGTTTCAGGGCTTAATGGAGATTCTCCAAGACCCCATTCGATGTCATTATCTTCGACAGGTTCTACTATGACATCTCTAAACGGTTCTTGAAAATCTAATGTCGTATCTTCGACGATTTCTAACTGATTGAACTCTGCCATAGAGGCCTTCAGAATTTCCGCGAAACTCTCTTTCAATTCCACTTCATTATTGTTAACAGGACTGTCAGGAATGTTCATTACCTCGAATGTAAGAAACAACAGTCTTATTACGTTCATTGGATTGATGGACATGTTAATAACAATACGGTATTCACGATAGCGGACACGATAATGACTGATCAACAGTCGAACAGCAACTTAACTTCTGGAATAATATAAAGTCAGTTTTACCTTTTTCATCTTGAGTGGGCGGTTTGATCTGACATCACCACGAAAACAGCATTTTTATTTGGTTTTCGGATATACCTCAAACATTAGCCTGAGCGAACTGGCTTTTTCAAGAATACTTGGGGTCGAGCCACTATAGCGGTTCTTGATATGAATAAGAATATGGCAAGGCATGAGCCAGCTTTGTTTACATTCTGGGCGGTGAATTGCTGATGCGACTCTTTTGATATTTGAGTTTTTTTTTTATTTTCGTAAATCGTTCAAAATAGAAACTTATATAAATAGAACGGATACCAACACTTCTTTATAAACGTGAAGCATGTCAGAAGGGCAGCGGATGTACATGCGAAATAAATATTATTTAGCATATAAGTCGATACGCAATGATAATGAGACCAATTGAATTGAATTTTATCATTTAAGTGCGCAAAATGACATTTGAGATTTTAGGGGTGTTTTACCCCCTTAATTTTTTTTATTCGAAAAATCTAGACACATTCACTATAATTTTTTTTTGCTTTTCAAAATGTTGGTTTTTCCATTGAAATCGAATGACAATTTTTCTTTTATACAAAAAATTATGAATGTCAGGGGGTGGTTCAGCCCCCTGCAGTAAGTAAGGGTGCATAAGAAGTTGAACATTATATACAGGTTATTTGACGTGAAAAACGTTTTGCAATTGGTTTCGTTACGATCGGTTGAGTGCTTCTATATGAAACACTCTACCAGATGCAAAACATGCCCAACTTTGGGGGTTGATTTCACGCCTTAAAAATAATTTTGAGCCAATAAAAATAATAGGTGGTCTTATTTTTCGATAAGCTACATTTTATAAAAAAAATATTGAAATCGGAAGGGGACAGTGCTCAAAATGAAATTTGACATTTTAAGGGTGTTTTACCCCCTTAATTTTTTTAATCTGAGAAAAACCCAAAAATACGTCAATTTTATTTTTTTTGCTCTGCAAAATGGCGTTTGTTTTATTGAAATCGGATTGCAAGTTTTTTTTATACAAAAGAATTCTGGATATTCGGGGGTGAATCATCCCCATGTAATAGGGGTGCATAAGAAGTTGAACATTATATACAGGTTATTTGACGTGAAAAACGTTTTGCAATTGGTTTCGTTACGATCGGTTAAGTGCTTCTATATGAAACACTCTACCAGATGCAAAACATGCTCAACTTTGGGGGTCGATTTCACCCCTTAAAAATAACTTTAAGCCGATAAAAAAAATTACGTGTCTCTTAATTTTCGATGGACTATAACATATATAAAAATTATCAAAATCGGAGGGGGACACCAAAGTACCTTTCCTTGTGAGTTCGCCCCCTCTATATTGACTTTATTTTGTAAATCGCCCGGTAGTCGTTCATTGATGTACGGTATCACATTTAGAGCGTTCAGTGGTTTATTGTTTTCTCGAAAAAAAAATGCTGAAATTACCCTTGGATTTAGCCCCTTACCCCCCCCCCCCACCCCTCTTCTTTCAATGGTTCGTCATTATTTCAAGAGATAAATTTCAAATATTATTCAATTCAGCGACTGACGCAACCTATAGAGCGCCTTATTAAAAGGAAAACCAAGGAAAACTAGCATAAATAAAGTGGAAAAAAGCAAAAGTAATCAGTTAACCGTACATCAACACAACAACAAAATATCGATAAAATTGATTTTATTGGGCCTTGATGAACTTTGGCGGTCGATACTTATATAATATGATTGGGGCATGCGGAGGGACCCTTTGGCTTTTAACATTAATTGAGTATTGTATGTAGGAGGACATCGCGTCAGACTCCCACACGATAAATTTTATATCAAGTGAAGAGCAAGAGAGAGAGAGAGTAAAATAAGAGCTAGAACGCAAGAGCCGGTAAATGGTGGATGCATAGGCTGTGAATATAGAAATGTAGAAGGTCGTGGCTTGTGGAGCTTCGTGTTTCAAAGTTTCAACATTGGAAAAAGTGACATTGAAGTGTGTATGAGCGATTAGAGAATCCGGAGCGAGATAGAGGACGGGGAACAGGGAGGATAACGATGCGATGCGCTGGGTAACCGGTAACCCAATATCTTCAGGGTCATGTACGAGCCACGCGTACATCTCTCTCGCCTAGACGTGACCATTCAATCGAATATGCTTTGACCTAGATACCACCACCATCCACACCATTATTCCTATATATCCATCAAACGATGCCCAGTCTCGTACACCGCGATACCTATATCACGACAAAAAATAATAAATAAAAAATATTTTTACCGCGGAATTCCTGCGGACGAATTTTCCAACTTTGGCCGTCGCATTTTTTTAAGCGATAAGCCTATGCAAAAAATACTAATGCTCAACTGCTTTGCTAAGAATAAAAAAGCATAAAAAATTAAGTACTGCGAAAAACGTGTGAAAAACCAGTGAAAAAAGTGAAGCATTGCTAAAAAAATGTATCATAATTTTGAAAAATTCCTCTCAAATACGTTGTGTATCGCTGCACTCCTAAATTATTACGAATAATTGCTAAAAAAATTTTTTAACGATATCTTTAATAATTACGAGTAATTGACCGTAATCATTTTATATTATAAAGGTATTCAAAATGCAGATTCGTTCGAATGACCAAAGGTTCGCAACAACAAAAATGCGACAAGATCAATTACAAATGGCCAGAAAACCAATCATAATTTTCATCGAATAATTCAACGTAATCAAGGCGACGACGTATACACCGAGAAGAGTTAAAAATAATTTGTTAACAAAATATTTCACTGAACTATAGCATATTAAGCTTACATAAATTTTTTTTTTAGTTTTCTGATAAAAACAAAAAGTCTAAGGGTCTTCAACATAAATTCTATGATATATAATAAATAATTGTGTACGGAATAACCATGAAAAATTTTAACTCGTCGAATGGTTTTCAAAATTCTTAACAAAAAAAAAATTGCAATTATGAAAATGTACGTTTTTAAGGTGTTTTATCAGTCGTTCCGTCGATAAGAATCCTGCTGCACATTTTTCTCCGACACAGTTAAGTTTTCGATAAAAATAAAAGTTACACGTTGTTCTCCTTCAATCAGAGAATGAGGTGTAACTTTTCCTTTTCTCAAAGTATCAAACGTCTCCGAGAAAAATGTGAATCTGCTTTTCAGCTATCTCTCTCACACTCTCACAACTGATAGAACACCCTAACGCCGAAAAACTTTCAACCAATTGCAATAGTTTAGCAAAAAAAAAAATTTTTTCATAACTTTCCTCCTCTTCCAGGTGTATATACGCCCTGAAAGCTTTTTGTGGGTACAAGAAAAATTTATTGTGTGAGGGAAGCGATCGAGAGGACGTTGAAATTATAAAGCGTCTCTTATAATATAATATATATTATATATATGTATATATATAATATAATTTCCGATTTCTTTTTTATTCTTTTTTTTTCACGTTGATTTTTTTTGTTTAAACACATAATCACAGAGCAAACTGGAGACATGTCGGAGTAGGATTTCGGGATTGGCCGGGAGATGTTTTACAGTATCGGCGTTTTTTTTTTCACTTTTTTTTACATATATATTTTTTATTTTCCCTTGTAATACTCGTCCCTTAAAAATCGCTCCGTCGTCTCATGCAGTTTCATCGCAAATTTCGTTCCCCGTCCATCACACTGTTTATTGTACAAAAATGCGTTTCATTGTTTTTTTTTTCGTTTTCATCAAATTACAAAGAGTATATAAAGTGGATGGGCAAAATGAGAATGATAGACTACCGCGTGATTTTATTTTCAATATTACGCGTAAAAAATTGTACGAAAAGTCTCGTTTTGGAACGGGGAACGTGCGGAAGCTTCGTGAGAAGACACGAGACGAACGGCAGCAACGCGAAAACTTTTCGGTTTCATCGAATTTTCATTGTTTTCCATTTTTTTTTCCTCGGCAATCTTTGTGACAAATTTTGTACAATATATAATATTCTCGAGGGTCCCACACGTGTCGTCATTTTTTTTATACGAGTCCACTGTGACTTGGTATTAATTTTGTTTTTTTTTTCGTAGCCTTTAAAAGTCATTTTTCTCATGAAATTGATTTCATATAAAAAAAACGTTCATCCCTTTCTCTCTCTCTCTCTCTCTCTCTCTGCGTGAACACGCGCTGTTGACTTCCGTACCAGCCTCTATGCATTCTATCTCTATCTTTCGCTCTTTCTCTTTTTTTCTTTGCTTCCTCACTGCATTACCTTTTTTTTAATTAAAATCTCTCACTCATTCATTCGCGTTCTATGCTACATTTTATCGCGCTCTCGGTTCTTTGTTTTGTTTTCATCGCTTCTTTTTCATTCTCTTATATTCTGCTTCTTAGTTTGCCTTAGATTGCGGCGCGCATTATATCCCGCATCACAACTTCTAAAAAAGTAACAACTTTGTACTTGCAAACACAATCGTTTTTCAGCTTCGACATTCAATTTTTCTTTTATTTCACTCTCCTCATTCTCACAACACTTTTTTTTAATTGTCGAATTTTTTTTCTTGCTTTCACACTTGTTCTTCTTTTTTAAATTGTCCGTATGCGTATGGCTAATGAAAAAAAAGAAGAGAAAAAAGTCTCGAGAGTCCACAGTTCGCGAAATTTCATCCGCGATTATTATTTTATATATATATATATATATATATAGTCTTCTGATATACATAGAAAAAAGCATTCGCAGGCAACGCGTTTGGATATACCATATGATTTAAAGGACAAATAAAAGCGAAAAAAAGAAAGAGAAAATTTGTCACATTGTGTAAGAATTGTAATTATAAAATCGGGGAAAATCCCGAGACGTCTGTCACACGAATGTTGTCTACACTTTTGTTTTTCATGCGTACGTTTTGTTTTGTTTTTTTTATATATATTTTTTTTTCATATCTCGCGTTCGTCATACGGAAGCACCAAATTAGTCCTGATTGAAAAAAAAAAAAATTGGAAGGGAGAAAAACGACTCGGCACTTTTCTCACGGATCGCGTAAAAAAAGGAAAGATTAAAAAAGTTAAAAACTCGAGCAAAAGAGGCTCGTCGAGAGGATAAATTCCACATTTCGTCCCAGCGGGTAAAAGTTAAGGGGGAAAAAATTGATTGGTCGCTTTCTCTCTCGTTTAGAGACTCAATGATTTTGTTGGCGGGCGACCAGGTCCGACAATAGGGTCAAAAATAAAATATCGCAAGGACAATGACGCAATTTCATCGCGATTTATACACAGAAATTAAAAAAAAAGAAACTAACGAAAACAATCTATTAAAAAAAAGAACAATACCACACGTTAATTTTTCGCGTTTTCATAGTTTTTTTTTCTTTTCGTATCGAAAAATTGGAGAGCTCGATCTTCGTGTTGCTCGTGTCACTTTAACCCTCGCAAAAAGCCACTCGTTACATCCTTCTTTTCTTTCAACTAAGTACAAATGCTCTAACGAGAATCATGATTCATTCGTCAAACGGTGCTGCAAGCCTGGCTATCATTTTGAATTTTCCTCAACAATCGATAGAAAGAAACTAAAAAACGTATATCTTGTTCACTCATAAATGCCTTGTCGACTCCCTAAATTCCTTCGCGTACATTTCTAATTGATATATTTGTAAAAAGAAGAAAAAAAACAACAATAATATATGGGAACCGCGCTTTTTCGCCATCTCATTCGTACGATTGTCTCGTCTTCGAGGGAGAGAATCATATGCATCGACACGACAACCATAATACAATATATATATTAATAGTGCCAGTAAATAAAAGGACACATTCCACGAAAGTCATAATAGTAATTCTCGTAAATGATGTCCTTTTGTGTATTAGCCATATCAATATGTATGTATATATATTGTAGATTAAAGAGTTTGTTGCCTCGGGCACCACGGTGCGCCAGTGATTGTTGCTTGAATATATATACTCGATCACGTTACGACGGGGACGCGCACGTTCTCTCGCACTCGTTGGAAAAAAAAAAAAAAATGTAATAAAACAAAACACAATAAGCAGACTTTGCGTGTTCTAGTTCTTCACTCGATCAATCTCGTTTTCCCACTTCCCAGTCAAGTGCACGACGTTTCGAGCGTTACGCGATTCTCTTTTTTCTCTTTTTCCTCGTTTTTTTCGTGATATTCTTTCGGGAGCTCTTGAGAATTTTCGTCTCCAGATGATTTTACAAAAGGGAAAATGGATGGAGAGTCAACAGCGAAAAGTCGCGACGTAAAAAGAAACGAAAGAAAAATCCAAAATTGTAATGCAGCTGTTCGTAAAGAAATTTTGTTTTTCGGACTCTCGTCACATTGTCGACGTTCTAAACGCTCTACTGCTTCGGTTTTTTCTCTTTTCTCGCCTGTTGAGCGGAAAAATGAATCGCCAAGCTCCAACTCTCGAAGTTTTCGGATTCTCAAGTCCATTTGTCGAGGTTTCTTCAGTTCGCTTGTTTTTCGAGATCCCAACGTCAATCAGCTCTTTTAGGCTGCAGCTTCGTTTTTCTCTCATAGTCTCTCCTTCTCGAGGCTTTCCTCGAAGGGCCAGCTCACGGCCATTTCTCTCGCTCTTTATGTTCGTGTGTTTTTTTAGTCTCGTTCTTTCTTCGTTTCGTTTCTTTTTCGCGTCTAACTCGTCGTGGCAACCGGTCTCTTGACACGGCATGATAATCGAGCTACGCGTAGGAGGCCAACTAGGCTCCTCCTCAGAATGCAACGGGAGGTGTCAAGGCTGACCGTTAGGCCAGAATTTCGGCGGGGCTAGGAGGCTCCCATCGAGTCTGAACCGGGGCTTGGACTGTTTTGCACAGCCCCCGGTACCTGGTTGAATGGATGATTGCTGTTGCACAATACCGTATATATGTTCTCGACGTTGCTCAACTTCTCGAAAAAAGGTATCAAATCTAAGAGCTCGGAATCCGTCATATCGTCGAACCACGATGCAACCGGAACCTGCAAAAAAAATTTTTTTTCTTTCTTTTTTTCATCTTGAAACTATGAAATGGAATTTATTTATTTCTCGCCACATGCTAGTTGATGGTTGGATTAATGTTTGTGATCGATTTTATTTAAAAAAAAAAATCATTCAAGAATCTAATTCTGCGAGTTGTCGCAAATCTAATTTGTTGTGTCCAAATTTCACGTAGATTGAACCGGGAGTGTCACTTGATGAGATTTACACTCCAGCTAGGTTGAAAAATATAAACGCCGAGGCAACGGCTCGAGAGACGTTGAAAAAACCATAAACCAGCATGTGCCCAAGAATAATCAAATTTCTTTTTTAATCCTTCGCGTTTACATATTTAAAAAAAAAATAAGAGTATAATTTTGCGAGCGGTCTGAATGGTCAGACACCTAAATATACTTTCCAACATTATTTTACGAAGCATTTTTCTGCTCTATTCTATGCTGTCCAACTCGGAAACCGAAAAAATGAGAAAATACAGAAACAAAAATAAAAAATTATTTGTCACGTGTACGAGACAAGTGTTTATTTGTCAATGTAACTTTCAAGACGAAGGTCGAGAGCCTATCGTTCAAATGTTCTCAACTTCCATTCGTCTCGAATAACTAGCACGTTTTTTTTTCCTTTTGCCTCATCTTTCACAACCCGATCGCGATCTATAGCGTTACAAAGGCTATTTTGCATAACGCATTTTCAAACTCTATGTCTTCTTCCGTTCTACGACGTACAATGTTTTCATCGTGCTTGTGATTTAATAAACCAGTCACAAACGATTATAAAAAATACTCACAGCGTTGTCCGGATGAAAGATGTAACTCGCCGGACTATTGTCCACTATTATTATCTGCTGAAGATCTCTTCCTAGTTTGTTCAAATCCTTGACGTAATTGCCACGATGAAATACACAAGACTCGCGGAACAATCGCGCCCTGAACACTCCCCATTTGTCCAATAAATTTGCCACGGGATCCGCGTACTGCAAATGAAAATACAAATGAGAATCGTATGGTAAAATGATCGTTGGAGATTCAAAAAAATATTATCACAAAGATATACACAATTTTGATATATTTCTCAGACGAGGTGTGCATTCCAAAATGTAAAACTTGACGGTCGTGAAAAGAAACAAAGCTCACCTTTGCCAAACTGGCAGTAAAAAGTACGCACTCGTAGAGTTCTCCCATTCTCTGTAAAAACTCATCGACGTAAGGCCTCTTTAATACGTAAACTTGATGCAGGGTACCGTCGATTTCAACGGGAACAACAAAATCGGCGTTGTTGATAGGTTTGAAAGAGCTATGGACGAGAGTTTCGTCGAGGTCAATGACCATACACTTTTTGTGCATATCCTGATGGCGTACGGGTGGCAAAAGGAATCTGGGTGATCCTGTGCCAGGGGGTGGTGAGCCGCGACCATCGCCTTGCAACGAGCTCGCTTTCGAACTTTTCGAACTTCCACCTCTTCCACGTCCGAGGCAGCATAAAAGGGAGCGCAAAAGACCCCGTCCCCGAGGCTTTTTTCCACCGGTTGGACCATTGCTCGTTACCTCATTTTCCCTCGGCAATTGTGCTACGAGAAATATCATTTTAAAAAAATATTTTTTATACGCATAATGTACTATAATAAGCAGTAACAGAGAGACATTGAACAACGAGGATATTTTCAGGTGGTGGAGGAGGAGGAGGAGATGGAGGCGACCAACAATGAAAGAAAGAAAGAAAGAAAGAGAGAGAGAGAGAGAGAGAGAGAGAGAGGGATAATTCTTAATTGTAGGAATAGTTGATAATAATTAACCCTAGAACCCCACAATCTATTTTTTGCAACGTAAACCCCACACTGGGGTAAATAATTACCCCAACCTTCTCTTTAGCATAAAATGTTCCTCGTATGCGATAATAAGGTTTAATTGTATACCATTCTCTTCGTTTTTTGATAACGAAGAGAATGGTGTTTGATAAAGTCGCATTTTGTAAATATTTAATGGTGAAAACTCTATAAAACCGAAGGAATGGTTTAACAAAATTGGTTCGGGAAGGAAATTTGACATTTTCGTGGGGTAACTAATTACTCCGTTGTGGGGTTCTAGGGTTAATTCATTGAATTGATTGAATTCATTTTATTTGATTTTCTTTTGGTTGAGAGGAACTAAACCCGCACAAACCCAAACACTATTTGTAAAAAAATTAAGAAAGCATAAGAGAATAAAAATCGGCTAATAATAAGATAATAATATAGGAAATATATTAATATCTAAAATGGTAGATAAAAAATAGAAAAGAATTATATACACGTAAAAAATTGAAGAAAAAAACAGAAATACATAATTATCATGCTCATTGGTCTCCATGAGCACTCCTGCCTCGGAGCTTGCTGGCACCAAACAACTTTTATTGTCCTCGACGAGTTAGACCGACTGGAACGAGAATCGTACAATAGTTGGACTAGTTTTTTTCTCTCTCGCTTTCTCTTTCGTTTTTTTTCATCAGCGAAACGACTCCATGAGGAAAAATTGATGGATCTATGCTGTGGAGATTGAGACGAATAAAACGAATGGAGAAAAAAAAGGAGAAAAAAGTTTGTGGAATTCGTTATTTTTCCTATATGCTGAAGAAACGGATGATTTTGAAGTTTGCATCGTTGAACGCCATGAAAAATATTTCTCCCAACCATAATTTCTTTATTTTTTCAAGTCCTCGCGATTCATTTGTAATTTCACTTTTTGAGTGCGAGAATGCGAGAAATTCTTTTTGAATAAAGTTCATCAAAGTCAAGTCGTAAAAAAGTGTCAAAGTTAAAAGTAATCATTTCTGTTTTTTTTTTCTTCAAAAAAATATACAGGGAAAAAACAGACTACTTTAAGTAGGTTGTATCGTTTCTCATGTAAAAATTATTTTCCAACTTTACACAATAAAATTTTGTAAATAGAAAGCTTAAGACAGTATTAAACTTCTGGCGGAATATGCCGATGATTCATCGTCTCAAAATTGAGATATTTATTGTTGAAGTTCGCAATTTTTTGAAAGTTTCCATAAGAGCTCATGTTAAACTTGTCATTTTCAACAATGAATATCTCGATTACCAGGCGGTGAAACCTCTCCAAATTTTTCACACATAATTAAATGCTGTTCAAGAAGATTCACGCCAAATTTCAATACATTAACTTGGAATAATCAAATATAATGTATTTTTCGTATGATGTCATATAAATATCGATACAACCTCCTTAAAAGACATTTGGCCGATGCTCGGTCTCAAAACTTTCTTTTTCGGCATATCATTAGTTGACTTATCCGAAAACTACAATTTTTCAAATCATTTTCTCCTTTTCGGAATTTATTTTACCGCCTTCTATCATTGAGCCATAAAAAGATAAAATTCTTTTTGTAAAGTAAACAATATTTCTATGAAATTCTAATAGCTTAATAAAAAATGAAATTTTCAAAAGTTTTTTGTACGTAAATACAAAGATGATAAACGATTCCAAAGAAAATGAACGAATGAATTATTTTATCGTATCGAAAATTCGACGATTTACTAAATAGTTATACTTATTTGTCAAATGTAAGAGACGTTTCGGTAAAAACTTAATGAATTAAAAGAAACCACGCATACTTAAAAACACGTAAACCCTGTACTAGTCAGTAATAAAGTAAAAAAAGAAAGAGGGAGAGAGTGGGAGGGAGGGAGGGAGGGAGAGAGGGAGAGGAACAAATGATAAAATTATTCCGATAATAAAATGAATTTAATGACTTTATCAATACGAAAAGCATATTTAAAAGCACATTAACAGAGAAACTAATTAGTAATAAAAATAAAAAGAACGAAGAAGGGGTCGCAGAGAAAAGAGATGGAGTAAAGTTGAGAGGCGAGGCTGAGCAAGAAACACGCACGAGCTGGACGGAGAGCGGCTGTCTACTACAAACGTGGCGAAGATGGGAGAAGGGGGCAAAAGGTAGGGGAGCGGAGAGAAAGGAGTGGGGAAGAGTGCAGATAGCTGGCGGTCGTACTATGGAAAGAGCAAGAGAGACCAAGTGAAATACTTTGTGAAACGATCAAGTTGAAAGGAGAAAGAGAGAGAAAGAGATAAGAAAAGAGCGTATGAGAGAAAAAAAGATGGCGAGAGATCGAGGGGCGAAGGAGGGGGGAGAGACGCGAGCTAGGCGAGGCGGACCTCAAAGTAGATAGAATGAAAAAAGAAATAGAAGCAAAAGAACGAAGCCCGTAACAGGTGCAGAGAGAAGTGCAGTCTCCGTAAAATCAGAATCTGGATCTAAATTTGTATCTGGCTCGAAAGTCCAAAAAAATATGTTTCAAGTGTTTTTTTTTTTTTCTTGCTGGTTCAAAGTAACGGAGAACACAAAAACGTATTGGACAAAAGTTGTATAGAGCGAGAGAGCGAGAGGACAGGAAGGCTTTAGTTGGAAGCAAAGGAATGTTGGTCACACTCTCGAGTATTTATTTGTATTCTTTATTTTCGTAAGTGAATGTGTGTTGTATGGAGGCGTGCGCGGGCGCGTGTGTGAAGTAGTAAATCGAGCCAACCTTACCTTTCTCATTATTGAAGTGGCCTAGCTCGTCATCCCGCGACACTTGGGTGATAATGGACGATGCGTCCATTTAAAACATTTGTTGGTCGTGACTCGGGACCAATCGTGAATACCGTGGGCGATCGAGCAGGCTAAAATCGCCGTCGTCTGTTCCACCACCGCGGTCGTCGCCACCTTCCCCTCCACCTCCTCCTCTTCTTCCTCCACCTTCTCGACCACCTCTTTCCTCCTTACCACCGCCGAATATAATGAAGCCGCGGCTAGTAAAGTTACGGCTTTTGCCGAGGACGATGCCGAATTTATACCGGCTAAACGATGACAGTATGATGCTGAATGTGCCAGCGCGCACACCCTTAACGCACAAAACATGCATGCACGCACGATCCAAGAACCAGCAGGATAGTCCTATCTATCCTCATCCATCTTTTGATACACGCGCCGCTTTTGGGATTATCGGCGCTGAAGCCTTGTCACTCACGGCACTAAAAAAACGACGATTCACAATCTCCACACGTACACGCACATGCACGTACACCTTCGGAATTCACGTCACTAAGAATCTATTTCCATCTCACTGGTTTTCCAACGAATCTTCTTATAAAGGACAAACAAGACTCGCTCGACGAAGAACGATGCGAATGTAAAATAAGAACTAAATAATAAAAGGAAGAAAAAAAGATTCCGTCGAGCAAGAATTTCGGAAGAGTGAGTGCCAATCCACCCTCTTAACTTGCGTTACCGCGGATCGCCGCGGACACACTGAGTTCCCAATGAAATTTTGTTCCCAATGATTGTAGCGACAACGACAACGTGTGGCTATCAGATGTACTACACGTACTCACACACACTGGAGTAGGAAAGCGACGCTCGCACTTTGCGTGCAAGCGGTAGCTCCGGAGGCCTCCCACTCTTCGCTTCTCTCGCTCTCTCTCACTCACTCACTTTATTTCTCTTCAGACTTTCGAGTATGTGTTTATACCCTCCCTTATACTTTGATACGCGTCTCGCACAAGCATTTGCAATTCTGTCCGCGCGCGTGTGCACGAGAGAAACACGAGAATGGCTGCTGCGACAGAGAGCCCTTCGCGAAAGCCCAAAATGGCAGCGAGTTGTTGCGTTTTTTCTCGGCGCGCCCAACTATAAGCCCAACTCTCGGCTTCAGTCGTAAAGGAAGGAAGGCGATGCTTCTCCTTCTCATTCTCTCTCCCTCTCTGTCTCTCCACTTGAAAGTGGACGACGAGGAGGCTCAGACGATCAAAGATAATTGCGAAAAAAAAGAGGTAGAGCACTTTTTTTACCTATATATTACAAAACAGCGATGGTAAAGAAATTATAGAAATAAAGAAAAATGGTATCACATCGTACGCGTATTTTGGCACAGCTGGTAAGGATCTGACGTCGTATATTATCTCTGTTTTCATCGAGTAAACACGCATAGAACTATTGAGGACGCGTGGAAGTGGAAAAACCGACGAATCCACCACAGATTAGATGTTTGTTGGTGTATGTATATCGGGGATTTAAGTAATATTGAAATTCCACGCGGTCTTAGGTGCGTAAGAGGAATTTTGTACCACGATTAAAGTTGTTTTTTTTTCATGACTTTCCTTATCCCATATTTAATACACATATAATCAATATATTGAAATTGTTTTGATCTCGCTCGATAAAACCGTAACTATATTGTAACGGGGCAGCCTTATCCCGACACGATTTCTAGTGTGGCAGAAATCTGCTAGAGGGCTACGGTCGCCGCACTCTCGCGTAAGCGACGCACCTCCCGTACGCCTATAAGGCTCCTACCTTTTCCAATATCTTTATCCTTATTCTTACCAAAAATAAATCAATCACAAAGAACTTGGAGCATCTCCGACTTACGGCCGGTGAGAAAACCCAAATCCTCGGTTTGCGGGGTGCGCTTATCGTGCAATAAAATTACGGTGGCCAATCCGGCTGTCCCCCCACCTGATTGTGTCACGATTCACAATAGGTTCTCTTGAGCACAGTCGCTCATTTTTCCTTAATCATCCAATCGCGAGAGTATTCGTCTTGAATCTCAAGTCGAGTTAAACTCCTCGGATACACGACGGGGAAATCTAAAGATGATTCTCACTCCAGGCAAGACCCCGCCAGTCAATGCACAAACCTGCACAATAACCTCTCTTTCGAGAGAAAAGAGGATCTAAAAGATCCTAAGTTTCAATATTTGGAAATTGAACCACTGTTCAAATATCGATACGTTTCTATATATTGTCACGCGGCAATTGTTCTTTATTTTTTTATTTTCATTTTCTTGTTCCGAGACGTTTCTCTTCCTATTTTTTCTCTCTTTCCCTTTCACGTTGACGCTGTACAAACGACGCACGCATTTACTCAACATTTACTTTGAGAGTTACCAACTTCTTGGATAAGGCCTCGCGTCATTTTCGACGTTTTTTCGATCGCATAACACAATTAAAATTCTGTTAATCTCGCGATTAAAGAATAGCTATTCGTCTGTTTGAACTATCGAGACATAAAAAAGTTTAATTACGCGTGTGTGTTTTGTTGTCTTGTCAAGAGTCCGAACGTCACGATAATATTTTCGTGTTCGTGCGGATACGCGAAGAATGAATCTGTCGCGTTGCCCTGACCTCTGGCGGTTTATGATCGTACTACGTGCAACGTGTCCCTCTACGCCGAAGATTGAGTCAGTGTTGTTTATCTCCCTCAGAGAATGTTTGGAACGAAAAACAAAACCGCTCGAGAACACCAATGGGATTATCTTTTAGGACTACAAAATGGTGAATAAACAAAACCAATTCCAAGGCCAGCGAGAAATAACGAATGGAGAACGCTCTCTGATGGCGTTGTAAACATTTGTAGCCCCCATATTCTTTCATACTAATAAACTATTATTTTATATTTTTATATACTAATTTACGAGCACTATGAGAAAGGCCTTGTTAAATTGAATGCCAGTGGATGTGACAAGTTTCGAGTCGAGAGGAAGAGATTCATTACTTTTATATTAAATTTTTAATTAAACATTATTACTCGACGCCTTGGAGTTGTTTTTTACGAGGCGAGAGTAGACGTAAATATGTTGAGGTTCTCCCATGCCTGATTGATCAAGAGTGATGTCGCTAATATTCTTTCTCTTATTAGTATCCAATCTCGTTCCCACTGTTGAATAAAAAAATAAAATAAAACAAATACATTTTCGAGAACACGCACTTTTCGGGGTCTTGACGTGCTTAATTAAGCGGCTTAAGGGTATGGGTCAGTCGGTATCTCGCCACCGTGAGTGCGAGAGAGATGACTGCAAATTTCAAGAGTGAAATTCTTCGACACGGTTTGACCGATTACAAAAAGGCCCTGTCAGCCCATTTTTGCCATCGTCCTGCGTGGACTGACAGAGCTTTTTTGTAATCGGTCAAACCGTATCGAAGAATTTCAACTTTGAAAATTCGAGGTGAGGTTAGGTGATTGACCCATCCTCTTAACGTGCACACGATAGAAAACTGCGCAGAAACGGGAAAATGCGCGGTAGAGTAACCTCGAAACAAATTTGAGCAATAGTCTAAAAATCGATGGGACTTGACTGCGAATTATAATAGAATAACTGTAACTAGGCGCGCGATTTCGGCTCCTCAAAGTTATTACTATTTATCGAGTGCGTATCTGTGTGTTGAAGCTGTTCTCCTTCAAGTTATACATTTTCAATGAGAATATATCAATGAGTCTCAATGACCTTGAGGTTGTTTTTATCGGAATTTAATTTCATGCATCAGAACTTAAGTCCCTAGATTCCCCCTCATCACGTCGATAATTGAGAAAATCAATGATCATGAGATCCTGCATTTTTTCTTCCGCCGTTGTTAATAGCGCTGCTTCAAAAATAAATGGCCTTGAATTTTTTTATTCCCATTTTCTTGTTCAAATCTATGAAAACTTTTTGATTTACAATTAGTTTTGAAAAATATTGAAGCTTGATATGTTTATTCTTAATTTTGTTCAATTATACTTTTCGTATTTAATTTGTAAATAAGGATCGGAGCAAGGAAATATCGGAAAACGATTGAAAAACGACGAAACAAAGATCTAGGGTCACGACTTTCCTCGCTCGCAATCGCTTATTTGAATTTCTCATCACGAGAGTAAAAAAATAAAAAAGTGTGCTCGTTGACTCGCTGCATACCTGAACGCACTCTCGAACCGGAGTTACATCAATCGCGTATCGCGTTGTACATCGAGACTCGCGGAATTCATCGTTCAATGCATTTAAATAATGTTTGAAATAAAACGTTGGTCGTAATTTGTCCAGCAATTTGTATAAGGTGTAAATCAGGCTCAAAAAAATTAACGAATCAAAGGAAAAGGAAAAAAAATACGTGATTGTAATTTAATTGCTTTAATCACATTATTTCTTCCTTCCATTGTCCCGGAGACACTTACCGTATAATATTTACAATCATCGTCGAGTTTTTCAGTCGCTAATAAACCGGGAAATATCGAAAAAAAGATTCAATCTAAAATTGTCCCGCCCTTTTTTTCATACTGGATCGATTGGCAATCATACCGATACGCGGTCAAAGTTTTTCCTCTTTGTCTTTTTTGTTGTTGTTTTTCATCATTTGCAAATGTTGTTCTACGTGCTATTTTCTTTGTACATATTTTGTGTGATGACTCGACCGGTGTGACTATACAACTAAAATTCGATACTATCGAATCAATCGGTTTAACTACAGTGTTGCTGAAAGAGAAAAATTGTTTTCTTCTTCGATTTTTTTTGCCGCCTTGTTTTTCCACAGATTTCTTTTGCTCGGAAAACTTTACGATCGTTGGAGAAGTTCGTTTTGACGCTTTGACGATTTATCATCGCTTCAAGTCTGTAGTATAAAAAATTCGTAGAAAAATTGTTGGGAAGATTGGATTTTTCCCAAATATTCATCATCGAGGCGACTTTTCGGAAAATATTTCGAGACCGCTCCTGAATTTTTCGCACTCAAATTAACCCTCTCCCTTCCTTTTCCTTTCGTTTTTGTTTTTGTGTAGTTTTTATCAGATTTATTCTTCATTTCGAGACTTTTAGCGTCTCTAAAGTCGTGCGGGCCTCGATAACTTTGATCGTCACTTGTTCTTCATCATCATTGTGCGTCTCGTGACTCTTCCGCAGAATAAGCCCAATATGAATATCGTGCCGATCAATGAAATCGCCATAACGATAAAGTACCTTCTTGCTGGTGAACGATTCATCGTTGTGTAAAGATCGCCGATAGTCTTTAGATTCTCGACCAACTAAGAATCACAGTTTAACATATCAATCAAGTGTTTTTTTTTTATCGAAAAAAGTATCTAATACAAAAGTTTATGGCTTCCGGATGGATGGTGTGTAGAGTTTCAGCGTATTGCCGATGTTTTGCAAACGTTACAGTCTGCATCATCAACCATAAATTTTTGTAAAGCCTCAGAAATAAGATCTACTAATGCTAATAAAAATAATGTGAAATATACCGAGAAAAAAAAGTTATCGTTACTACATCCGGAATAATTTTAAAAAAATCTATTTTGGACTGTACATTGAAAATTATATTTAACCTTAGTAAAAATAACTTAATTATATTAATGGGAAAATAAAGTTCGCTTACTTTGGCAGCATTTCTAAACATTTCGATTCTCGACGTCAACATTTTGTAACAGTCAGGTTGTAGAGACTTTTTGTTATCCAAAACTGCCTGGAGACACATAATATCTCCAAGAAGAAACGACAAAATCAATAGAATTTCCATTTCATACGTGATGAAAAATAATAATAAATTCGTCCATTGTTTAACGACTAATCTACTTACGTTTACCGCCTCCTTGCGGTACATCGCTACAATATTTTTTCAAATCGACTATGCATGCCTTATGAAGGAACGGATCGACGTTTATATCGGCCCTGGATTCTTCTATAAGATCCGCAACTTGGACTCGACACTTTTCTCTCATTTCGGGATTTCCCGCGTTAAATTCGGTCTTCAAACACTCCTCTACTGATCCTGGATCCTTTTCATCCGCCCGACAAATTGTTATTATCTAATTAGTTACAAAAAAAAATCAAATATCCGTTAGAAAAGAGGCTTCAACGAGAAACAATATTCAAATAATAAATAAAAAGCATTCAAATTCTATTAATCGTTGATAAACAAATTTTTCTCAATGTTACCAGTGAAAATAAGAAAAACAAATGCTTATTCACTGATGCACACACCTCGTGAGCACAGAGGATCGAGAGCAGAGGATCAAGATGATAATTGAGGGCAGTTTGACGAAGTATATGAGCCATTTGTTGCTCGCATTTGCTCGTCAATTTCCACTGGCGGAATTGAATTTTCAGGCAACTGATCACTTTACCTTCGAGCTCTTTATCCTTCGGTCCATTTTTCAAAACCTGTTTTAAGAAGAATGAAGAAACGTTAACGAGAGATAGAAAAAAAACTTAATTATTGTTAAATAAAAATGAAAAGTTGATTATGAAATTGTTCGAAAATTCTTACATCGCTGCAATGATTGGCGATATCTCGTGAACAGGCAGTTTGCAGAGCGTTATTGAATCTATAATCCGTATTTTGCTCGATCATTCTCCGTATAACGATATTTTTGCATTTTTCATCGAAAGTGGCCTCGTCCTTGTGACTTTTGAGGCAATCGAGTGCCTGAGATCGATCAGAATCGTAACAAAATTGGCGTATCATCGAGCGACACGAGTTGAGCAGCACAAAATCGCTCGAGCTGTCCTGGAATTCTTGGCGTCTAATTTTGTACAATTGTCGATGGCACTCGTCCGATAATTTCGTCTTCTGCGAGGCGAGACATTCGTAAACCTGCGAATTTCCAGGCTCGATTTTGTAACAGAGCTGCTTTATATCGGCGGCACAAGCGTTTTGCAACACCGGATTGAAACGAATGTTTTCTCGTTGCTGATAAAGTTGCATTCTCAGCTGTTGTCTACAATCTTTTGGTATTCTCGGTTGTTTGTCATTCAAAATATCATTTTGAACTATACCGCTGAGACACTCGATTACAGCGACTTTTGTTGTTGATCTGAAAAACAAGATTTTTAAACACTTTTTTAATTAAATCAATACTTTGGACGATGATACAATTTCTAATGAAAATTTAATTTCGAAAATCTTGTATTAAAAAAAAGTACAAAAAAATAGTATTTAAAAAATATTCATATAAGAATACGAATTTTAAATAAAATAGGGGGATTAAAGTATTTCTCACTCGTGACAATGGCGCATAACAAGTGGTCGACAAGCTTCTTTGAATTTGTGCGTAAATTGATAATTTTTCAAAGATATCAACTGAAAATGTTCAACGGCAGCCTTGCATTTGTAATCAGAGCGTGAATCAAGATCATTTTTGTGCTCGATCAAACAATCCATCATGTCACCCTCGTCCTTGCCAAATTTTATAACTTCTCCACAATGATGTTCCATTACTCTTTGGCAGGCTGCCATTATAACGGGATTACGGTCGACTCTTTCAGCCTGCTCAGCCGTCAAATTGCTCACTGCTTGTTTACACTCCATACTTAATCTATGATGAAAAAAATTAATAAATAACGAAGCAGATAAAAAATTGTTTTTCCCCCAATAAGGAAGAAAAAAAACCACAAAGAAAAAAATACCGACTGTTCCAAATTATCTTGAAGGCACAAAACTTCCTCTCCTTTTTGGGGTTTATCATAGCAGAAGGTAGCAAGTTCGTTAAGACAAACGTCCTCAACTTCCGGTTGAAGATCAACGCTGATAGCTCGTTGTCTCATAACGCGTCTTATTTCATCGAGACATTCGCCACGCAATGTCATATTTTTACGAGGTTGCGAGGCGTATCTGTAGAGACAGGGTAAAACGAGAGGTCCGGTTTCCGGATCCATATGCTCGCCGCCGTCGTGCCAAGCTTTTTTCGCGTGACAATATTGTATAGCATCGGATTTGCAAGCTCTGTATAATTGGGGATCGAGCTTGTAATCCCGAACTACGAAATACTGAATCTGAATTATCGCAGCCTCGCAAGCTTCCGTCATTTTGTCGGTACCGAGTCTGTCCATCAAGCAATAAATGACTCTCGCGTCTCCGCCGGGAACCTTGGACAAAAAAATACAAATTAATAACTCACGAAATAATAATACATTGAAAAATTGATTTAGAAAAATTGAAGAGAAAAGAAGAAGAAAAATAGAAGCTCACATCGCGACAAGCCACGTCCACGACTGGTCGACAAGCTTCTCTTAAAACCGGATCGATTCGCCAGTCTTCGCCGGCATCAGTTTCCTCGATCAATGCTTCGAGCTGAAAAAAAAAATGTAAATTACAGTTGAATTTCATTCGTTATACACATTTTATATGGACAAAAAATAACAAGGAAATGGTAATGAAAACGTACAGCTCTCTGGCATTCGGCGGAAACCCTAAACTTTTTTTTCCTCGATCTCGTGTGTTCCATCAAGCAGTGTATTGTCAGACCCCCCACTTCGAGGCCTCGGCAAAAAGTTGGTATATCATTGGCGCACCCGTTAACGATTTCGGGCGAAAGTCTGTAATCTTCCATAAGGATTTTTCGATGATCGAACATTTCGACTTGGCACTCAGGATCGATTTTGCTACCGTTTTTCACGACGGTCTCGAGACAGAGTAAAATTTGAGCAAGACGTATTTCTTTGTCTTCGGAGACGGATCTGCGGCAGTGATTATTTTTTATATCGTCTTTGCAAGCTCTTACAAGACCCTTGCTCGCTCGATAATCCAGAGCGATGAGTCTTTCGCGTTTCGTCAATTGATCTCGACATTGTTTCGTCATAGTTCGATCGCTTTTGTGCTGCATAAGACACTTGTAAACCAGGCCCGTTCCGGGCCTTATGGTCTCGCAAAATTTCATATGATCTTGCATACAAGCCAAATATAATTGACGATCGAGTTTCACATTGTCGCTCTGTATTTCCGACATGCGATTAATCCCTTTTCTGCATTGCGGCTCCAGCTTGTCTATGTGACTTTGCAAACAGTCCAAAGTTTCGCCCTGCGTCTGATCCCCTATTATTTCTATCCTCCCGCATTTCAAGTTCATTATATCCTCGTGACAATCTGAGAGCATCGGTGTCAATATTCCAAAATCGCTCACCGCCACCCATTTTAATTGCTGTATGAAAGACACGCAATGCGCCTCTTTCACAACTTCTCGCTTTTTTATCAAACACGTCAAGTAACTTCCTCCGTCGCCTCTGTCCGGCGAACAATGCAGATCGTTCAATTCTTTGCCGCACGCTTTAGCAGCTAATTTGTAAATGTTCCGATTGCTCGTTACATCCGATATATGCTTCCATATCGCGTGTTGACAATTGTTGTCTATCTTCTTCATTTCTTTCAACTGAAATTTCAAATATCACCTGTTATTTCATATCCATATTTTTTTTCTCTCTCTCGCAATGTGTGACGAATTGCTTTATAATTTTCATCTTAAATTGATACAATTTCAAGCATCCAGTTTAATTGAAGTAGTCTTTTATTGCATTTTTATGCATTGTGATCAATTTATTTTCTCTCTCAATAAATCATTTGAAAAATGGTTACAAAATTGTGATTTTTTTCAAAACATTTGTCACGGAGGCAATTTAAGAGCGAAAATAAAATGCGGCGATCCTTTTGTTAACATCAATATTCGTTTGCTCCAAAATTTCCCAGGCTCAATTATTTTAAGGTAAGTCTCTCCAAAGCATTTTTATATAGAATTTTTTTAATTTGCAAAACAGATTCGAGGCATTGTTGTGCGACGTTGCGCAAAATTTGAAACAGTTTTGCTGTTTCGGATATGAGATATTTATTAGATTGTTCCACAAGTTATATCCGAGTTTTCAAACATTGACCAGAGTTAACTTTTCAACGTGACTGTGGTGAAACTACCAAGTTCATAATAATAACAGATTAAATTTATAATAATAAATATGCATAGTTTTTTTCATAGAATTCCATTAATTTTTATAATAATAAACTTGGATTAATTATTTTATATTGGTCGATATGGTGATAATGAAAATAAAGAAATTCTTAAAAAAAATGACCAAAAAAATATAGAAAGCTAATTAGTTGCCTTTATAAATAAAACAGGAATCGAGTGTATCCGAATCGATTGAACCGAGTGTTATTGTAAAATGGTACTACAACGAATGAAAAAAGGAAAAAAATCGAAAAAATTACTTTTACTTTGAGTTTTAATGGAAAACATAATACCTTAAAAGTTTGAACGCATTCAAGAACGAATAGATGATCTTCATTGTTGTCGGGATCGCCGCACAATCGTCTGAGCTCTTCTCTGCACTTGGGATCTTCGATGGTAAGTCCAACGTTCGATGATTCGGGTATTTCGTTGCCGAGGATTTCACTATTTCTACGGATCCTGGTGATGGGTAATGAGACATCATTGCGATATCGCCACGCGACAGGAATTTCAATTTCGTGTTCAACCGGTGCAAGATCGCCGGTTGCAGAATAAAAAGTTGACGAATCGGTAGTGACAAAAACTTCCATCAACGTCAAAATGAGGATGGCTCGTTGGAGCATTCTCGATTTAAACATTTCGTACACCGCGAATAATGAAATCTCGTTTGATCTCTTTATTCCTATTATTAAATACTCGTTACAACCAAATTATCGACACGTTCTTTCTATCTCGTGGAATTGCACATCGCCCCGTGGCTCGTCAATCTCGGAGCTAGCTCAAAGTTATGTCTTCTGTCGTACCGTCGCACACACACACGATTGAAAAGAGAAAAAAAATAATATAGATAGACACGAGCACAGTGGTTACACATCAAAGAGCTAGTGGAGCGAATGAAGTGATTGAAATACTATAGACAATCGTTTATCTCGGACGCCATCTTGCGGAGGGCTTCGGCGATCGCCCCGAGTAAATTTGATAGAGGCTGCGTGCTACTGCTGCGATATAGTGGCGAAATTTTTTGTATTGTTCCATAAAGCTTGGATAATCTTTCGAAAAGAACGTGCGCGATAGAAGGACTCGTATCAAAAATATAATCATTCATTTTATTTTCCGTGATTATTATTGTTCCACATTTCATTACGCAAGTAGTATAAAAAGAATTAAAAAAATGTTATTGTTACAACAGAAGCGTAACGATGCGATTCCTGCAGTTGCTAAAAATGTTGGTGCTGCCACCTTTCGGTTCTGGTAAATACCAATTTGACGGTAACTCTTTCGATAATTTAAAGATGGCACGACGAAGTCGTTTTTAGCCGCGTACTCACGTAGACGGCGTAGGTCTAACGGTTGCATAAGATACAGTCGACTCGCCCAACTGTCACGTTCCCATGAGTCAACCATTCCCTACCCTCCACTCCATAGCACTTGAACTATTTACTTTCCCTCTCTTTCTATATGGTGTTTACTCTGTATCAGCGGGGATGATTGATAATATTATTCAGTGAATTACAGTCGACTCTCCTTTTTGTCCACTCCGTGTGATCCAATTTGTCAACTTTCCCATTGCACGGCTAGCGATCGGTGGGATTGGTAGCGGATTTTTTAAAAAATTGTATTTTCTTTTATATACGCCTGCCAAGCTATTGTTCCGCTACTCTTAAAAGTACATGAGCGGTTTCCGATATTTTGGTAAATCATATATGGTAGTTGAAAAATTATGCCATCACTGTTCAGCTTCCGCTGACTTCGCATGTTCTCTCTTTCTATTCGAATATTCTTTGCAGCCTGGCTACAAAATTATCGACTGCGCTTGCTTTGTGTGTCAACATTGTTGAGAATGTGAAAGGAGAAGTTGACAAAAGGGAAGAATCGACTGTAAATAATCTTCAAGCCTCTTTCATTTTTTTTTTATATCGAATAAAAACAAAATGTTAAGCGTAGATTTAATAGATGGCGCTAAGGTTCATTTTCGGGCACATTACGATATTACAGCATTCTAGTGAAAAAGGAGCCTTTCTTTTGAAATTTTTTTTTTATATAATTTTTTTCGATTAATCAAGAGGGTAGGAATTTTGCAATTTGAGTGTTTCGAGTTACAGACAAAATATATTTATCAAATATTGTATTATTAACGTGAAAATGAAATCGTCAGAAGTTCATCAGTGATTGATTGAAAAAAGTTGTTTTGTTGGAATATTTTACCAAACCCGTGTAAGACGTTTAAGGGGATGGGTCAGTCACCTAACATCACCTCGAATTTTCGAAATTGAAATTCTTCGATACGGTTTGACCAATTACAAAAAAGCTCTGTCAGCCCACGCAGGACGATGGCAAAAATGGGCTGACAGGGCCTTTTTGTAATCGGTCAAACCGTGTCGAAGAATTTCACTTTCGAAATTTGCAGCTATCTCTCTCGCACTCAGTCGGTATGACTCCTAGCCTTAAAAGGCGGTCTCTATCGGTCCTTCTGTCGGTAAAAATCCTGCTGTATATTTTTCTTCGACACAGTTGAGTTTTCGATGTAAATAAACGTTACACGCTGTTCTCCTTTCATCAGAGAATAAGGTGTAATTATTCTTTTTCTCGAAATATCAAGCGTCGCATCGAGAAAAATGTGAATCTGCTTTTCAGCTACCTGCCTTGCACTCTCGCAACTGATAGAGCGCCTTTATATGATTTTAAATGAAAAATCTCTAATATTGGAGGTAAAAATAATGAGCGAGAATTGAAAATGGCTCCCCTGTTGTCACGTAAAATGGATCAATTAGAGCAAAACGATAAAATAATGAAAAGAAAGAGGATTGAGGAAAATTTATTTAGAAAATTGAATGAGCATCAATTTCGGGTCATAGAAGACAAAAAGAAGGAGAAAAATAAATTTCTCGAAACGTAGAAAAGCTCGATTTTTTAGTTGGTCAGTCTCTTCAGAAGAATCGGTGTTGCACCCACGCTGACGCTCGGAAATCACCTCGTAGCACCACACCACGATACTCTTTCGAAACTCCCCTTCTTGCCTATATTTGGTTTCTTACGAGTAAAGTCGAGGGAGCGACCAACAGCGAGCGATTGACAGAGGGAAAAAATGTGTGCGCGAGAGAAAAAGAACGAATCAGCCACCCACTCGAGTCTAAATTCTCGATGAAACATGACCTTCGCCATTTTTTACATTTAGAAAACTGAAAAAAATCGATCAAACTTGGATCGAGTCGATACGAATTTCAAATTATTTCAACCTTATGTTAACTAAACAAATTAAATATTTTTTTACACTTTTTTTTACTCTAAGAAATTTGATCCAAGTTTTATGAATGTTTTACTTCGTCCGGTCAGAATAGAGGTTATGCGCCTTATAAAATACTTTGAGAAAAGAAAAGAGAAGACAGTTCAAAATAAAAAAGATGGCTTCGAAAATCGTAAGGGCGAGAGAGCCTGGGGGGAAACGACGATAGCGATAATACCGTTACCCTTGGACACGGGTCGGTGTACAGTCGACGAGACTTTCACCGTTCGAAACGGCGAGTACACAGGCGAGGCAAAGAAAAAGAGAGAGGGGGGGGGGGAGAGAGAGAGAGAGAGAGAGAGAGAGAGAGAGAGAGAGAGAGAGAGAGAGAGAGAGAGAGAGAGAGAGAGAGCTGGAGAAACGTGTGCGTGCGAAAGAGAATAAAGAAGCGCACGAACCCGACATCATCTTTCTCCCTCCCTCCTCTATCTTTCTCTCTCCATCATTTTTTTCCCTCTTTCTTCGACTTTTAAGTACGCCCTAACCTTCTCTCTTCCTCGTTTTTTACCTTTACAGTAAAATACTGATTTTTCTCTCTTTTTGTCTTGCTCTCTCTTTTTTCTCTTTCTCTCTCTGTCCGTTTTAACTGCTGCGAGCCATCCGCGAAAGCAAGCTTGGGGTGCACTTACGCGATCCCGTACGCACTTCCCGCGTGACTCGCGAGGAGAGTAAGAGAAAGAGAGAACATAAGTAGTCGAGTCGACTCGCGAACGAGCGAGCTCGTGGAGAATCTTTTCTTTTATCTTATTTTATTTCCTCGTCATTCACGTTTTCTTCCTTCTTTCTTTCGCTCGGTCCTTTTGCCCCTTTTCATATTTGGTTTTTCCATTCTACTTTCAAGTCCGGATTTAAAAAAAAAAAATCAGTACACATTTTTTTTTAAACTCCCGCTACTTGCGCTATTCTCTTTTGCCTCACCGTGTAGAAAAGTGTAGCCGCTATATACCACACTATTTAAAAATTGTCGAACGAAAATTACGCTCGACAAATGCGTGTTGTGTGTGTGTGTGTGTGTGTGTGTGCATATTTTTTTCAACTAAAAAACAACATATAAAGACAACTTCAAAAAAAATATTTTCTCAGCTTTCATATATTCAACAATAAAATGTATTTTTCGAAATTAATTTGTATATCTAGTAAGTATTTGATCTTGCACAAAAACATAATTTATTGAACTTTCAAAGCTCATTCAGATTTGATTATAAAAAAGATATGGAATTTAATTTGATCGAAAAGTCGAAAATACGAGTTATACTTAAGCCTACATGTAAATAAATGTGTGTGCAAGAGAGGGAAGGAGCTCAAAGAGAGGATCTTATGAAGGCAATGCACTGTAAGGAGCTCACGATGACGACCAAGATGAAGACGACCAAGTCCAAGAACGTAGAGCCTTCCCTTCTCTGCTCGTGCTGGTTAGAACCTCTCTCTCTCTCTCTCTCTCTCTCTCTCTCTCTCTCTCTCTCTCTCTCTCCCCGTCTATCTATCTTTTACCTTCTCACTTGATCTCCGACTTTATCTCGCTCCACGACTTTTTTTATTTCACGCCCCTCTCCCCCGACTCACTCATTCTTCAACCGTTCGGTTAACCGACCCCTCTCCCTCCAGCCACGTTCTCCATCGCGCTCGGTGTTCTATAATTCCGTCTTGCTCCATCGCGCCATCTCTAGCCACTGTAAAAACTACGTCGGATAAAATGACAAAAAAAAGAGATCGAGAGGGTTCGCAAAAATAGGGTAAAGGCCGAATGAAGTATTGGTCGCAAAAAAAAAATGAAAATAATTTCATAATAATAATAATAATAATAATAATAATTTTTTCTTATAGGAAAAAATCAGCTTACTGTTGAGAAAATCATTCACAGCGGCATTGCAACAAGTAGTAATTTGTATTTTATTTCAAGAAAATTAAAAGATTCAAAATCCGGAATATATAACGTTCGGGATATTGCATGATAGGTCATTTTAAAAACAACGCTAAGGATGTGAAAAATAAGAAAAAAGACTTTTTTCAACACGATCTTCTCTTTTCTGCGAATCGCATGGTAAAACAGCGTACTCGCGAACGAGGCTCGGGAGTCTGTTTTTTTTAGATTCTTTATTACTTTTTCTCTATCTGTCCGCCTCTCTCTCTCTCTCTCTCTCTCTCTCTCTCTCTCTCTCTCTCTCTTCTTCGAAACAAATTCAGTGACAAAGTTTATGTGGATAATATACAGGAGAGAATGCGTTCTTTCAACGCTGCGAAGGAATAGATATAATTTCAAGTGTGTTACACCGAGCTGAGACTTTTTTAACGATAAATAATGCGTGAAGTGAGCGAGACGCATTTTCTAGCTTTATTCTTCTTTTTTTTTCTTCATTATTATTCTTTTCTTCCTTTTCATCTCGCGAACCGAGTTCCGAGACTTTTTTTTTCATTTAAATTTGTCTAAAGAATGATTGGTCCCCATAATATGTATGTATACATATATACATATGTGACAATTTGCATAAGAATAGTGATTTTCATTGTCTCTACTCGTGACCACCTTTCCGAATTTCAAAAAAAGGTTGGATCTTTGAGACCTCAACTCGAAGATCAAGGGGATTCATCCCCTCCTTTATATATGCAAAAAAACAAGTTTGCGGTTTGAAATTAAAAAAAATTACAATAATAATCTAATCATTTTTTATCAATAAAATGCCAGGAATCAAAAGTACAGAAAGTCGCATGGATTTTGTTTAAAAGCATAAACAATGTGAAAATAATTAGTTAACGGTTCTCCCGATGTTATGATTAAATGATTCGATGATTCAACTCATTGACGATCTTTTCTATAAATTTGTAATTCATCGAGACATTGGTCGAAACGTTAAATACACGATATATAATAAATTAGTGCAGGGCGTATCTCGAATCATGGGGTTAACATTGAAATAACAAAGAGCCGGAAGTGAGCAAAATATTAATGTGTTACCCTCGTAAATGAGCTTACAAAACGCTGCCAAAGAACTAAGGGTGATGAGGAAATGGTCAAATGAAATACATATATATGTAGATATATGTATACAAAATTGAAATGGAAATCCTCAATCGGATTTGATGATAGACGCACCTCTCTCGGAAGTTACGACTTCCGGAACTCGCTTTAGCGCCTGGCTCCCGCGTTTCCTGCTGTACACGCATACTCCTGCCATCTACATATGGATTCTAGAACTCGCCACGACCCTGTGGCCGCCTCGAAGCCAACGCGTATACATATATTTCCTCTTCTGAACTAATCATATATAGATTATTCTCGATCTATCGTCATGATTTCAATCCTTCGACCCTTCAAAAAATTCCACTAAATTTCATGCCATTTTTACGACCTTCCAGTCACTAATTTGATCGCATATCATTTTGTTCGTGTATTTAAAAAAAGCTTCAAGATTTAAGAAATTAGCCTACGTCAGCCAAATTAGCAGTGATAGTTCTGTCGATTTAACCTAAAAAAGGTAGATAATATAATAACATAATGATCCGCTATGAGAAGTTGACGAATCATTTATATTGAAATTGGGAATTATATTTCCAAATATGAAAATTCGGATTATTTATACTTCTCATGTGTGTCGCCGTCAACGAGGAGAGTTCCGAGCTCATATACATATAAATGTTTTGTCGCTTAATTATTCGCTCATCGACGCGTGAATATACTAAAGGGTTTTTATCACAATACGGGGCGGCGGCCAGAGAGAGGCAGAGATAGAAAAAAAAACCCATAGAGAGAGAGAGGGAGACAAACGAGGAAAGTTAAACCTCGGGGCCACGAGTGAGAACATTTTCGTTCGTAGCGACTGTGGGAAATCCTTGGCATTATTTATTTTTTTCCAAATATATTTGCCTCTTTCTCACGAAACAAAAAAAAATTATTCCAATTTAATTAATGAATATTAATTCGTAGAAAAATGCAAAGAGTTATTTCTATTATTATTATTTTCTTTTTTTTTGCCTCCGGTGCGAATTACCTCTAGATACTTTTGACAATTTTCAAAACACAAATAATAATATTTTCGATGAAACTCGTGATCTCGATATTCAGTCGCAGGTGTCACGAATTTCACGATTGATTGAACAGTCAGGAATTTCGATATTTAAAGTACCACAGGAACATTTTATCGAAGGTGGAGAAAAAACATTTGAATATTGTGCTGCAAACCCATTGGGTGTTGCAGTACAAACACAGCTGTGTCTGTCTGTCTCGTGTTTCTTTTTTTATCTCATTATTCTCTGCTCTCACACTCCTACGTCGCCAAGGAAATGAATAAAAGTGCGAAACGATGAAAACACATTTGGTGGTGGTTTCGGTATCGAAACAAGTCATATTCGGCATCGATCTTTAAAAGGCATAAAAAAATTTTTAAAAATAAATAAAAATAAAGTGTCAATAAACGAGAGGTTATGTAGGATAAAAGGGTATCTCTCCCTGACGACAAATTTTCACAGGTGTCGCGGGCTTTTTTAATTCCTGCATACGGATCCAGTCCCGGGTAAACGAACGAGCATTAAAATCATCCCGAGAGTGAAAGAGAATAAAAAGAAGGAGTAAAGAATATGGAATCGAGCGAAGCGGAGCGGGGGAATTGAGTGAGAAAAAGGTCCTCTTTGGTCTTTCCCCTCGGGCTTTAATCTTTCTCTCTTTGCCTCAACGTATTTTTCTCTTTTTCTTTTCCTCCACAAATTTTTCTACTCTCTTATTCTCTTTCCTCCTGGTATATATTTCTCTCTTTCTCTTTTCCTACAACTATATTTCTTTTCTCCCTCTTTTTTTCTCTATATCCGTATCTTTCGTTCTCTATATATTTCCCTTTACATAGATATTTTATATTTCTCTTTCTCTTCGGAGAGTTTTTCCCTTCGGTCGGGCGAGCGCCCGCGTCTCATCTCGGTCTCTTGACTCTCGCTCGTTCGTCGACGTCCCCCCCCGTCACGTGCGTGGATGCGTGAGTACACGAGGCGACGAGAAACGACGGGGTCGTTGAACGCCCAGGGGGTATATACTCTCCGTTGAACGGGCGAGCAGCGCGGACCACGCGGGATCAGGAACGACGAGCTCGCTCGCACAACCCACTTAGAGCTCCGCAGTCAAGAGAAGGGAAACAGAAAGAGAGACGGATAGATGAAAAAAAAAAAAAAAAAAAAAAAAAAACCCAAGAGAGAAAGAGGGGGCAGACTCATCTCGGTCGCGTCGTAGCTCGTACGATACAACGGGGTGTGTGTCTATAAGTGCCACGCAGGAAATATATCCTACTTCTCTTCGATCCTCCTCCTCCTCCGCCACCTTTTTCTTTCTCTTCTCCCCTCATGCCCCGCGGTGCATTCAGCCGCGCGCTAGTTTTCAATATAAAAATACATTCAGCCCTCATTCAACAATCCAACGATTAGTTCAATTCCAAATTAATTCTCCCGATCCTAAAATTTCACGAATCCTTTTCAATCTTTCATTTCACTTTCAATTATTATTATCATCATTTTGTGCGTTCAATTTGTTGCGAAATATTATTATAAATATGTATTTATAATTTTTTAATTGAACATAAATTTTTTCTTGTAATTACAATTGTTTTTTTTTTTTCGCAATATTGCTGCGTGAAAAATTCGATTAAAATCGTCAAATTTTCGAACAAAACTGCGCGTCACTCGAGAGCCACGACCGGAACTAGGAAAGAAAAAAAAGCGATTTCGAAATCCTCGGAATTTTGGTGTACCTCAAAAGAGAACCTGACTTCGTCGTCAAAGGTTGAGGAATTAAAAAAAGAAGCGTTTCATGCTTCTTTTTTTTTT
>OZ022422.1:22286914-22291914 GCA_963989365.1 Rhimphoctona megacephalus
AAAAAAAGGAAAAAAAAAACAGTAAAAATAAAGAAGAAACCAATGAAAATGCCCTGCAATCCTTATTTACTGTGTACGTGTAAAAAATCACAGTTTTAATGCAAATCTCATGTGTGCATCGGTAGAATGAATATTTACTCGCAGGTTAATTAAGAATGATAAATGAATCTTTGCTCATATCACTCCAGAGTGCGGCAATCGCAGCAACAATTATCCCAGGTTTTTCTACGTTTTCTTACGAGCTTGTAATTTTCTTTTACTTTTTTTTTCTTCACCGATCAATCGCAAAGAAAAAACAACAACTGAATAAGAAGAACAAGAGAAAAAATGTCAATTTTCAATTTCTGTGATGGTAAAAGAATATTTTTTTTTTGAACAATAGAATTGATAAATTGATAAAAAAAATTCTGCATTGAACGTTTTATTGAAAATACTAAGCAATGAAATTTGTTCTATGTATGAAATCTGCTAACTGGTTGAAAATATGAAAAATCATATTTTTTCAGCATTATGCTCGTAATGCTCCCTCTTGTATAAAATTTTATTCTGCCCTAATTAGTAAAACTAATTACGAACATTACAATAAAAAAAAAATTCAAAATCTGTAAAACGAGAAAAAAGTACGTTATGTTGTAATTAAAGATGCAATATCGAATCAATTGGTCCTTGCTTCGTGACAAGCGTATCGTTAAATTATGCAACATGACGAGATTTCTCAGGCTTTTTTCCCCTCATTTCCTCGTCGTTGCGGAGAAACAGAGTGGAAACATGAACCCGAGGGTTTATTCGATTTCTCATACTCAACAAACTTGGAATAAAAATTATAATTCATAAATACACATAAATGTATAAGTTTGCCTGTATTTATGTCCGGTGGAGGAGAACGGGAGTGAGAGCAAGAGAGAGAGAGAGAGAGAGGACGCCAAGTTCGAAAAAGTCGGTAAGGCACGCGAGGAAGAGAAGCGGAGGAGCAGAGAACGCGTAGCAGACACACACGCGGACCGCTGCGCGTTGGAAAATGTGGCGAGGCGAGAGGGGGTTGCTCTGTGAAGTGTTGTGCTCGCGCTCTTAACCTCTATGAAACTGTATACGTAAACAGCGGGTGTCACAAAAATCGAATTCATAACTTTTAGGGGTAAATATATCTCGCTATTTTGGAGAGAAAAGTTTTTCGAATTTTTCTAACGGTATTGGAAAAAAAGAGTACCAAGTACTCGCCTTCTCTCTCTCTCAGCATCGCGGATTGGCTATCACGAATTCCCGAATATCTCAACAGCGATGAGACGCAGAAAAAAAATGTTCGGTGTCAACTTTTCAGGATTTCACGATTTACCCGTCCTGAATAATTTAGAGCGTTACTTCTGGGACATTCCCCGTTTGGAGTGTTGAATAAGAAAGGGCAAAAAGGCGAGAAAAAGAGGAAAAAAGAGCAGAGGGAGCAAGACGACGAGGCAAGCGCGACGAGCGAACGAACGAACAAGCTAGTCGACATCGATGTGTTGCCGGTTGGGAGCAAGAGGGGTCGTCCCCCCCGTGCATGTGGGTCGGGGTCGAGTCTCGCATATCGATGCCAAAGCACACCGGCGCACACCGACAAACCACCTTGCATGAATTTTTCATACGCTTCTTCTCCTTTTTTTTCCCTATAGGAACGATTTCGAGTATCGATATTACGAATCCGCCGGAAGTCGATTCTTCCAAGGCGGCGAAACTTTGTCGGAAACATTTAAATCGTCTGGAATTGTGAATAAATTCAATAAAGGTCGCGTTCTGAAATTTCATTGAAGCAATCCTTTTGCATCGACTCATTAATCGCCCTT
The DNA here is from genome assembly GCA_963989365.1 of Rhimphoctona megacephalus. Taxonomy (NCBI): domain Eukaryota; kingdom Metazoa; phylum Arthropoda; class Insecta; order Hymenoptera; family Ichneumonidae; genus Rhimphoctona; species Rhimphoctona megacephalus. The sequence goes on from OZ022422.1 coordinate 22,288,735, forward strand.
CCTTCAACTTATTTCAAATTGGGTAATATTATGTAGTTGGAATACTTGAACAAATAATTATATAATAATAATAATAATATCAAGAATCCGAAATTGAATATTGAATATTTTTTCAAGTAAAAATTGTTTATTTCTTCAATTACCGTTTTTGATGTTTTTCGATCGAAAAATATACATTGAAAAAAAATGTATAGTATTGAGAACAGAGGCGTAATTGGCTCAGCTACGCCCTGAGGTTGGATACGGCGAAACCAATGGCGTAGTTGACGCAGCCTCCGCGCGTAGTTGAAGGTATTATGTTGAGCCAACTACGCCCGCAATTTGAGGTAAAACTTTAAATATTCAATAGAGACAAAACATTTTTTGAATAAAATTCAATAAATATTTGAAATAGCATCATCGCGTTTGCTCGGGAAATGGGGAAAAGTATTTCAGTCAATTGTATCAATCATATTTGAATTAAATGAATTGCATTGTGTAATTAAAACGTGCGGTGATTGTACCGAACAATTACAATTTTGAAATAACCGTAAAAAATATTTGAATTTTTTTTTTTTATACATATTTTTTTGGAATATTTTTGGATTTTATGTTTTGCGACCTTCAATAGTAAAAATACGATTAATCGATTTTTTACTATCTCGTGAGAGCGCCTAACGGCCTAACATAGCTAGGCGACAAAATCTTTTTATATTAGCGTACTTTAAAATTGTACTTAATGCCTTTTTAGACCTGTTTACCTCGTAAAACAAGGGTTCGAGTTTTCTCGACGATCATCGGTCGAAAGTGATCGTCGTTTAACGATTCAACGTCGAAGTCTTATGGGCACACCGGCGGTGCGACGCTCACGCGACACCGCTCCGCCCGTGGCCCTCTAGCGGATTCCTGCCGCACTAGAAATCCAGCTAGGAAATAAGACTGTCCGGTTACAATATGCATAACTCGTGTTAAACAAAACTTATTGCTTGCGCAACAAAATTTTCGTACCTTTAGCAAAAAGTTTATTTGTTTGAACAGTAACAAAAGATTTCATCCAAATTACTACTGAGTAATTAGCTTAATCACGAATTATATTCCGTTCATGTGTTTAACAAAACTTATTTAACGTTTAAAAACGTCAGTTTCCTTTAAAAGTTAAAAAGAAAAGTTAAAAAAACAGTTAAAAGTTTAAAAGTTAGTAAAAGTTAGTTAACAAAACGTGTTAAACAAAACTTATTGCTTGTGCAACAAAATTTTCGTACCTTTAGCAAAAAGTTTATTTGTTTGAACAGTAACAAAAGGTTTCATCCAAATTACTACTGAGTAATTAGCTTAATCACGTATAATACTCCGTTCATCCGTGGTGTCATTGAATTCAATTCTCGCAGAGAAATTTATTCGATGCTATTATTTTATCGAGTCACGGACAAGCCGTATACGACTGAACCTCCGTGTGATTATTTCAAATTCAATCGATTCTGCGTCTCAAGTTTTGTTTTTTAGTTTTTTAGTTTTTTTTTTTCAACGTAACCATTTATTGCGGTTGTATCACACGATGAAATACACTCAACTCGGATAAATAAAAATTTAGGGGCAAAATCGTGGCGTAGTTGTCTCAACGACGTGACTTTCAATGGATCAACCACCGGGTGATTAACCAAACGTAATATGCCTATTGGCGCAACGAAATCCGTTCAGCCTCATCGCGTAGTTGGCAATACGTTAATTTTTTTTTATTTTTATTTTTTTTTCAGCGTACAAATTACTACTCAATTTTTTATAACTCGAATTTTCGTGAAATAACCCCAAAGAATCACATATTTCCGACAAACGTATATGAGTTATTCGATGAAGAATTAAATTTTTTGAAAAAATTCCCAAAGTTTCTAAAAAATAGGAATATAATGGTTTTTTGGTTTATCCCGATATCTCAATTTTTTCGAAATATCAAAGCGCTTTAAACGTCGAGGAAAAGCGTTGTTGGCTCTGCGAGGATTCCTCCAGTCGTGCGAAAATAATTATATGCGTTATAAATACTTCGAAAACAGAACGTCAGACGCCTTGTCGTTTTTTTTTATGGGAAAATACGTGAAAATAGTTAAATTTATGTATTGCCCAGAGTGGCCGTTGAAACCTCGCCGGTGTACGATGGGAGGAAAAAAAAATTTCTTGCGTCGTGAATCAAAGCGAGGGCGAGAAGATAAAAGGACAGCGATATAATGATACTGTATAAAATGAAGTACTACGGTGAACACGTTTTGTCCCCGGAGTCGGTGAAGCGTGAAGACTGTCGCGCGCGATGGTCTATAGAATCGAGGAACAATCTACATCTATATAAAATATATGAACGAGGCTGATGATCGGCGGGGGAGGGTAAAAAAGGATAGAGTATTATACGGTATAGAAGTCCATGTTAAAATCGAGTAGATATAGAAGTCCATGTTAAAATCGAGTAGAGAGTTATTGGCCCTGCAAGGGGGTACACGACCTTCGAGGCTTACGAAAGTTTCCGATGCCTCATCATTTTTTTCCAGCAATACGAAGCTTTCCACCGTTCTTTTTATTTATTTGTTTCAAGAGGTAAAACAGCAATTCTAATATTGGCGAGTAGATGCAAATTTCACCATTTTTCTGAGGAAAATACAAATTTCCTTTTTGCTGCAGGGTGCCTCGATCGAATTTTCGCTTCTCGACGAATAGTTGGGAGAGAAGAATTGGGGATAAAATGCTGGAATTTCATCGTGTTGTATTTAAAATATAACCGATGGTAGGAAACGAACAGCGATGGATGCGCACGGTCGACGCGTGGCTCCGTACCGGCCATCACCCAAGTTAAGTAATTTCGATCGAGGCCGATACTTAGTTTGGTGACCGTTTAGCCGTGCAGGGACTCGCGCATCGATCGTTGAGCGGGAGGCAGTTTTTCTCCAGTTTCTAACGGTGTTAACGAACCGAGACTCGATGAAAATATAGCCGTTTGTATCGGCTGGGCATTCGACACTTTCCCTTGGCTCTCGTGCAAATGCGATACAGCGTGAAACGTATTAGAAAAGCGCGACTGTGCGCGACACTCTTGAGGGGTCTCACAGGAGCATGGAAGTTGGTCAAGTGGGGCAAAAGTAGAGACTCAGAGCGATGGGATCGTCAAAAACACCGCAGAGTATATACGCAGGAACGCTGAAACGATAATTTGTTTTTTTT
>OZ022422.1:22296914-22309975 GCA_963989365.1 Rhimphoctona megacephalus
TTTAGGAATCGAAGTGGGGGAGGGAAATCCAGTACTCAAATGATTCGTAGATTTGTTTGTTAATGGTGGACAAAGATAACTTATCAAATAATTATTGTTTAATAACAAAAAAAAGCTTTCTCTTCGTGGACGATTTTTTTCACTCTCAACAGGACGTAAAACTTAATATACATCTTTAAAAATAACTCAACTACGTATTTTTAAAGCTTAACCGAAATTGAATTGAAATAAAATCATTAAAATGATATATCGCGAACTAAAATTCCAAAATATTTGTCCGTAACGAAATTGTGACTGTTGAATTTCACGAAATTGATTAATTTAACTTTTCAAATTTATTCCAATTTAGGAGGGATCAGGAAGAAAGAGAGAGGGAGAGAGAGAGAGAGAGAGAGATGAGAGAGAGAGAAGAGAGAGAGAGGGAGGAGAAGAAGAGAGAGAGAGAGAGAGAGAGAGAGAGCCAAATCGGAGAGAAATCCTTGAAACGTGCGTCATGTGGGAGTAAACAGGAAGCAAGAATTTGAGCCCTTTCTTTATATTATTTTTTTTTTTTTTTCATTTTTAACAATTTCTTCTCCCTGCCACTGAGAACTGAATCCCGTGGTTTTTACCACTGTATATCCTTTGTGGTCCGAAGGCTTGTTGTAAGGATAAGGGTTATCTCATCCTATTTTTATACATACAGAATTATATATTAGATAGTCATACAAATTGTCACATTGTATGGAAAAGAAGTTTGAAATAAGTATGTACAAATAAAGAAAAAAATATATTCGAATAAATGTCGATTGATTTTTCCTTTTCTCGACTTTCGAACGACACCGGTATAACATTTTTTTCAAATATTTATTGTAATATTTTCGTTATAGATATTTTTGTACATTTCAAAAAATATATTGATGCATAAAAAGTAAAATCTTTTTTGCAATATAAATGTATAGTAAAATAACGCGAGAGCTCAAAGTGAGCAAATAGTTTGAGAAATAATATAGTTGACGCCTCTCTCTCAGGCTAGAGCTTGCTCTCGCAGTCTGCAGATAAGATTAAAATTTCCACTTCCATGTTTCCTCGCGCGGAGAGAACTCAATACTAACTTTTTATTCTGCTCCTCGTACCAATGTCGTATCGTGGAGAGTATGATTTAAAATAATATACAGGCAAAAAAAAAATCATTATTATTTAAGGATCTTCGGATGGATGCACATCTGTTTTGATGAAAAGATTTTTTTACCTTTCTCAAATCAAAAAACTACGATCGAGATAATTATTTTGAATAAATTGAATTTGGACGATGGAAAAAATATATTTAAATAATAACAATAATACTTGAATATTTGGTAAAATAAAAGGCTTCTATTGACCGATTATAACTCAAAGTAAAATCATTTAATCAAACATGAAATCTTATTAGTTGATTTTTTTTTTTTTTTTTTTTTTTTTTAAATAAACCAGGCCATTTTCCTAAAAATGGAACGGCTCGTAAAATCGTGCATATGCATAAAAGTCTTTCATAAGCATACGCAAAGAAGCTCCGAGATCAACTGTTAGTTCCGATCGAGTTTTTTACTTTCCATTGATAACGCTCAGTCGCCTCCGAGGTCCTTATCTTAAAACGTGTATCGCCCCCAATATTATATCGACGCACGCGTCAACACAAACACACATAAAGGAGCTTGGGTTGTAACGCACAAATCGACGTCACGATTAAGCAACATCGAATCGATCTTACGCCCATAAGAGTCATGTGCATACAAGCACTCGAATCAATCCTAATGCTGTTGCATTGATCAGGAACAAAAGTTTTAACGGGTAAAACCACTGTAGAATTGTTGAAAAATCGATTTTTTTTTATTGGCTCAAAATATACTTTGAACCCTCTTGAATATGAGGCAAAAAGGTTTATACTGGAAAAAAAAAATTTTTCACTGAAATTTCGGGCTCTTCCCCGAGCGCGTCGGTCATTTCGGTATCGCGTTTCAAAACTTTAAACGCCTTTTTCTCGAAACACGATTTTTCAAAACGGCATGCAGCATAACTTCAACAATTTTCATTCTTTTCATTTGAATTCTTGACAATATCTTAAAAATAACATTTCGAAGTGAAATACCCACGGAATTTTCGATAAGCTCATTTAAACATTTTTTATAAACAAATAATTAGCCCTTTTTTCTCTCGAAAATTGAACCTCTTCATTCAAACACTCGCCAATAATACAAAAATAAATATTTTCAAAATCCCCTACGTACTTCACTAGCTATGAGTGACTAGATTAAGTTTTTTTTTTTTTTTTTTTTTTTTTTCGGGGAATGGCTCTGGTGTCGCCATTTAAAAATATTTTTCAATCATAATTTTTTGTTGTACAGTTAAATATATGCTCAATAACTCCCTCTAATATTATTATTCTATTACCTTTCCTTCCACCCGCAAAAAATTGTCGAAAAAAGGCATATTTTGAGGCCGTTACAGTGATTTTAGCCCTTAATCGATTTTTAATGAGTTAAAATCTAATTTCGAATTTCACCGTTTTTAAAATAATACCGATATCGGGTCAATGGGTGAACGGTCGATGCGCGGCTCCGACGATCTCCCAATTTTACTCAATTTTTTTATCGATATCGTTAATGGTGTCCTAATATTTGTGTCCGATCAGAAAAGCCTTACGTCCTTTCTACGTCCCACACAGCGACGAACAGACACGCGGACTATACGGAGGGCAAGATCGCAGGAAGCATCCTGTTGTATCATACGAGTTCTCTACCTGCCTGCTGCATTACTCTCCTGGCTACCGTTACGAGTAATCGACTCTGACAGCATCTGAGGCGCATACACACGTACAAAAAGAAGCATCGTACGTATTTCTTTGCCCTCTTCGTTCTCTGTCATACCATAAACATTCACGTTTCAGGCTTTTCACACCAACTAGATCTGTACACTTGCCTTTAATCCCTCAACCATTTAGAATCAAAGAATTCCATTTATTATCGAGTTTTAATACCACTATGGATTTTTATCCCATTACATTTTCTTTTTTTTTCCTTTTTCACAATACTATCCTTTCAAGATTGGGTATTCGTTTATTTTTTTTGAAAATGATGGTAGCCGAAGGTTTTTACTATTTTCAGCATTTATTGAAATTACAAAAACGACTAAACAAAAAAGTAATAAATTTATTTATCACATTGACCGGACTTGAAGACATTTTTTGTTAAACCAGAGAATGGTCAATTGATCAGCTCGATCGAAGAAAAAATGAAATTTTTTAATAAATTACCGAGGTAAATTAGCGAGGACGCGCAATATCAAAAATACGATTAATATGAAGAAAAAAAAAAAAGGGTAAAAAAATTATGGGTAACACGCGTTTTGACCCCCAAGACAAAATATCTATCGACATTATATCCGCCGTCGGTAATTCACCGTTGAGATATACCGTTGATCGATTGATATGTGTTTTTAATTGATCTATAATTCGTTACTCATAAACCAGGAGAACTCGTTTCATGAGACAATTAATGTTTTCATCTCTGTTATGTATGTACATTGTTTACGTTCTGGCTTTGTGTTGATGACGCGCGTATATAAAGTCAAAATATTCACTGTACAGTGCTGATCGTTATAATCATGCCGTTTAAATTTATATTATCGCAAAAAGGAGGAAAATTGTTAATTTGTTATGGATATGCGTATTGCAAAAAAATTATTAATAAAACAAACATCACTTAGCGTTGTGCTGAGTATCGCAAACGTTTATAACATTTATGAGAAACATAACTCCTCGTATAATGTACAATTGTGCTTGTAATATAATCTTTATAATAAAGGAATAATTGCATGGTGCGATGATACATATTAACCCTAGAACCCCACAATCTATTTTTTCCAAAGTAACAAAGTAACAAAGTAACAAAGTAAAAAAAAGAAACAGAAAAAAGTAAAAAAAACAAAGTAACACTGGGGTAAATAATTATCCTAATTTTCTCTTTAGCATAGAAATGTTCCTCGTATGCGATAATAAGGTTCAATTGTATACTGTTCTCTTCGTTTTTTGACAACGAAGAGAACGGTGTACGATAAAGTCGCATTTTGTAAATATTTAATGGTGAAAACCTTTATAAAACGGAAGGAATCGTTTAAAAAAATTGTTTCGAGAAGGAAATTTGACATTTTCGTGGGGTAACTAATTAGCCCGTTGTAGGGTTCTAGGGTTAAATATAGACCATATAAATACACGTATTTCCATGTGTCCATTTTAATACTTCCTTTTCAATTTGTATTTCAATGGAAATACGTGTCATACGAATTTAGAATATTTTGTCCCGCGGATATTTTGTCCTTCGGATATTTTGGCCCGTGGATATGTTGTCCTGGGGATATTTTGTCGCGGATATTTTGTTTTAGGGTTATGTTACGTAGCCAAATAATGACATAAAAAAAACGATGCAAGTTTGATGGGGTTGCACGATGTAAATTCGTGGTGGCGCGAGGAATGCTTCGTATGTACACACGTGTGTAACATCCCGCGCCGTTACACAATCGTTTCAACGTACGATATGGAATATTTCGAGTGTGCGCGTGTGCGCTCTGAGAGTCAGACGCGTTAAAAACCTACACTGAAAAGGGTGAGGCGACGAGTATGGAAAGAGAATGATCGGTGGTAGCAACGACGACTACGACGACGACGACGACGACGACGACGACGAAGACGAAAACGATGACGACAATAAGGATGACGATGAGGATGACGAGGATGAGAAAGAGGATACAAAAGAGAGGCGAGTTGGTAAGATCGCGGCGGTGTGGCTCGAACCAAGAGAGCGCGCAAGTGGGTTTCGAGTCTCGAATGAAAGGATCTCGTTGTGCCCCGCGAGCGCTCACGGCGTGCACATAACGGGTAGCCGGGCAATGTCGGTTCTCTCTGCGAACGAGACCGAGTAAGCGAGAGAGAAAGAGGGAGAGAGAGAGAGAGAAAGAGAGAGAGAGAGGGAGAGAGAAAGATAGAGAAAGGTAAAGAAAGCGAGAGCGAGAGAGGAAAACTCCCCAAGGCATGACTCGAAAAACCCAAGGCTCGTCATCATCGCCAAATCTTTTCTACAATTCTGTATACATTTATGATATTTACTTATATTTTTATCAATTAACAAAAAAAATATACATAATAGTCGCAAAATTGTGGCAATTTTGAGAAAGTTTAACATTTTTGTTTTAACAAAAATTCATTTTTTTTAACTTTTTTTCATTATTCGAACTATCTTACTTTTATAATAGACGAGATTTATATCGATATTCAGGGTGCGGGAATGTTATCTATTTGGGTCAAAAGAACAAGGCCAAGGAATGATCGTTTTGCAGAAAAATGCTTGGTCGAGGTTCAAGTACACGGATAAAATTAAAATCGAGTAAAAATAATGAAAAAATTAATTAAAATAAAAGAACAAAGTCAGGATGAGAGTTAGGCGAGTTAGATGGAACGAGCGTGTGAGTATAATTGTGTGCGTTTGATGGTTGAAAAACATGGTTGCCCAGCGAGTGTTTCCCAACCCTTTTTCGTTGGGGTCAGAAAGAGGGACAGAGAGAGGAAGAGAGGCCCAAAAAAGAGAATGAGAGAGAGAGAGAGAGATCGCCAGTTACGTCACGTTAAAAAAGCTATTTGAGGTCAACACCCCGCGTGCCATACCGACACGTGGACTATACACGTCTCTTTCTTTTTCTCCCTCTCTCCCTCCCCCACGCTCCCCCCTCCCTCCCTTCCTCCCCCCCCCCTCTCTCTCTCTCTCTCTCTCTCTCTCTCTCTCTCTCTCTCTCTCTCTCTCTAATTCTGTTCTCTCGTTGCCCTCGAAGCATCTCGCTCTTTTTGCATCCGTCTCCGTCTCTCTTGTTATTTGCCTTTATTTTTCCTTTTCTCTCTTCCTCCTTTTTTATTTTTCTTTCTATCTTGACTTTAGAATCCTAGCTGACGATTTCTACAACCTTTTCTCATTTTTCTCTCTCTCTCTCTCTCTCTCTCTCTCTCTCAGTCTCTCCTCTTAAACTTTCTACCCTACGTCATGGAAACGCGTTTTTCGACGCCATTGTCTTTCCTGCATTGTTATGCCTCACTCTGATTGTCACTTGCATTCCCGTACCACTCCCTCTTTTTACCATTTTACACTTGTGCCTCCAGAGAATCCTGCCTTTTTTTTCGATATTTTTTACTTTTTTTCTCAGCCCTCCAACCAACGGTATCGAGGCGCAGATGAATTGACTACGATGAAGAATTTTTATGAGATAAATAAAATTGTGTTTTTTTGACATTACAAAAAAATTACGATTATACGATTAGTTTTTTTTTTTTTTTTACCACTCAATATCATTTATTTTGTATATTTTACGCGGTTATGGTATTTACATAAATCGTACAATTGCGTTAATTAATTATCGAATGAATTATGGATTCATTGAGTTTTCGTTTCATCGATTTATAATTAGTTATTTATTTTTATGATTATTGTTATTATTTTAAAAAAAATTATATTTAAAAGAAAATTAACCAAGAAAGCGGCCTTTTGGGCTTCATGAATGTTTACGCCTCAAAATAACAGTTTCTTCAATTACAAAATGCTGCTACGTTTTTCATGTATCGTAACAACCTTGATTTTTTTTTATTGAATCGGTGTCATGATTGTCTTTATTTCAATGAGAAAGCGTCTTGGGCTTTTTTGACCGACTCGGTTTCTGTAAAAAAAAAAAAAAAAAAAAAAAAAACTAATTATGAAGCAATAAATTAATTCTCAATCATTACATTTTTTCAGTTCTTCAAATTATTAAATTTCAAAATCATTATCGTGGACAGTGAAAAATTCAGATGGCTTAGTCGCTCGTAGAATGAATTTTTTTTTCTTTTTTTTCAATTTGCCCAACGGAATTGTTCAGATTTTTTTTCGGTAAGAAGAAGAAGAAGAAATACTTTCTTTAACGAAACTTAATGTTTTTCACGTTGTTTTTTTCTCAAGGCGGAGACAAAATTTTAAAAATAGGTCATTGGGCTGATTTGTAGCTGCGATTACGATTTTTCTAGGCTAATTAACATGAGCTCTTTCGTACAGTAAAGCCTCGAGGGTGAGGACGACTCTAACCGAAGCAATTGGTAAAGAATGACCTCCTTTTCTCTCTCTCTCTCTCTCTCTCTCTCTCTCTCTCTCTCTCTCTCTCTCTCTCTCTCTCTCTCTGTGTCTCCCTCTCTTTAGTCACCAGAGCCAAGTGCCCTAACGACTCCAAAGAATGCTCGGGCTATGTACACACTTCACCATAAACGCGTATGGTGTATACACTTTCGTGTTCGTCTCTCTCAAGCTCGTAGTGGATACGACTTCTTGTATGCCAAAGTAGTACACGTGCAGTTAGAGTCAGACGACCGAACCAACGTGCGCCACTAGAATCTCACTTCATTCCCATTTTTTTTCAAACCTCACAATATCTATCATTATTTTTTTTTGTTTCACACCATAACATTGCTCCATCCTCCACGAGAATGAAAAAAAAATAAAAATAAAAATAATAATAAATAAGTATTTGTGTTTTCGGGTTAATTTGAATAAATAAATTTTGTTTGGGTTCGTTTAAAATTATTTTAACATTTCAATCTTTTTCCATGTGGTAGTATTATTTTAAAACATAGAAATTTGTTTAGGTTCGATATTTTTAGATTCTAAAACCTCGGGATTTGAGAAATTTAAACTTCTACATTAAATGCAGTTTCTTTAATTGTGAAAATCGAATTTAAAATCGAATCTAAATTTTCCAATAAAATACTCAATTTTTCGAAATAATGTTTATTTTTCCAATTTCTTTGATTCTACTTTTAAGCAATTTTAACAAAATAATAAATTCTCACGTTTTATTTGTCTTTACCTCATTCATAATCGATCGATTGAAAATATATTATAACAGAGTCTCAGTAGAAAAAAGGACAAAAATATATAAAATAATTTATTTGAAATAGTGAAAAATTCAGGTGGTAAAATCATCGATTTCAGCATGTATCCGTAAGAGTTAACCGTTCTGAAAGGATAATTCCGAGAACCCGATGTAAATACGATCGTTAAAGTGAAGAAAATAATACATTTTTATAAGGATGATAATCCATTGGTTCCCGAAAGAATCTATAGGACTCGAATTTTTCGTCGTAACCCTTACGAAGGCTTTTCGAATCTCGAACGAAAAGTTTTGGGTCCGAGAGTCGAGCTAGCCAGCCCCCTGTCTCTCATCAATATTTCCATCTTTTTCTCGCTCTTAAACTTTCTTTTCCTCGTCCTTCTTTTTCCTCTGCCGTTACCTCTGCCCCCGTTGGGACTCGAAAGCCTTCTTTTCTAACATCTTCGCAAAACATGTATGTAAATATGGTGGAGGAACACCCCGTTTGAAAATCTGCATATTTTTTTGTCGCTCGAATAAATGTTATTTGTTTGATTTTATTATTGCTAAAGTACCGTTTAGAGCATGTTCTGAATATGAAAATTTCCTTTAAAGCTATAATGAGAAATTCCCACAATTTCAAGTGGTCCATTTTGCCCCACGCTCTTCGATATATGTACGTACTCGAGCGTTTCGAACCAAACGATTTTTTTACCCTCTTTTGTCTCTGTTCTCGTTCTATCCTCCCATCCATCAGTCCGTTCGTCGTCATCTCTCGCGTCGGCGAACCTCCCTCTCCCTCCCTTAGAGCCTTCAGGGCTCTTTATCGCGGTCGAACCAAAAGATTCGTTGGATATCTCACGTTTTTCCCCGTGCTTGTTTCTACTGTGACCCGCTATCCCTTCTTTTTTTTTAGCCAAAAGATTAAAACTCAGAGTACAAGTCGATTTTTTCCTTAATCGAGTTTTTTCATATCCCTGGTGCCTTGTCAGGATCAGGGTACGCGATTCTGCGTACACAGACAGACTGAGATCGGGCGGATCAAGTTTGAAACATTTGGTGCGATCATTTATTCCGCGAAATTGAAGCCATCGCGAAAATTGAAGCTGTTTTCTTATAAATTGTTTTGATAAGAATTTTATTCGTTTCAATAATTATTTTGAAAATGTTGTTTTCCTACTCGGTCTTTATGATTTTAATTCTGATCTTTTTTTGACCAGTTTAATTTCAGTGCAATTTCATGAGAAAATAAACGTGAATGAAAAAGGTTTTTTATTTTTATTTTAGATGACTGTACTCTCTAGTCAACACAAACTGTATACCCAAGTTTTACCTGTTGAAAGTTTACGAAAGAATTCGATAAAGAATAACTTTAATTTATTCAGAATTATGAGAGGGTTCTCGGGGACTCGGATATTCAAATTCCTTTGGACCTTTGATCCAAGGTCAAAATTTCGTTGTTTTTCACGTAGCAAATAAAAAAGTTGACTCGTGGCGGCGATCTCCTATTTTCACGCCCTGAGGCGTGAAATTTCAATGTTTCGTGTACGTTTATAATCCAACAAGTCGTTGCCCTCGCGTGTCCTTGTCCGGTATCGTAAAACAATTGCATTTTGCGCTGCAGGTTAGAAATAGTATATAAGCGATTAGCCAGCACTGGGCTAAAACGTGTCAAGGTGGGAACAGATCAGTCGCCAATAAAAATCACGTGACCTTGCACGAACAAATATTTATATATATATATTTATATCTCACGAATAGCGAGCAAAAAAACTAGTTATATTATTTGTTATCTGTTTACATTTACAATATACACAACATTCCATATCCCGTCATTTACCAATCGTTTATTCATTTTTGATATCACAGCTTTTTGAAAAATATTCCATCACCAAAAATACACCATATCCATTCGCTGAAGCAACAATACATCATAAAAATAATATATGCGAGTGAACGGAATTTTTTGAATTTTGCTATTTAGAGAAAAAAAAAAACTACATTAATTCGGGCCAAAGATTGTGAGCATGACGAAAAATTTGTAAACGAGGGATTTTGTAGAGGAATAGAAAAAAAGATGAGGGGTGAAAAATGATTCGACCAAACATGAAGCGTCCCATATAAAAGTTCCATCTCTCGGAGGTTTTTGGCGTTACGAATGAGTCGACAAAGCTCTTGTGGATTTCGTCGCGCTGTTCTTGTTCATCCGTCGAGGTGCGCGGACATATCGCGGTTACGCGGACTCGCGAACATCCATCTCTCGCGAGAGATCGAAAGAGAGACAACTTGTGGAGGACTGTGCGTCATATATATAAATATATATATGCTTCGGTTGGTTCATTTTCCATCCGCGGTCGAGAGCAGCGCTATTGGTGAGGCTCGTACGATTCGAAGAACGCGCCGCGTGTGCTCGTCTCTCGTCGAGACACGAAGCACCTCGTGTCTTTCCTATACAAATTTACTCACAATTCATAACAGTGTTTTTTTATACAGTTCGTTTGTGTGTTAAAGACGAAGGTGCAAAAAAAAAAATTGTTTCGAATGTGACGCAATATTTTACGAACAAGGAAATTTATCGTCGCGAGACTTCGATCGGTAAGATATAGCCACCTTATTTTATTTTTTTTATTTACAGACTATTGTACACATCACACACTGTTTATCACTCTTTTCATTGACTCTAACAGGTAGACAGCTATTTTTTCCTTCTTATTCGATGCGGAAAAATGATTTTAAGCCCCCAACGCGAGAATTCGAACGAAACATATAATACTATACATCGAATATTTGAAAAAATAATCAACACTCGTTAAGAACTTATCGCAATAAAATTATCATATGTAAAATTTAATAAAACTCAAAATAAAACAAATTTAATAGAATCGAATATTAAATACATCCTAATATTTAAAGTTGTTGAATAGAATTCAAAAGTAGATTAAACAAATAAAAAACGAAACGAAACAAAAATACTTCGAACTCATAAAAGAATAAAAACATTTTCAAAGACCAAATAAATATTGTTTCAAAAATATAAAAACGACAAAAAACCATCCATGTTGCATTTTCCGAAATGATCCATATCCCAGTTTGTTAAATCACTCGAAAAACAATTAAATCCTTTGAAAAAAAGACGTATGAGAAGAATCGAAAAGCAGAAACAACGAATTTTGCTTCGTCACTCGTTTATTACCTTGAAATAATAAAGAAAATTCAGTGGCAACGATAAATTTTCGTGCGATTCGTAGAGAAACCACGCGATTAACGATTAACCACGTGGTTAGCGCGTAATCGGGCGCCTCGTCGTTGAGAATGCGTAAGAGGTTACGCGCTATTATTCAATATTTATGTCCCCTCGCGGATTATTCGGCGGCGGTCGCGCGCGCGAGAGAAAACCATTTCGAAGAAAAGGAGAAAAAGAAACAAAAACAAATGCGAGACTCGTTCTTGAGAGAGGGCGAGGACGCGTACGACGTAGGAACGTGTTTGCGACACGTGGACCACGGAAGGAGAAAAAGAGGAGGGGCAGGGGCGGCGGGGAGAGAAACACTGCAATCTCCAACATAATTGCACGTGTTCTCGTATGTAAGTTCTTGTAATTGGTCGCACTCGTAATATGTATTACCTCAATGTATCTTATAAGACAATTAGTCCAGTCACCTTAGCAAAAAGTCCTATTCAAGAGACCCAGCCTCTGGCCAATTTTTTTATAGGTTGTTTGGACCTATAGGAATATAGCCCTGAGTTTTCATAAAAATCCGAGTTGCATTTTAGCAATAAAAAATTATTGAAAATTAAAAAATCGATTTTTTTTAGTTATTTTTTTTGGAACGTGTCCTATCAAAAAAAGTTTCGAATAAAAGTTGTTCGTCATAACGTCCTCTATAAAAAAGGTCCTATACAAAAATGAGCTAACATTGTTAATTAAGCGGTTAATTGCAAATGAAAAAAAAATTCTCAATTTAATTTTTGCAACCGCAATCGATTGTTTTTCAACATATCGGTTTGAAGTTCATACATGATGTAGGGGAGCCGAACCCCAAGAGAATCGTGCAAGGTTTATCGATCTGCGAGATATAGTTTAGCAACAATCTGCGATCATGGAAAAAACTTTGGCGTTCAATAGAATTTCCCGACGAAGGCCCACAGCGTAGAAAAAAATCGAGGAGCTTTGTGTCATCGTGCACAAGCGATATGGAAAAAAAAAATTGTTTTCGTTGAAAATAAATACTGTTTTTTGACGATTTTCGATTTTTGCTTATAAAAAAATAGCAATTCTGACCAAAGTTACAAAGATATCCGGAAAATTCTTGGACCATCTAATGCGTTTTTGAAAAACGAACAATTTAAAAAAAAAAAGTTGCAATATCTTGATTACAGCCCGAGATATGGATATTTTTTACATTTTTTTAATTTTCTATTGTTGTAATTAAGATTTTTGCAAAATTCAAATTCGTTCGCCTTCCCTACGCTTCCGGCTACGGTATGCAATAAAATACTGACCTTTAGGAGGAATTATGCCATCACAGTTATCAACGTATTCCGATCGACGGCGCGCGGCTGAGCGTGCGGCGTCGGCCGCTCGGCCGGGCGGCGTGGTGGGAGTACCCCCTCTCGCTCCGCAGCCTCGCGCGAGCGGCTTAGTTAACAAATTTGATAACTTACTTAAAAATGGTCGTAGGACAATTTATTTTTTTTTAATTTTACGTGATTTTTTCTCGCGAACACGATGGTATCCTTAAAAATCATGTTCACCCCATAGCAGACCCATGACCATCGTTTTTACAAATTTTACATATAACCGTGCGTTAAAATCATTTTACTATGAATGGAAAAGGATGTCATAAATAAATCTTTTCTCCGACACTGTTTCATTCATTACAATAAGTTTGTAAATGTGAAAAAAAAAAAAAATTTAGGAAAGAAAAATTCATTACAAAAACTCTCTTTTCACTCTTTTTTCGTTAGGCTCATACTCGTCGTCACTATCTACATTTGTTGGAGCCGTTACTATGGGATAGTCAATTCCAATTTCGTCGTCGATTGCCTCTGAGAATTTGGCAAATTCTTCCTCTTCCTCATCGTCGCTTAAAATTACTTCGGCTTCGACAGCGTTCGCACAACTCATACCGTTACATTTTTTGCACAGAATCGTACATTTCAGTCCTAAT
>OZ022422.1:22310175-22490463 GCA_963989365.1 Rhimphoctona megacephalus
GTACATTTCAGTCCTAATTTCCGATACGTACAGTAGGATGTGCAGCCACTCTTATCGCACGAGCATGATATAATTTCCAACAAGTTGGCGGATTAGGATCCTTCCTACACGTTATCGGCTCTAACATGTTTCTACTTTTTTCCACCCCCCCCCCCCCCCCCCCCCCCACTGCATCGGGTTCTTTGAACATTCACCTTGCCATTGACAAACTTGTAAAAACGTGGGAGCGAATGTTCATTACAAGCCTCAACAGTTGGGGGAAGAGAACTTAAATTAAAGGTGCTCTTAAGGCTCGATTTTGTGAAACACAAGTATCGGAATTCGTCATAATCCATGTTATCTCCATTACGCGCACCATACACGGCCTAATTACTATATTTTGTCCAGCTGCATGGATAGAGCTTTTCAAAGATGTCGGATCATTAAAAAGCTCAGCTTCTATCTGGAGGCTCTTACGGTCACTCTTCAAAGTTCATTATTCTTTTCAGTTACTTTTGCTCAAGAAAGGAAATTGAAAATGACCACTAATTTCTTCGAAATTATATTTTAAGTGCATTACTAACTTATTGTAGTGAGTGAAACAGTGTCGGGAGAAAAGATTTATTTATGATACCCTTTCCCATTCATAGTAAAATGATTTTAAAGCACGGTTATATGTAAAATTTGTAAAAACGATGGTCATGGGTCTGCTATGGGGTGAACATGATTTTTAAGGATACCATCGTGTTCGCGAGAAAAAATCACGTAAAATTAAAAAAAAATAAATTGTTCTACGACCATTTTTAAGTAAGTTATCAAATTTGTTAACTAAGCCGCTCGCGCGAGGCTGCGGAACGAGAGGGGGTACTCCCACCACGCCGCCGGCCGAGCGGCCGACGCCGCGCGCTCAGCCGCGCGCCGTCGATCGGAATACGTTGATAACTGTGATGACATAATTCCTCCTAAAGGTCAGTATTTTATTGAATCCCGTAGCCGGAAGCGTAAGGAAGGCTAATGAATTTGAATTTTGCAAAAATCTTAATTACAACAATAGAAAATTGAAAAAACGTAAAAATATCCATATCTCGGGCTGTAATCAAGATATTGCAACTTTTTTTTTTTTTAATTGTTCATTTTTCAAAAACGCATTAGATGGTCCAAGAATTTTCCGGATATCTTTGTAACTTTGGTCAGAATTGCTATTTGTTTATAAGCAAAAATCGAAAATCGTCAAAAAACAGTATTTATTTTCAACGAAAGCAATTTTTTTTTTCCATATCGCTTGTGCACGATGACACAAAGCTCCTCGATTTTTCTCTACGCTGTGGGCCTTTGTCGGGAAATTCTATTTAATGCCAAAGTTTTTTCGATGATCGCAGATTGTTGCTAAACTATATCTCGCAGATCGATAAATCTTGCACGATTCTCTTGGGGTTCGGCTCCCCTACATCATGTATGAACTTCAAACCGATATGTTGATAAACAATCGATTGCGGTTGTAAAAATGAAATTGAGATTTTTTTTTCATTTGCAATTAACCGCTTAATTAACAATGCTAGCTCATTTTTGTATAGGACCTTTTTTATAGAGGACATTACGATGAACAACTTTTAATTGAAACTTTTTTCGATAGGACGCGTTCCAAAAAAAATAACTAAAAAAAATCGATTTTGAAATTTTCAATAATTTTTTTTGCTAAAATGCAACTCGGATTTTTACGAAAACTCAGGGTTATATTCCCATAGGTCCAAACAACCTATAAAAAAAATTGGCCAGGGGCTGGGTCTCTTGAATAGAACTTCGTAAAATATGGCCTAAGGTGACTGGATTAAATTTATATACGCATATATTTGTATATTATGTGGTGAGCGTTGACCTTTTGGCGGTCACACTAGAGTGGAAAGTCTTTCGCGAATATTGCACTACCAGAAGTTGCACAGCTTCATTGAACCGCATTCGTTTTTAATTATTACACAATAATTCATAATAAAAATTCACGAAATACGAAATAAAAATTAGTTTCAAGAAAGCTCGGTTACGACCACGTGATATTTGCACCATCTATCGTAGCCCAAAGTTTACAAATACAGAACTGACTTCAAAATAACGATTTTATTATTTTACCGATATGAACAGCGTAGAATGGATTTTTTATATAATTTTATTTTCAAAGAGTTGTTCAATATCTAAATTTTGACGAGTGTAGTAGATTATAAAAAGCATGTCGTTACTGTTGTTCGCTGGAACTGTCAGTTTTCTGCACAGCCTCTATAGCGTGTTTACACGCATATATAATAATTATAGGCAAGAACAGAGACTTGGTAATTTTACCTGATATTCAGGTAAAGAAAAGTATTATACAATCAAGGTGCCAAATTGTCACGTCTGAAGGCACGTGCTAGCGAACGCCGTATGTGGCGTTGCTAAAGGCCTACACGCCATCTCCCCTGTCATTGGTGTTACGAAGAATACGAAGAATTTCTCAACACGGAGACTAGAATTTTTCAGTTCATTTTTCAATGGAAACATCCAAAAACCTCAAATACATACACCTACATTCTGAAATATTCGCGGTATACAGTGATCACTATTATAATATGAAATTTGGGAAATGATCAACGTAGAAATTCAATGTATTTTGACGCATGTATGATTTCTCTATGCTGGCAGGGATAAGAGTCTGGGAAACATCGACATTCACGAATTAATTACTCCCAAGCTAAAATAAACTGATTTATTTATTCATCATAACGATTACCGTTTAGTCAATTTGATAATTGAGATTTAAACAAATATTTCATTAAAGCAACTAAAAAGTATGCGTAACCAAATGAATCGTACCAGTTGTTGGAACAAAATCATTTGGCTCTTGTGATTTAGTTGATTCTTTTACAAGAAATTTTCATGATTTAGATGAATAAACTAAATCATTTGCCATTCAACAAAAAAAAATTGTTGGATCCACCATTTTTCGTTCAACAAAGTCGGATCTAGTTCGATGAAGAAATTTTTTTATCAGTGCAATAATCATACATGAAATAATTAATGTTGAATTTTCAATGACAGAATTTGATTGTATATATTGTATAGTTAGATACGCAGAAAAGTTTGTCGACGAATAAAATACGAGAACGATTTTGGTTCTTGAAAATATATTTAAATATACATATTATATAGTTATTTATATATACACACATTACAAATTCTGAATATAAAAGAATAGCATATGTGGCGGGTGATCTCATCCCCAAATCTCGTTCTCTCGAAGAGTTCTCTCGACGTTCGAGGCTAAAAGAGATTCTCGACTCCGCGCGTGTTCCCTCCATCCCTCCGAAGGTTCGCCACCTTGGCCCCTCAATTCCTCTCGTCCTTCTTGGCGGTCAACGAGAAACGAGACTCCCCTTTGCCGCTCTCTCTCTCTCTCTCTCTCTCTCTCTCTCTCTCTCTCTCTCTCTCTTTTTCTCTTTCTCTTTATCTCATCCTCCCTTCGCCCCGGCCGTGCACAGCCGGAATTTCACTTCCCCGCACCCTCTTGCCCCGTCGAACTCGAGACTCTGCTCCCCGCACGCACAAAACTACGTCGCACACCACTTTACATAGCGTTCCTCACTTTTCTAACCAAATGCATGCCAAAAAGAGGATACATTAAAATTCAAATGCGATATTTCGTGACTGAAATTGTAAAATTTCACGGTGGTTTACTAAAAACACATTTTTCATCTTTTTATGCACATCCTCCATTTTCTTCACCCTTTTTTTTTAAGATATCAGCACTAAAGATATTGACAGTACAAAATTTGGATGTATGCTTACAAAAATATCGTGTCTGTTTCGTTTACAAAATTTTCGAGTGAATATTCTTTTGGTTTGGCTCGGGTTTATTGCTGAATATTGTGAAAATATTACGAAAATTCGTGACTAAATTTTTTTTACACAATCTGGTTAATTTTCGTTGGATATTTGTATGGCAAAGCCTGTTTTTGAGTTTGTTTGGGATAGTAAGAATACTTTCATAAGATAAAAAAAAATACCTTTGCAAAAGTAGCTGAGGTATCAAAAAAAAAAAAAATAATTATATATCGTCAGCGATTTCTGTTAAAAATTACAAGAAAAATAGGGATGAGAAACATTTTTCGAGAGTTTATTCGAGGAACGACGAGAGGGTGTACGCCGATGCTTTCGCCGTAGCGAAGGTGGAAGAAGCCAAAGAGAAAGGACGATAGAGGGAGCGAGGGAGGGAGAGGGCTTGGGGAGGGAAAAAGAGACAACAATAATAAGCGCCAAGAACGGGAGTGGGAGAAGCCCGAGTCGAACGAAACGACTGAGCTATATATATATATATATAAATGAGGAAAAGGGTGGGTTCCTGGCGCGAGAGGGATCGAGGGCGGAAAGAGGGGCAGGTAAAGGGGAGAATGTGTGTTGCCAGCGTGAGAACAAAGAGGCGAAAATAAATGGCGTTGTGTTATTTTTTTTTTTTCGCCATTTTATCTCGTCCTGGTTTGATCACGAGGGTGTACCAATTCCCCTTCGTCTTTTCTTCGTTTCTTTCCTCCCCTTCTCAACCTCGACCATCTCAACCGCCGAGACCCTAAAAAGCCCAGCTACCCTTTGTTGGGCACAAACCGAACGAAAATACAAATTACAATGATATCTAACAGGATATTTGAATTTGTTATTTGAAGGAGACTCACAAAGTTAGGGGTTTAGATAATGGGAATTGCTGGATCAAAGATTATGGTAGTACACATTTTTGAAGTAATTTGTAGTCACCCCCTTTTTTATTCAAATTTGAACGAAATTTAATCACCTCGATGTGAAAGTTGCGAGTCGTTAATATTATTATTAAGGGGTTTTATTATTGGAAATTGCTGATTAAAAAATTATTTAATTTCAGGAAATAATTGTTTTATAATAGTTTTCTAATGGCGCAATTTATGTTTGAAATTCGATCATCCCCGCGGGCTCACTTGTTTATACACGGTGAAACAAAGTGGATAAGAGTGGGGCAAAAAGGGGCGGAGCTCGTTCGTGGAAAGCTAGCTCAAGGATGACGATAATAGAATCTCAAATATCAGATAAGAAAGACCGTAATCCTAGTCTTTCCGTGTATCTTCGTGTTTCGTTTTCGTTGTTTTTTCCTTCTAGCACGGGTTGTAGTACTAAGTAGAAAGTTTTCCCAATCTTTTTTCTTTAGAACATAATAGGTACATCCCAGAGAATCTTCGAGTCGTTGGCTTAAAAAATTATGGCTCGCTCTAATAATTATTTAGGATTATTTATACTCGCATACGTATTTCTGAGGTTATCTTATTGTTGAGAGAAAAAAAAATAATTTTTACCAAATCTATACAAAAATGATTAAAAAATGATTTTTATATTTCAACGCTTATTTGAATGAAGGCTCGAAAAAATATTATTTCCCGCCATTACTAATAAGTTTTCAAATAAAAAAATATGTTAAACGGTTTTTGGAAGATGTTTCAGAGGGTGGTATTTTTGGTAGGCGGAACCCAAAAAACTATTCCCCCAGGCAAGAGAGTCCCTCGAGCGCGTGTGTTTACGAAAAAGTCCGTGCTATCGCGAACGGTGGTTTATTTCCTCGCGGGTTGAACGAGGGCGGCGTGAAGGAGAGAGAGAGAGAAAAAGATATTGCGAACGAGGGCGCGGGCGGGTGAGCGATAGAGTGAGAGAGAGAAAAAGTCAGGGCTGTCCGGCGCGCTCTCGCGCCTCCGTTCTCTCCCTGTTGGGTGTCTAGCTCTCCGTGAAGCGGTGAACGGGCCTCCGAACGGAAGTCTCCGACTCTACAAGAGTGACGGAGCGCGAGTTGCGTAGAGGCAGGGGTGTGCGAGTGAGAACAAATCGGAAATCAAACGAGTGCGAGAAAGAAAGAACAAGAGAGAGAAAGATGGTAACGGTCGCGGGCGTAGGCGAGATTCGCGTGTTTGGCCGCATGGTGGCGCGACAAGTCGAAATTATTATTTCCCCGGTGCTACAGTCATGGAGAAGGTAGAGCGAGGCACGGAGAGAAAAGAAAACGAGAAAGATAAATTCAGAGTCAAAGGCTCGCTCTCTCTCTCTCTCTCTCTCTCTCTCTCCCTCTTACAAAAAAAGCAGCACACAAAACAGTCGCACACACTCAAATATAAAAGTAGAAGAGACTTGGAGTAGAGATAGCCGAGTTTACACGACGTCAGGACTCGGAATACCCGAATTATTTTCATCTCTTTTTCTCACCATTAAACTCCCCCTAAAGAGAGTGAGAAAGAGTTCTCTTTTTCGCTCTATCCTTCGTACCAGTATTGCCATCTTGCTTGCACTCATTTTATCGCTCGTATGTTTTATCTCCATCGTCGTGCGCCCCCGATCCTTTTATACGCGCTATGTCGCGAACGTCTGTCTCTCTCATTCGCTCGCTGACATGGCGTCCTAAGCGCTACTTCTGCCTACTTCTGCCCTCGACCACCACCACTGAACAGCGCCACTAACTCCCCCGTCTTTCTCTCTCACTCGCGAGCTCTTATCTCTTTTTCTTTCCATAGTTTCGTGCCTCTGTCACTCTCTTTTCTTCGCACGGACGCTTCGCGTCTCTTTCGCACTTGTACGAATGTACTATGCGTTCGTTCTTTCTCTCCGAGCCGCAAAACTCCCCCCGAGCGCCGCGCGGCGCGCTGCGCTCGCATCCCGTGGTGTGCGAGTTCTGCTGCCTCCTCGTAGCTCCCAGTGTGTCCAACCCCCCCGAGTACGCGCGTCGTCTAATTCGTCGCCGTCGCGCGGTCCTCTCCGTCGCCGCCGTCGTCGTCCTCGTCGTTGTGTCGTCGTCGTGGATAAAATTCTGCGCTCGTACGACTCGAAATAAAAAAAGAAGAAAAAAAAACAAGAGGGACAGAGAGAAACATAGACAGTACGAGGAGGAGAGAAGGAGAGAACGACCGAGGGAGGGAGACGCAAAGGTAAGTGGTCGGTCGGATACGTCTTCCTCATCTAAATCCTTTTCTTTTATTTTGCTTGTTTCACTGTTTTTTGTTTTTTTTTATCACTTTATTTGTTCATCAATATTGTTTTTCGTACCGGTCGAACCCGTTACTCGCGATATTACATCGCTCCGTTTTATTTCCTTTTTTTGCACACACTCACACGCGACACATAAATACAGAGTTAGTCGTCGCCGGAGAATCGTCAAGTGTTCCGCGTTCGTAAATTCATCGTGCGCGACAATTTTTGCAACCCCGTATACATGTATGTATATGTGTGTTACAGTGGTGCCAATCTTTTCACTTGTTTTTTTTCCTGTACACAGAGTTCCTGATTTTTTTCTACCCCGTGAGTGGATTCGAAAAATATCAGTGTACCTGACAAAATACGTGTTTCGTGCTGGTGTTACGTCGATTTTTTTTTATCACTCACGTTTTCGTGTCTGTGTACAGTCGTGATTGTGTTCTTCGACCAATTCGCTCGTGTGCGGGTGCTGGAAACAGTGAAGTTTCGTGAAGTTACCATCAAGTGACTACTCGATTTTTTTTGTTTTTTTTTTTTTTTTTCGTTCAATTTTATCGTTTACGCTTCCGGCGCTATTTCCCTGTATTTTCCCCCGTTTTTTTAACAGCAATAATATTAAAATTCCATGCAATTGTTTCACTCTTTCCTTTTTTTATCAATTTTTCCTGAAGAAAAAAAAAATTTTCTCCAAAAACCGTAATACATATGCAATATGTGCACTGTAAATTAACGCGAAGGGAGAGGAAGATTTGGGTGTCATCGGTCTCTAAGACGGGAGGCGGGCGTTGCCGATCTCAAAATACGTGTGTCCTGGGGGCTCCCTTTCTCTCTCTCGCTCTTTGCACGAGCAAGAGCCAACCAACGAGAAGTGCATTCAAGTTGAAACTTCGTTTTTGTGCCTTTCCACTTCCTCATTCGCCTTTCGTACATATATAAATGAACGTCGTTTCTTAAAATCCGATCTTTGGTACAGAAGTGATGAAAAGAAAGTGCATCGAATCAAAATCCAATCACTCACTGACGAATTTTTTGACCAACGATCGAGAGTATCTAAATATGTGGAAACTCTAATTTTTCAATTAAAAAATGTTCTCTAAAGATTATTGTAAAAAAAAGTTGCGGCACAACTTTGTAACGAGGTAAAAAAAATGGTTGGTTAGAAAGCAAGAGAAAGAGTGAGAGGGCGGAAGAGGGAAAGAGGATAGAACGGAGAGTAGGGTCGTTGCCATCGGAAGCGCCTACCCCGCTCACGCACTATACACAATATACACAACTATATACACAGAATCGTCTCTCGACGACGACGACGTCGTCGTCGTCGACGACGGTTCTTCCTCGTTGTGTAGTCGTCACAGAATCGATATTACCCGAAGTGCCCGCCAACATTTTCACATACGTGTGCAGTGTGTGTACACACGAGTACGAACGAGAGGAACAGAAGAGAAGGCAACACAAGGGATTATAAGCGAATGAGAAGAAACTGAGAGAATTGAATAGTAGAAAAATAAGAGGCAAAGAGAAAGAGAGATGAAAAACGTTTCGAGAGGGTGTCGTGATTGTTTGTGTGTGTGTGTGTGTGTGTGTGTGTGTGTGTGTGTGTGTGTGTGTGTGTGTGTGTACAAACTGCAGTTCGCCACGTGCACGTGTAGAACTCTGTCTCTCTCTCTCTCTCTCCCTTCCTCCCATTCTCTCCTCCGTATATTCCTCCAGACTCCTTGATATGCGACTTGTCTCTCGTCCCCTGATAAATTTCGTCTCACTCTCGAAACCGTCGGACCTCACACTCTCTATTTGTGTTTATGTGTATATATATCTGCAGTTGTATCTAAGTATATATACATGAGAATTGGCTCTGCCCAGTTGGTTCGGTTGAAAATAATCGCGGGTGTCCCAGGCGCCTCGAATACATCTCTCCCTCTCCTCTGTTGCTCTGTGTTTCCGCGTTCATGCTTACCTTAAAACAGAGAGACAGAGACAGAGAGAGAGAGAGAGGGAGAGAGAAGAAAGTACTTTTTGAAGGTGCATTACAATTTCTAACCTCTGCACGTTAAATCGCCTACTTTATTTACATTGATTAAAAGCGTGCAATCACATATATAATTTATGTGTACGCATACCGGTGTATCGCTGAATGTTTACAAATATGCAGCTCGATGTAAACATGCATCGTTACATCGTTACATTCGCTTAAATTACACCTTTCATTTTTTTTCCAAAAACCATGATCATCTTAATATTTAAATTAAGCTAGCAAAATTTACATAAAAAATATGCGCTTTATTCAATTGGATTGATATTTATTTCCAGTGAATTGAAACATTTGCATAATTCAGTAAGTTCAAAGGAAAATTATTGATTTAAAAAAATTTGATGTTAATAAAAAATTGTAATTGAATATCAAGCGAAAATGTTACTTTCACATTTTATGTATTCATTTTTTCAAAATAACGTAGACAATTATTTTACGAAAAATCTGTGAAAATTCGAAAAACAAGTGATATATGGGCATATGATGAATGTATTCAGACATTCATAAATATATTTATACCGTATGTGGAACGTTTCCTTCGTGATACCCTAAGAACGGGGATAAACCCTCGAGTCTCTTATCGTATACAGTTATATATATTTTTTCTTCCTCCTTTTCCCTCCTCTTATTCCCTCGGAGGGGAAGAGAAGAAAAAAAAGGATAGAGAATTACCTCTTTCGTCATGCGAGTGCTTCGTTCGAAGAATTTTCGCTGTTGCTGCTGTTACAAGGCAGCATTGGTGGTGGAGAGGACGTCGGTTGGTTTCCTCGACGTGGCTTATCGCGGGCGCGCGGGTTGTTCTCTCTCTCTCTCTCTTATTCTCTGTCGTTTTTGCCCGCCCGGCCTCGAGCTCGCCGCGTGCCTGTACGTGGATTTTGTGCCGGGCCCTCTCCGTGTGCCTTGAGAGAGGGTTGCGTAAATATTCGTCTCTCTATCCTTTTCCTTCTCCGTTCCCCTTGAACGTTCTACGTCCCTCGCGCATTGCCTTTCCTCCCCTCTCTGTCCCGCGCCAACCCTGGCTCTACCCTCGTATTTCTCCCTCCCTTCTCTTCGCTCGTCACCCCACTTGGGCTTTTCCTCTATCCTTTCCGCCCCGCCCCCACCGCGCCATCCCTAGAGTCTACCCCTTACTCCTCACCCCCACCCGGACCTCCCCCTCCTTTCCGCTGCTCGGATCGCTTCGTGTAAGCTTCGCGTGCGTATGAGACTTCACACAATCGCAGCTATCGTAGCGTTCGGACTGTTTCATGGATGTTTTAAGTGTGTGTTGCTGATCGTCCATAGGCGTCGAGAAGCCACAACCCCCCTCCCTCTTTTTTCTCGTTCTCTCTTGCGATATACCACTCAGGGATGACCCTCGTGTACCTTCCTTTACGAACGAGACTTTCCTTCAGGCAAATTCGAAAGCCTCCGATGACCCAAGATATTATTTGCTCGCCTCAACGACCAAATACATTAGTCATTCAAAGGTTCAAAGTCAATCTTTCACTCCTCTCTCTCTCTCTCTCTCTCTCCCCCCCCCCCTCTCTCTCCTTCCACTTCTCTTTATTGTCAATTCGTACCAATTTACCCTCGAATTTTTTTATTTATTCATAACGATGATAAACAATGATTTATCTTCGTTTTTTTTCTAATTCGAGACCCAAATGTATATAAATATACCGACAACTTCCGTATTCCGGTGAGCTTGAATAGAATAAAAGAAAAACTTCTATTTAATTATAGTTATAATGTGACGCGTAGAGTTTTAAATGAATCTAATGGAACCTCGATGAACTTCGATAATCTATCACTATTTTTCAGACATTTTTTAAATTCCATGAATCATTTTTTGACGTTACGCAGTAAATCGTCCGGTCCGTAAAACTGCTGCGCACGCTGTTTGGCCATAATATCATTTGTTTCCACCTTCGCTCTCTTGCGTCTACGTTTCTCATTCTTCGTTTATTCGTAGTCTCGCATTTGTTTTTTTTTCTGCGCACTTATTCCTTCGTCCAGTTTCGCGCTTCGTGTCCTTCTCTCTCGCGTTTTATCACGCTGTCGCGTATCTCTCTTCCTCGGCTCGTTTCACTTCTTCCCTCTCTTTAACGCCGCGCCCTCGCGCATAACCATTCACCGAGGATATTCGTGTACCCGCGCGCCCTCTTGCGAGTTGTTGGCGTCGCCGCTGCGGGCGCCACTCTCGCGCCATCTCACCACCGCGAGTTTCCCCACACGTCTCCGTTTACAAAACTCCCTCGACCAACAGCCCCGCACTAGCGCCCTCTCGTGTATAACAGAAAATCCACACCGGAGATTCATCGCCCGCGCTTGGTGTAATCCCGTACTGTTTTCACTTCAGTACGCTGCTTCACTTCGTGCCGCGCAGTGCGTTCGCTCATGGCGATAAATATCATGTACATACATATATTTATGTAATAAAGAAATACATATATTGTGTTATATACACGAAAACTGTATATATGTACATTAATACAATACACATGATATACGATCGAGTTTTCTTCGTCAATTTCTCTTCGTTCTCCCTCCGACGTTCGATCTCGTTCGCTCGACTTTTATCTCAAAGTTGTTCTTTTTTATTTTTCGTTTCTTATCGCGTAAAGTAACGTTCTCATGGATCAACTCCGTCGTTGATTTCTTCGGTCTTATACCGACCACGTGCGACGTATTATGTGCATTTCGCGACGTTTTTGTTCGATTGTTTTTTTCCTTCGTTTTTTTTAATTTCTCTTCGATGCTTCTTCTCGCGAGTGTAAAAATATTCGACGGGTTACAGTGGTGTCTTCTTTCTTCGCATGATTTTTCGTGAAATTATTTTCCAATGCGATAAAAGGAAAAGCGAATTGTGGTGCAATTTCTTCGACACTGATTTTTTTTATGCTATTTTGCCTGCCCCCGAATAGGTGAGTTCGTGTATAAACATTTTTGACGACTTCGGTATTCGTGAATGTGAACTTTTGTGATTCTATCTTAATTTTTTTTTTTTTAATCGCGTTTTATCGATTTCGTCAAATCACACGGTATCAAATATAATCCCCGTTATACATGTATAGATAATATTTTTGTAGTACGTATATGTGTATGAGCCTGTCGACATTTTTTGTCGAAATAAACAAACGTGCAGCTTTGAGCACGTGCTCTTGATATAAATCTCCCGTAATCGTGGTGTCGTTATAGATACGACAAGTGCGAAAATATTATCGTTTATACGTTGTTTTTATTACGAGATGAAATTCTGCTCTGATTCTTTTTCATTTACTATTTGAGTTGACTTAATATCATTTTATATCTTATTATTTTATGAATTTTTCAAATTAATTCCTTATTCATCTTTTATTATTATTGGTTTATTCTTTTGTTATAGTGCATTTCACTCAAATTTATTTTGACTCATACTCCTCTTTAAAACTCTACGTCTAATTTAAACGAGTAAGTTGAGAGTTCCGCGAGTGATTTTCCAAAAAAGAATAAATATACAAAAGATTCATTTTTAATCGTGAAATCGAGTAAATTGTTGTGATCGAAAATACCTGGTTAGAATATTGCTCCTTAGTAATTTCCTATACCTTCGTGTGCGTCTCGAAAAGACCTTTCGATGAGTCAGATATTTGCGCCCGGACTGACTAATAATTATCGCGGTGGTCTCAACATTTGGTATAGGGACGCATAATTTAAGGACTTCAGATCCGTTTGTAGCTATAATCGTATATATACACTACATTTCCGACAAATATGTATAGAATACTTAATTATATGACTATTAGTCATTTTCCGTATCATATACATCGTCGAATCTTTAGACTTTCACGGCCACTTGCCCTTTATTTCTTCCGCCAAGCGAACAGAAATTAATTTTCGTACATCCAAGAGAGAGAGAGAGAGAGAGAATAATCTCAGACCACGTGGTTCGCATGCTTTTGTGTTCTTTCTCTTCGAAGTCACACATTTCATAACAGTGTCTTGTTATGTTTATTTATTGATTATTCAAATTCTGTTGCTTTTCTATTTTATTACTCGTGAGGGTACATAGTAAATGAATCATTCACAATATTTGATCAAAATGAAAAGTAATAAAGAATAATATTTTTTAAGAACCGAATGCAATAAATATTCTATAAAAGTGACATAAATACGAAATTAACGATATACACGTGTGTGTGTGTGTGTGTGTGCATGCAGTACGTAAAATACCCACGCTAGGACTTCCCACGTATTACGAAATTTAAATAACGTTACCACGCATACCCAAGTGCTTGTTCTCCCTTCCTCTCTTCTCCTTCTCCAATTCTCTCCTTTCCCAGTCTACCACATTATATACTGTGGGTAGTGAGCAATGTCCCCGATTGGGCAGCTCAACGAGACAAGTGCGTACAAATACACAATGTACGATGAGAAGTTTGAAAAAGGAGAGAGAAGCGCATTTTGAGGGCTAAAACTCTTTCTCTCTCCCTCGTACTCAGTATTTATTACATTTTGTCTTCGTCAACTCTTCGTTTTATTTTTTCATCATAATTTAATTGATTTTTTTTTCTAAAATTGCGTTTTTTTACATAAGGTTTAATCTTATTACGTTTTCACGGTCATCACTATCGATTTTCATCTCCTCTTCATACAATTTTTACACTACTATATTTTATCGTAAAATTTTACGGTGTTTTTTTCGCAAATGTGTTACGTTCGCACTTACGGTATTATAATATGGCCTAGTGACACCGTGTCCAGTCATCCAATGGGTATTTACATATCGTTCCGTCTGGATTAAAAATCATATCGAAGTTAGCTTGATGACTTTTCTATTTTTTTATTTCTTTCTATTCTCTCATTCTCTCGTTCGCTCGCGTCAAACACGAAGATGATACCAAGAACTTCGATGTGACCTTGGAGCAACAGGCTCGACATTAAAGGGGGAAGTCGTGTTGACGTACATTTTTTCAAGATTTTTTTGTAAAGAAATGGAATAGTTTATTGAATTATGACAAAGCATATCTCAAAATATACGACGTAAGGTATATTGACAAATATTTTTAGACTAAAATATTTCAAAATATCGGCGCCACAGCTGCTGGAAGGCGGCACCTCAGATTTGCGCCGTGCAGCTTACAGGTCGTAAATCTCAACTAAAATCAAAAAATCAAATTTTTCTTGTTAAAATTCATTAACACGCTTTAGCTGACGGAGAAAAAAAAATAAAAAATTTAGGATCATTTACAAAAATATAAAAATAAGTGATTTTTTTTTTTTTTTTCAAAATGGTCCTAAATTTTTATTTTTTTTTCTTCGTCATGCAAAAAGCGTATTAATGCATTTTAACAATAAAAATTTGATTTGATTTTAGTTGAGATTTGAGCCCTGTAGGCTGCACGGTGCAAATCTGCTTCCAGCAGCTGTGGCGTCGCCATTTTGAAATATTTTAGTCTAAAAAAATTTGTCAATATACCTTACATCGTATATTTTGTGATATGCTTTGTGTCAATTCAATAAACTATTCCATTTCTTTATAAAAAAAAATCTTGAATAAACGTACGTTTACATGACTTCCCCCCCCCCCCCCCCTTAAAACAAGCTTTCCCCGAAGGCGGTTTTCGCCACCGACCCTCTTTCGAGATAACCATAATAATAATTATGACAACAATAATAAGCATAATGATAATATAGTGGCCCTGCTCAAAATGCGGGGGCTGCTGCGAGAGCGTGGGACGCAATCGAAAAAAACATTCTCTTGCGCCCCTCGCTTTTGTCCCCCTATACACACACTCACACACACATACACGCACGCCCACACACATATACACACACAGACACGTGCATTATGCATTTCGTTTTTACCCAATCAACCCTCATGGCATGATGACTCTCGTTTAATGGCAATTTTTTTAAGGGGTTCTTCATGTCTCAACTAATTACCCAACGATTGGTACATTTCTTAACGCTGATTAAAATCTTATCGTAATGACAAATGAGTCGTTAACCTTTTCTGCCCTTTGCTTATTAAGAAAATCAAGATTGTTTAAACTACGAATTGGCAACAATAATTGCAGTCATTCTTAAGAACGTATTCTAGCCCTGAAGTTCGTTTTAAGGGTATTGAAAAATAAATTCAACTATTGAACTCCATAACCATGAGTTTCACACACGTATTTGTCATTTTTGTACTAGCAACTGAAATTTTTGTAAGCTTATATACAGATGAAATAGTGTTAACTCGTAAAAATCGTGTTCAGAGATCGCGTGCAGGAATTGCGGACGTCCTAATTGCCTCAAACCAAAAAAAAAAATAAAAACAAATTTTTGTAATCTATACAAATCGATCTTTTCTCGAATCAAGAAGGGCAAAAATTTAGGATAGCGGTATAATTCTGGGTCCTATGAAAAAGACACATTTACTCAAGATGTATGTCAAATTTCAAGATAATCGGCTCAGTGGTGGTTATTGAGAAATCTGTGCACTCGATCTGAAAAATTTTATTTTGAGAAAAACGCGTTCAAAGTTTTCTATAAATCTCTATAGAATGCCGCGCCACAAATTTTAAACCGGTATAATTTCGAGAGTTTTGCGTATTTACCCTTAATATTTCAAAAGCACATTTTGGAGAGCCCAAATTATGAAAAAATGGAGGGAAAAATTTTTTTTCGAAAGTTCTGTACTAGGATATGACCTTAAATTGTGAGGTACAACCGAAGTGAAATAGCCAATTTCATTGTATTTTAATGAATTAAAAATCAAATATTAAAGCAATGCTTAAAAAAACAATTTTTATTCAACTTTTATAGATTCGGAGTACGCGAAAAAATGGCGTTTCAATCAATCGAAAATGGAACAAAATAAAATGATTAGAAAACCCATTTTAATAGTATTCAATGAATTTAAAATACAAAAAAATAGTGACGACAGGTACAAATAAAATACAAAAGGAATATATACATACGTGTGTATGTTTGAGGCTCCATGAAGCGAAGAGGACAAAAAATGGGGTGTCCCACGAAGCGAGAAGAGTGTTTCCGTGAATGCACCTGCAGCAGTGCGGGGCCCTCCTCTCTATTATGTATGTTTAGTGGTGCCGGTGCACGGAATTCGTTCCCAGCTCTCGACAACGGGCTTCGTCGTCACCCCCCCCCCCCCCCCCCCTCCCAGCCCCGCGACTTCTCACTCCCATTCTCTCCCCCGTCTAACTCGCTCTCTCTCTCTCTTTGGGGTTCACCCCGCACCGAACAAGAAAGAATCCCCTTCGCGTCTCCGACCAACTTTGGGATTGGTTTCGTGTGCAGCCTAGAGAGAAAACCTTTCTATAGAATACACCTGCAATACTATATTATGCATTTATGTATTTGTACGCGTATGGGACGTTCCAGACCGAATCAACAGGTCCGTTACCTTTTGGAAAAAGGGGAACAGCATTTTTTCTGTTTTCTTTGAAATTCTCTTACATCTTCAGTCTTTTTTCATGTTAATTATTTTTCAATGAACATTTTTTCGTTTGAAATTAATCTTGATCTTTTGTTCATTTAGTTTCGTTTGTTTTTTTTTTTTTTTTT
The DNA here is from genome assembly GCA_963989365.1 of Rhimphoctona megacephalus. Lineage (NCBI taxonomy): Eukaryota > Metazoa > Arthropoda > Insecta > Hymenoptera > Ichneumonidae > Rhimphoctona > Rhimphoctona megacephalus. Next base: position 22,326,719 of record OZ022422.1, read on the forward strand.
TATTTTTCTTTATTTAATTATTGGTTACAAAAAACGTTGATTGATATTCGTTATTGAAAGTAATTAATTAATTTCTCTTCAATCGGAATTGAAAGAATTTGAGGATCGGACGAATGAAAACTGTGAGGGAAAAATTAATGGAAAAAGGACTGTAATAGCGAATGAGAGACAGAAAGACGAACTAACATTCACATTTAACTCAATCACGTTTTTCCACGAAACAACCTCGCGCAATGAGTCACCAAGGAAGAAGTTTGATGACGAGAGAGATTTTCAAACGATGGCGAAATCCACGATGTTAGGGCGCCGCCGCCTCCCCGTTGGAAGAAATGACGCAAACTTTTTTCGGATATTTCATTTCTCAATGAAATAGTAGCACCGTTTTAAATATCAGCAATAAAAAAAATTATGCCGGGTCAAAAGAGCTCTCTGGCCCACCCTGTACGCCGGGCGAGGGGGAGGGGAATCTTCGCTTGATTGCGTGGTTAATAAGTTTTAACTGAAATTGCTGTTTTTTTTGTGCTGTTGAAATTATTTTTTCAATTAAATGGGGGCGGACGCGCGGTGTTTCCAACATATTTATACACATATTTGTCCACGTACAGTATCGAGCTTCGCGCCCCAGTTACACCTGCACAGCACAGTTATGTGTGTTGCATTTGCGGATTGAATTGCACCGGTGAATCGCGCATGGAATTTGCAGTTCGTATCATTATCGTTCATGTACACATTAATACACGAATACTCGTTATGTGCGCATTTCCGAGTGTTGTGAATAAAAAAGTATAATTCGCGTATATTAAGCAGTTAAAAATTCAATATTTCCTTATTCGCTCGTCCTATACAAAATTAGAAACGATGTTGATACTTTTTTTTTTAGTAGATATTCAAAGATTCTAACGTTCTAATATTCTTTAAATAAATATTGAACATGCAACCTGAACAAACCCGAACAAAAATGTGAAATCTGCAAAATTATAGACATACATATATGTCATAGTATTTCTATTATCGAACTAGTATTTTCGCGATTAAGAAATACGAGATATTGCAGGAAAAACATTTGAAAAAAAAAAAACCTTCTTAATACGAAGTTTCGCATACTTACGGTGTGCACGTCGACGCCACTGAGGCCCCAAGAGTTAGAGCCGTAGGTCGAGGTTGAGGGCAAAATAATCGAGTATGGGGCGCGTGAGAGGGAAGTCCATCGACATACACATAACGCCTGTGTCCAATATACATTCATCTTTCTACGTATGTGTATATTAGAATCTCAATCTCTTTATATTCCTCAGCATCCTCCGGTCAATCTTCCGTTGGGGTTGGTGTTTTTTTTTTCCCCTTTCAATTCTCTTATCCTTTATGTGTCCAACTCGCGATAAGCCGAAACAGTAGCCGCACGAACTTTACGAATAAAATGGCCGGACCGAGGGGCAAGAGGGAAGGGGAGGACTCGACGCCTATGGGCTTAAAGGTCGAGGGCAACTTTTTCGACGTTCATTCACGAGGGGGAGGCGAGATAACCAGACTGCCGAAAAAATCCACCCAAACAACCGATTCACTGGACGCTTCGTTTCTCGGCGTTGTTATTGTTTTTTTCTTAGTCAGAGAAAGTTTTTTATTCACCAAAATTCCTTTTCATTTTTTTATTTATTTATAAATTATATAAATCGGTTTCTTTTGTTATTTATTTAATATAAGTTTCTAATAATTCCGCGAGAGACTTAACAAGTTCACTATTTCGTCCTGATTTCTAAAATTCATTGCATTTCTTTTAGTTACGAAACGATTTTCTTTAGACCTATAAATAGGTTAAACTTTGAATTCGGTGGCAGGATGTATGAAAGACACAGCGAGAGAGTAATGGAAGCAGAGTTTAGAAAACATTTACTCGAAAAGATGTAAAAAAAGGTTTCGTCTGAAAAATAGAACAAAGATTTTTTTCTGTTTAAATAAATAAAAAAAAAAGCGTACAATAAACATAAATGGAAAAAATGCAGTGTTCGCCACGCCAATGGGTGCGCCGAGGTCGAGAGAGCTCTCGGGCAAAGCGCGCCTTGCTCAAGTGTGCGATAGTCTCTCTCTTTCTCTCTTAGCAGTGACGAGCGAACATGCTGGCGGTGTTGGGGGAGGAGAGAGAGAGGGTGCAGCTCTCCTCCGTTCGTTTTAGAGAGAACGAGGGGGAGAGAGAGAGAGAGACAGAGAGAGAAAGAAAATAGGAACGAGGGGCGGCGGGATGTGTTCGTCGCGTTGCACCCGTCGACGTCACGTCGTGAGAGACGACGAAATGCCGCGAGGACTCTCTTAACGGGTTGAGAGACGCGGAGGGGTTGCGAAAGTGTGTGAGAAGGAGACAGAAGGAGAAAGAGAGGGGCCAGACTTGGCCAATGGGACCAGGGCTGACTCGTCGCGACGTGCGTGATCGCAAAACTTCTCTCAACTTCGTCGATACGTATATACATATACATATACATATATATATATATATATATATATATATATATATATATATATATATATATATATATATATATATATATATATATATATATATATATATATATATATATATATATATATATATATATATATATATATATATATATATATATATATATATATATATATATATATATATATATATATATATATATATATATATAATACATGTTATGTATGCGTTGTTCATGGAGATCTCTCTCTTGCTCTCTCTCTCTCTCTCTCTCTCTCTCTCTCTCTCTCTCTCTCTCTCTCTCTCTCTCTCTCTCTCTCTCTCTCTCTCTCTCTCTCTCTCTCTCTCTCTCTCTCTCTCTCTCTCTCTCTCTCTGGGTTCTAATCGTACGCGTATTAAATTCGTCAATGTGTGTGTGCGTCCGATGTTTCGCTGCTTCTCAAAATGCAAGTCCTCGGTGGTGAGATCGCCAACTTCTCGATAAAATGATCACTCTGACATATTTGTGAAAAGGGGCGCCGAATAAAAATATACAGTCAATTTGTAGTCTCACGATTTTTTAAATCCTCTTTAGCATTCGTTCAATTTACATTATTTCGTTCTGCTCGGCATTGAAAAATATCACAAATATAACCTGGTTGTAATATATGTACGTTGATGTATATCTATATAATCAGAATTCGATCTAAGGTTGCCCCCTAATCCTGTATGTAATCAACCCAGAAGTATATACTAATAATATTTTGCTTCATTCGTCTCTAATACCAGAACCCGACATCGAGGTGGATATGATAACAAAAAAAACGGAAAAACCAAGGGGAATTTAAATTAATGCCACGTGTTCGTTTTTGGCTCGAAGCTATACGTATATTCTTCTATATGTATATATATATATTCTCAGCGAACTCACTCTCATGGATAATCGTTATTTCATCACTCGAATAGATGACAAATCAAATTGAAGATTGCGAGAGTAGTTAACGAATATCAAAACACCAAGTACAAAACAAAGTTGAAGAATCGGAAGCACTTCTGATATAACGTTTATTTAAATTAAAATTAAATAATAAGTGCTGACTAGCTCTCAATAACCTTATTTATTTATTGAATGAATGAAAATGAAAACATTTGATACACATTATTACCATCTTTTTCTATATACGCAAATAATTACGAAAACATATTTATATGTGTGTGTACACACACACACACACACAGAGAGAGAGAGAGAGAGAGAGAGAGAGAGAGAGAGTTTAATGGACGTATTTAGATAAATATAGTACACGTAGCAGAATCGAGAATGCACGCACATCCAGTCAAGCCCCAGGGGGGCTGCCTCGATGATGGCATGGCACTCTACTCTTGTCTATATTCCTATGTATTGTATGTATATATCGCGTCTGACGGTGCTAGTGCGTTCGCTCTTCTCATCGTGTGGACGTTTCGTATAGTATGTGCCCCGGCGAAGCTCTCCTCGTACTCGGCTCCTACGAAGGTTCTAAAATGTGGGACACGCGCTCGCGCGAGGCTCACTCCCGTATTACCATTGCACGGGTGGTGCTCCGTCTCTGTGTTTCTATACAAGAGACAAAAAGAACAAAATTATCGTTTTTTTATCGAGAGTTTATAAAAAAATTTTTAACTTTCAAAAATGTCATTCGTTTTTTTCTTTTTCAATCGTTCAGAGTACTTTTCCAATTATTTTAATTGCAACATGTGAATTTTAATTTTTTTTTCAATGTCTACCTATTTCGATTTGTCAGCTTTCATCATATTTTTTTAAATTTATGTGATTCGTTCATTTATTTTTAGCTCGGAATATAATCAAAACTTCCGTTATTTCGAACTCGTGGTTTTCTTTTTTTTTTTTTTTTAATAATTATTATTATTCTTTCTTATTTTAATATATTGTTAATTTATTTTTCGAAAAAAATTGTTTCCAGTTGTGGTCTGGACTGGAGAATATGTTGCACGAGATACATCTCCCTCGTATATTTTGCTATATATATATATATTACGTGTTACATAGGGGACACGAATGGATAGAGGAACGAGAGAATTACGTAGCACATAAACGTGCCTTGTTTTATGTATAGGACCATACGGCGGAGAGAACAGCCTAGAGTATAGCCGTCTCTCTCTTTTTGTCTCTATCCTCTCTCCCTCCCACCCTCTTAGTCTCTCTGTGACGCGAGATCGTTCCAAGCACATCCTGGCACTCCCCCAGTGAGAGGGACCGCGCGGGGGATAAAACTTTACAGGAACATACATATATTTATAGAGCACACACGAGCACCAACTACAAAGAAAATATAGATATTCGTGCAACAACGAGGGAGAGGGCAGAAATAGTTTCCACTTCAACGAAAGCTGCTCTTGCCTCTTTATAAACACACATGTGTATATATGTGTATATATATTGATGAGTATATCTCATCAATATCCTGTGTACAATATGCAGGATGTCCCAGGTTAATAGTCAAAATAATGCAAACTCAAGTTCAGAATTTAGCTTCGAGTTGTATAACGTTTCCCAGTTGGACTTTATACTAATGAGTTACTAATTGTTGAAGTTATCGAATCCGCGTACTTTTGTACGTGCTATTCAAACGGTTAGCGACAGAGCAATAATGCACAGAACCAATCTTGTAGAGCATAAAATTTCCTACAAAAAAGTCTGATTAGATGTTTCTGTATGTTTGGTAGTTTAAATCTGAAAACTAAGAAAAAAAATATCTTAAAACATGCTCGACTTACGAACAACTACAAAAGAGCTGGTTTTTTCCGAGGCGCTTTCAGGAGTAAACTACCATTGATAGAGAAGTGCTGTTACTGACTTTTTTTTTGTAGGAAATTTCATGCTCTACGAAACTGTTGCAATGAAAATTTTACAATTCTTATTGTTCCTGCGTATATCCTTGTGGGTTTTTACGAACCTATCTCATCACTCTAACCTCACTTTTCCCTACTTCACTAATTTTTATATTCCTGTGAGACCTCCCTCCCCCAAGAATGGTGTCTACAATTTCCTTATGAACTACTGTATCGCATGTGCGCGAGGGTCAAGGGAAACTGGAAAACCTGGTCGATATAGAAGGCTATATTTTTATTGAGTTTCGGTTGCTCAAAACTATCAGAAACTGAAAAAAAGTGCCTCGCGTTCATCGATTGATGCGCGAGCCCGTGCATGGCTAAGTGGTCAACCAACCCAGAATTGGCCTCTCCTAAAGCTGCTTAACTTGAGAGATCGCTGGAGCCACACACCGATCACGTACCCATTGCTGTCGGTTAAAATTGTTCAATGTATTTTTGTTATATTTCGAACCGTTTTGATATTAGAATTTAAAAGGATTTTATAGATTTTTTAGGTGGACTCAATCCAAATAAAAATAAATCGATGATTTTTAATTGGAGATTTTTCGTACATGAACTCCTCCTTCGTTGTTTTCTTTTGTCTTCTTTCAACAAATCCCATTTATTATGTGTATCTTCCGTATCGAGGACGAGGGAGGAGTTTGAGCTCGATTCGTATTCGCTTTGAGAACTCGCGCGCGCCTTGTGCACTCGCTTGGCTTCGACCTCGTTCCGTGCGCGCTTGTATATAAAAACGTGAAAGAGGATAAGAGGTCGCGACAAAAAAGGGTAGTCCGGGACAAAAATCCTCGAAATCCGGTAGATTGAAAAAATTTAACCAAAATAAATTTTTTCAATGTCGATGTATACAAATCTATAAAAAAAAAAATATTTTTATCTCTGTTTGAACGTTCGAGCAATTACTACTCGAGCACTTCTAAATCGATTTTCATGGATCTTTCAAAGTTTACAATCCACAATAGGTTTGAAGCTCTATAACATTTTGATATGTTGATTATTACATAAAGGGGGAAAAAAATGTATGCATAAGAAACATAGAAACGCTAAAAACTGAGATGAGCGGATGAATTTAGCGCCATTAAAAAAAAAAAAAACGGATACGATTCAAACAAGGACCCAATGAAGTTTCAACACCAAATGGAAAAAACGCTGCAGTCATTTTTTGAAGGGCCTAAAATGGTGAAAAATGTTTGATTTTGAATATTTTTCAAGTAGTTTATTTCCATGTATTTTGATCCAAAAACATTGATCTTTTTTTTTCGAAATTCTATGAAAAAACAAAATTTTTATTTAATAAATAATAAATAATAATTGAATGATGATATTACTAAACTTTTTGACTGTAGCGTACATAGTAATTTCCCACATTTCTCGGTCGTTATTTCTGCATTCTGACTCTCGTTTTGTGCAAGGCACGGTTGAAAATCTTGTGCGCGCTCCCTTAGCCGACGTTGACGACCTAACTCAACTCTCATCCGGCAAGGGAAAATCGGCTGGCGCCCCTAATCAACCGACGTGTCCTGAATTCCCCCATCGTTGTCTACTGCTACCCAGGCCCGCAGCCCCGGAACGACCGAAACCCCTACTCGACCGCCAACGCATCCCCTAATTCTCCCTAACACAACAGACGCCTCTCGTCAAGGGCTCATCTCCGTTTTCACCCTCGTTCACTACCCTCACCCACGTACCCATACCAAAAACAGCCCTGCAGGCTTCCTAACATTTTTGTCGGGGTCAGGGTGAAAGTCCCTTGGAAATTTTTTCTCGTCATTCGTTATTCGTGTTGAAAATTATATTCGAAGGAAAATAAAAATTTCAGGCTTTCATTCAAAACGTTTTACTATTTTTTTTTTTTTTTTATTCTTCTCCAATTGAATATTTAAGGGACGTAGTTTTGAAAGAAAATGACACATTTTCCCTTCTGTTTTGAATTATAATGCAAAATTACAATTTCAATTCTAAGCACTTAACCGGTTGATTAGTCTGTTAATTGATTAGTAATTCGAAGAGGAATATAATTTCCAAATTATATTTACGCCCATGTTAATTACATCCGTGAAATAATTAGCTTCGAGTAGAAGCGAAAATAAACATGGTACTCGCATCCTCAGGGTTGACGGTTTTTTTATATTTTGTTATTAGAATTTCGTTAATAATTTTTACAAATAAATAGTTTCTTATAAATTTGACGAGCAATTTAATTTACAATTATTTTACCTGATCCTGCGATTATGATTATGATTAGTATATCCATTAAATAAACATTGAGAGTCAGGAGTTCAGACCAAAAAGAACATAAATGCCATCCGAGATCAAAGATACGCGAGCATTCGTACACAATTTTTTTCGAGACCCGTAGGCGTCGAAAGGGCCGAGAGATTTTTTTTAAGTTTACGTCTTCTCGTGGTCGTTGAGGTCCCGGAGTGTTGAAATATATGCGAGAATCGGACTCGTCATGGCTTGGAGGATAAACTAGAGATTGGAAGCGGAGGGGGGAGTTGACGGGAAGAGAGAGAGAGCGAGAGACGCGGACGACTTTGCTACATGTATAAAGAACGCGGCAATGCTCAAGGGGATATGACGTATTCTAGTATCTCCGGGGAGAGGTCGAGGCAAAAAAGTCTCGAAGCGAGACAACCCGATCTCTAGCACATTTGTTCACATTTGCTTTTCGACTTTTCGTCCTTTTCTTACTCGCGGGTTAAACCCTTTATTTCGTTACACGTCCAACTTTGTTTCTAGCAGCACGGTGACGCGCGGGTCCTGTGTGCACCCGCGACAGGGCGACATCTCGCAGGCAATAGGGTAAAACTCTTAATTGACGACACTGCGAAGAGCCACGTGACTTACGCGCTCCTCCCCGCTCTAGCGGGCGGAATACGAACTACTCTCCTCCGCTACTGCTCTTTGTTGCTCTTTTTTTTTCTCTGATTCGCTATTATAACATACTCTCGTGTGTGTATGCATGCACTTTACGTACTAATCAACTCGACATCTCTCCATGAATTCTATACCCTCGCGTACACACAGCAATAAAAATTAAAAAAAAAAAGAAAAAAGAACAGCACTGGCGGCTATGACGATTACGCAATGCGTTGTGGCCGTGAGTGTGCCTCGAGTATTGAGGGTTTTTTTTTAGATATACATCTTCCAATTATATGTATGTGTGTTTCGGTATTTCCTTCGCTCTCTCTAATCAAATCGTCACACCGTGACTTCTAGTCACTTATTTCTCTCTCTCCCCCCCCCCCCCCCCCCCCGTAACTTCATCAAACCTCTCTTGTGTATCTCTCTGCGCCCTGTTGTACATTATCACGGAACACGAGCACGAAACAAACATACAAGTGCGCGGCGCCACGCACTCGTACATGCTTCGCATCGCGATCGCGCAGCTTACCGCGCACATACATGTGACTCCGCTGCTACCTCTCGCCCCGCGCGCCTTCTAGTTCTATTTTTTCCCACCACGCGGCACTTATCGCCCCCCGCTCCCTTCACTTTGCACCTACACACGCGTACCTTGATCTTTTACAACTTGTTTTTTTCCCGTGCTCTAAAGTATTAAAGTCACGTGTTTTATTTGTTTTTAACAATAATATTATTTTTCTCAAAAAAGTTCGTGAAATGAAATTTTTTTTTGTGTCAGGAATGAATTATTATGGATTTTGATATACTCCGGACTGTGAATGTCACGCTATGCTAAGAAACAAGGAGAGTCTTGAGGATAAAAGAAAAATGAATAGATAGATTTGCAACTCTCAGCCACAACGCGTCCTGTCAACCGCATCAAACGGGCAGAAGGGGGAATATGAATACATATAAATATATATGTTTGCATACTCGTCTAACGATGATCGCGCGTCAAGGGGTGTGGTATGTTACGCTGACGCGCCCGCGTTGTTCTTCTCGAGGACAACGACGAGGTGGAGTGTTTCTTTTTCTTGTTTATTATTTTATTCTTTTTTTTTTCTTATTACGAATACGATCCCGTGTTACATCCCAAGATTTTCCCAGCTCGCGATGAAATCTCCTGCTCTTATGACAATCAAGCCCTACCGAGATGAATCAAATCCATTATTTATTATACACCTTGTAATTGTATAAAATAATGAATAAAATGAAGAATGGCGTGTTAAATTAATAAAATCATGGAATTAAACGAAATTTTTATTAGAAGTATGTGCAATTGAATGATAAAACTTCATTGAACTTCATCATTGAATAAAAAATTGTATAATTATAAAAATTAGAGAACAGCTTGAGTGAAAACATCGTGATTGAATGAAGAAATTAATCCTAATTCCGTAACGATGCGTCATTCATAACTGCTCGAAGTCCGTCAGATTTTTCCCCAAGTAGTATCGAGTACGTTAAAATTGAATGTTTAAAGAAATAATTCCGAAATACAATTCCGTAGGGTTTTAGTAGAAGGTACGCACCATGATTTTTTTCAGAAATTTTCATTATAATTAATTATGGCGAATCGGAATTCGACACAGATAATCCATGGTCATTCTATAATGATTAAGGGGGGGAAATCATGTAATCGTACGTTTTTTCAAGATTTTTTAATAAAGAAATGAAATAGTTTCTTAGAAATAGAAATACAAAAATAAGTGATTGTTTTTCAAAATGGTACTAAATTTTTATTTTTTTCCCTCCGTCATGCAAATCGTATTAATGCATTTTAACAATAAAAATTTGATTTTTTTATTTTAGTTGAGATTTTAGACCTGTAGGCTGCACGGTGCAAATCTGCTTCCAGCAGCTGTGGCGTCGCCATTTTGAAATATTTTAGTCTAAAAAAATCTATCAATATACCTTACATCGTATATTTTGAAATATGCTTTGTGTTAATTCAATAAACTATTCCATTTCTTTATAAAAAAATCTTGAAAAAAAAAACATACGTTTACCATGACTTTCCCCCATTAAGATGCCGAGAATAACGTTTCGAAACAAGGGTTAATAAACCTCGCAATTTAATTTAAAAAAATAAACAACCCACATAATTCGAGGCAAATGTTAATATGGAACCATGTCATAATTCAATGAAAAATTTAATAAATTTCGTAATTAAATGGTAATCTTGGTAAAGACTCCCAATCAAATTACACACAAATACATTAAGAAAAATAAATTGTTAATTAATTCCTTCGATAAGGTCTCGTAGTTAATCAATAAAACATGGAATATTTTCGAAAGATTTCGTAATATCAAACTCTAAATGACGTCGTGTCGAAAGGCTTTTTTTTTAACGACACGATCAAAGTCAACGATGACGATCTCGACGACGACCTCGAATATGTTTCGTGCTACGGCCACCTGTAAGATTTAAGGGATCGTGGATAAGAGAGAAAGAGAAAGAAGGAAGGTGTAGGAAAAGGGTGGGAGGGAGGCCAAGGGGAAGGGAGTTTGCTGCGTTCCAGTTCGGCCATGGGATCTTGGTGATGAACCGTTAACCGTGAGCCCTCCATTACCGGTTGCCCAACGCGATCGACTGGTTTACCAAGCCATAACCAACCACCGAGTCACCACACGATCGTGCCTCCATCTTTTATCTATATGTTATGTAGAGAAAGAGATGGAGGTACTTGGGCTCGACCTCCGGAGTTCCATGCAACCGCCACTTTTTTTATTCCTTTTTTTAACGCTATAAAACAATTCCAAGTCCGAAAGCAACGGGAATTCTTATTATCTGTAATTTACCGATCAAAAATTTAAAAAAATCAAATTTTTATTGTTAAAATACATTAATACGTTTTGCATGACGGAAAGAAAAAAAAATTAAAAACTTAGGATCATTTGATACAAAATTAAGTGATTTTTTCTCAAAATGGTCCTAAATTTTTAATTTTTTTTCTCTTCGTCATGCAAAGCGTATTAATGTATTTTAACGATAATAATTTGATTTTTTTATTTTAGTTGAGATTTGAGACCTGTAGACTGTCAGCGCAAATCTGAGGTGCCCACTTTTAGCAGCTGTGGCGCCGCCATTTTGAAATATTTTAGTCTAAAAAAATTTGTCAATATGTCTTACGTCGTATATTTTGAGATATGTTTTATGTTAATTCAATAAACTATTCCATTTCTTTATAAAAAAAATCTTTAAAAAACGTTCGTTTACGTGACTTTTCCCCGTTAAGAGAAAAACAAATATTTTCATTCGTACATTCTACCGTTTTTCCTGGGATATATATATATATATATATATATTTCTCGACTGAATATTTGCTCTCGAGCATACCAAATTTTATCAACATATTTGGTTACCTTCTCGTTATAAAATTTTTCTGAATCCAATTGAATTTACACAAGAAGCGAATATTGTAATTTTAGACCTCTACAACGGGGTCGAAAACGACCCCAATTTTTTTTTTTTTTTTAGTAAAACAAACTTTTTGACATTTCTCCAAAACTGTGTTTCGTTTTATAGAGTTTTTATCGTTAAATGTTAACCAAATGCGAATTTATCATACACTATTCTCTTCGTTATTAAAAAAACGAAAAGAATGGTGTATAACTAAATTTTATTATCGCATACGAGAAACATTTTTTGTTAAAGAGAAGATTGGGGGCTGTTTTCGACCCCGTTGTAGGGTTTACTATCGGAAAAATAGATTGTAGGGGTCTAGGGTTAACAATGATAATAAAAATGATCATAATCATAATAAATCGAGGATTCATTTATTCCTTTTAAATTTTTACATAAAGCCCTTTGTTTCGATATTTAGTAACTAATGATTATCTGAAATTTTTGGAAATAAATTTTGAACATTTTGTACATTTCGAATCTACAAGTTTTCCAATTTATGAACCATGCAATGTATGTCTATATATTTGTATATCTAAAGATATATGTACGTATAGCTTGCGTTGCATTCCGGTCTCTCATTCGGACCGAGGCACCGTTATAACTCGCAAGGAGGCTCTACTCGGCTTTGCCTTGCTTTTTTCTTTCCTTCCCAAGCCAATATATCTATATCTATACATATACATATCCATATCCATATAACTACATTCTCGCTTTCTTGATATCTCCGTCCTTCCGGATGGGACCGGGTGAAGAAGCCTCCTTGAAACGGGAAAAGAAGGAATTTCGAAACGCATACGCACACACGTACTCATGTATATTCAGGGCTCCAAACTTCGAATGATTTCGAAAGCTTTTTTCTCAGTTCGTCCACATATATACGAAAAAATTTCCCACACGTGCGATCAGCAGAGTTTATTACCTCGGGGAATTATCAATGTCCCAAGGCGACGTGAATTTCTGTTGATCAATGGTGGATCTTCATTTTTCGAGTGCCCCCAAGCCTCAAGGAATTAAAAAAATGTTATTTGCTAATATTCTTATGGAAAAAATATCAATTTTTTGTCGAATTGTGATTTTTTTTGAGGAAATGAAGCTCTTAATTTAAAAAATTTACACTTTTGTTGTCAGTTTTTTTGATTTATTAAAATTAATTAATTCCAACTTGATTGTATTGATCGTCGGTCGTAATTCGTCCTTTTCAAAGAATCACACTGCTCGGCAAATTGCGCAATCACGATCTCCAGCGAATGAGGAAGAGGTAGACGGAGAGAAAAGAAAGAGAAAGAATTACGTATATTAGATATGCGTGTGTGTGTGTGTGTGTATATATATAATTTATTTACGGAGGTTCGAAGGTTCGCACCGTTAACTGCGAAACGATCGAGCTTCCTCACGTTGGAATTAACGAGGTCGTTCAAGGTCGAGGCTGCTATATTGTGCCACACTGCTGCTGCTGCTGCTGCTGCTGCTGCTGCTGCTGCTGGTGGGCGCACCTCTTGAGAAATCTTTCACTTCCTCTTCTTTTTTCTTCTTAATCCTGCAAGTACAACTTTTGATAAAAAAAAAACTTGAGAAAAAGAGTTCTCTTATATTATTTAGGTTGTCAGGAAAAAAAAAACAAAAGTAGGCAACACATAAAATTAAAAAATAGGGAAAGGGAAAAATAAGGCAAAAATTGGACAAGAGAGGAATCAGTCAATAAAAAGGGGGAAAAAGAGAGAGAATTTGAAGCTGGAGAAGGAAGCACGGCAGTTGCCAGGGTCTATCGATCCGAATGCGTAGAAAATGCTATTGATTTCCGTGCCATGAAAGAGAGAGAGAGAGAGGGAACGAGGAAATTCGCTGATTGGAAGAAGAGAGGATTGAAAGGCTGTTCGGCGCCACGGTGTTGAAAAAATAAAAAAAAAAATGCGAGGCGAGAAATTCTGCTCTAGAACGAAGAAATCCAAAAGAGGAAAAGTTTTGCTTCAAAGAGGAGAAAGAAGAGGGAATTACCCTCGATTTTCCACCACCTTCTTCCTCTCCTGCTTTTTTCTCTTTCCCTTCTCCCTTCATCTTTTGCCTTTGTCGAGGCTCTCGCTGCGCGCACCCACGCAAATACACAAGTACAAACCCTCGTTCTCGTACTCACCTGGCTTTTGTCGCGAGTCTAACAGCAGCGCCATACTGAAAGAGAACCGAGGGTGAAAAACATCGAGTAAGAGAGACAAAAAAAACGACTCGTCTGTCTGGCTCGTTCAAGGGAGTCTGGCTCTCGTCTGGCTTCCCCTTTACTTCGTGAAACACCAAAATATATTTTCAGAACACCTATCAAATTTTTCAACCCTTATTCAAATATACATTAGCCATAATTAATAATTATATTACAAAATATATCAATATTCATCATAATCAACTATTTTCGGATGTTTTAAAAAACTTGGTACTCCAAAAATGTTCACGTTATCCCAAGGAGGCAAAAAATTATTTTTGAGCTTCGATGCTAGCATTATAAAATATCTTTAAAAAATGTTCAAAAAAATGCCAACTTTTTTCTTCACTATTTTATACTATAATTTCTGTCCATGTGCAAAGGATTACTAATCGAAACGAGTTTCTTTTTGCATTTTATTCTTGTTTTCAACAAGCCATACAGTTTTTTTCTAAAAGTGCAACATGGTGAGGAGAAAAAAAAATATATCTATAGAAATATTTGCATTATGTTCGTGCTTAATTGTCATTTTTTTGATCCTCCAGTCACGTATGTGTATTGAGTAATCGAATCTCTTAACTTTGCAACAAAAGCATATAGAATATATTTATACATATACGATATATAATAAGACGCGTAATATATATAATGACTGTACGATATCAAAAAAGGGACTTGGCTGCTCACGTGGCATACTTTTGTACATGTAACGATTTCCACACATCGCCATTACGCATCTCTCATATTCTTTCAGAGGCGTTTTACTTTATGAGTATCCCGAGAAAGATTGCGGTCCGTTGAAAACTAAAGTGTGTTTGTGTACGTGTGTGTTTCTGTCGTAAAAGGAAAGAAAAATTATCGTTTCTCTCTCTCTCTCTCTCTCTCTCTCTCTCTCTCCCTCTCTCTCTCCCTCGTCCCTCCATCCGTTTTCTTTCTCTTTTTTATTCTCTTGACTATTCCGAATCTACCTACACGTCCTCCCGTGATAATCATCGTCACCACCACGACCACCACCACCACCACCATCTCATCATCATCGTACAAACACCTACAAGAATACTTCTCGCGTTTTGTGATATATTTATCACACGTACAAAGAGACACGAGTCGATCGTGGATAAGAGAAAACTCCTCGCATGTAATATGCTCGTATTATTTATATGTGCTCGAAACTTTGCTACTCTATCCCCCCCCCCCCCCCCCCTCCTCCCTCCCCCATCCCGCCATGTCTTGTATCTCGTTTATAAGCAAGAATCATTCTGCTGCTGTTCTTTCCTCGATTCATCGCCCACGGTCTCCCTCTCTGTCTCTCTTTCCATCTTTATCTCCATCTCTACCTACCTGTCGTACACCTCGGTATAATCGTTGTATTACTATTCCAAGGCTATTTGCCGGGAAGGGAACTCAACCACTTTGTACTACGATCGAGAATCATTTGGACAATAAAATATGAATAAAAAAATATGAATGTGGGAAATATTAATCATTGCGTCCAAGTCGCAACAATTGTTCCACTTTTTCTGATTTATTGATAATAATATTAACGCAATTAGAATAGGTTATATCAGAAAAAATAATGACGTTGTAATAAAACAATTGCAACAATAGATATTTCAAGATTAAGCTTTTCGAATATAAAAATGATAATAATATCAACATTATTCATAATGCTTGTTGTATAGTTATTGATTCGGTAACTAATTTAGTGGTTGTGTTGGTGTAGTTGTTACAGATCACGGTGATTAAGTACGTGAGAAAAAGCTCGGTCAATGACGAAAGCATCAAGAGGTTCAGTCTCAGGTAGAAGTAATCAAAGAAAGGCCGTCGATAACGCGAAAGAGCGGGATCAACGGCGAGCAACCAGAAGCAGTGAATTATCGTTGGTCTGATGTTAGCTGATATAAACGGTAACCTGGCGGATCTGAGAAGCGAAGCGATGGCGTCGCAGAGATTTTGTCTCCGCTGGAACAACCATCAGAGTAATTTGTTATCCGTATTCGATCAATTGCTTCACGACGAGGCCTTCGTCGATGTCACCCTGGCGGTCGAGGGACAGTTACTCAGGGCACACAAAATGGTCCTTTCGGCCTGTAGTCCCTACTTTCAGGTGCGTTTCACTCTCGATCGATCTGCTTTTATTATTATTATTATTATTATTATTATTATTATTATTATTATTATTATTATTATTATTATTATTGACCGAATTTTCATATTTCAATTGCATTAATTTTGGTTGTTTTTCTATGATAAAGGCCCTTTTCACCGGTCACCCCGACAAGCATCCAATAGTAATACTAAAGGATGTACCCTACGTCGATATGCGAAGTCTATTGGATTTTATGTATCGTGGGGAGGTATCGGTCGATCAGGACAGGCTTACCGCGTTTTTGAGGGTCGCCGAGTCGTTGAGGATAAAAGGGTTGACCGAAGTGAATGAGGAAAAGTGTGATTTGCCGACGATAACATCCTCCTTGCTGAGCAATCCAAACTCGTCCGGTGGTACGTCCCAACAACCGCCAAATTTACATCGTATCAATCAGAGCGGGAGTGGTATTCATCAACATCATCATTTGCCACAAAAGAGGTTTCATCATATGTCCAGTCATCCACTATTGGGATCGGCACTTACAGCGCCAAAAAGAAAACGCGGCAGACCGAGGAAATTGAGCGGCTCTTCGGACACACCGATCGGCGAAACTTCGTCGCTCGTACAAGATTTACAAAGCTGCTCCGATCTCGTTCAAGGCTCACCCGAAATGATGGAAATGAAAATGGGCATCGACTTTCAGAGTGAAACCAGCGCCAGCGGCGGACCCAACACTACCACCACCACCACCAATCCCAATTGTACAACACCAACCGGCACCAATAATCATCCTAACGCCACTTCGACACCAAGCTCAGCTTCATCAAGAAAAGACTCCGTCGAACCTACCGAGAACGGCACCGATCCACCTGATCCACTCATCACCAGGGTCAAAAGGGAACCTGAACCAACCCCCAGCACCTCTGCCCAGGGTTAGTACATTCTCATCTCATCTGTTGTACCCGCTTTCATATATTTATTCCTCGTGAGAGGTATAAACTATGCCCGATCGAGATCTTTGATTTCCAACGTCGACAATCTCTCCAAATTTCAAACAAATTGTCAAATCTGTAAATTCAGAAAAACATTCTTGTACTTAAAAGATGTATTAGTTTTTAAGGATTCGTGGCGATTGAAATCTTCTCCCGTGTTATTAAAAATGTTGTCATAGAAATGCGAGTCTCAGGATAATCAATAACTAAATAACAATGAGTAAATATCAATTTTCTTTTGGGAATTAACGCATTTCGTTTTGATTCTCGATTTTAGCATCCGAAGAGGCGTTCGCGCGGCCACTCAGTAGACAAGGGAGCGAAGGTTTCAAGCAAGGTAAGATCGCGTGTTTAACAAGAATGAGCGAGAACGAGCGGATGCTAGAAAGAAAGAGAAAGAGAAAGAGAGTAAAATCTATATGTATATTATACAAAGGAAAATTGCCGCTTGCAGTCGAACACTATTGTTTATGTTTCACCTTCAACGGCAAAATCAGCTGATCGACGATCAACCCGTTGACACTGACTCGATTATTTTTATTTGACACCTTTACTATTTTTCATTTCGTACTCTTCATTAAATTACGTTTAAAAGATTAATTTTTAAATCGTTTGCCCAATTTTTACATTTTTTGTAATTATGCTTTTTTGAAGCAATAATTTTTGGGGTATTATTATCACAATGACCAAAAAATAATAATTCCATTGAAAAAATATGATTGATTTTGTTAATATAGGGGATGTATAAAAAATTTCCTTGGCTCTAAAAGAACCGAAATTTTTCGTTCACGGTGTGCAAGATGAAAAAAAAAATGAAAGTTACAAATTGCAGGAAGAGGAGAACGTCGAACTCGCACGAGATTTTTGTGTTTGTTCATTTTTCGTGATCGATCGTCGTCAACGACAAAGTGATTTCCTCTGCACGCAGACGAAAAAGAGAAGCAAAACAAAAACAAAGCAATCTCGTGAATAATCTTTCGTCGCACTTTTGTGATTCACGAGATTTTTATTTGCTTTTTTTGCTCAATGTTATTTTTTTTTCTCGTTTTGGGACGACCACACGGGATCGACTTGACCAAAAATCGATCAACGATGCGAGAATTATGAGTGCATTCGAGAAATGCATGAATTCGCCACACCCTCGTCGGACGTGCCCAAGAATCAAAGTTCTTCTTTGTTCTTCGTCGGCAATTTTTTTTCTCCGATCGCGTTTTTTTTTTTTTTTTTTTTTTTTATATATTTTTTTTTCACAATTCTTCGACCCAATCGTGTAGTACGTCGAACGCGAATGAGATTTTCCTGCATGCCTGTGTGATAATAATCGTCAAGTTTAAAAAAACAATGTTATCATTTTTTAAATATTTTCTTTCTTGTACATTTACAACCGAAAATTGTATTTCGCAATAATGTATTATAATTATTTCGCTACTGTTATTGAATTATTAAATAGAATTCATTTTTCTACCAGCTTCTTTCTTAAACAGGTTGCCTTTTTTAAAAATTTTATTTCCTGATCAATTTTTGGTTGTCAATGTACGACGAAAATCCTTAATTTTAAAATCCGATTGGGTCAGGACGAAAGAAAGCTCGGGAGAATGAAAGTTCGTATGACTGAAACGTGTGAAAGCTTCAAGAACGAAAAAAAAAGAGAGAGAGCGAGCAAGCAAGCAAGAAAGAAAGAAAGAAAGAAAGAAAGATTTACAAACTGTGCAAAAAATTAAAATTAAAATCGAGTTCCAGTTTTGAATTTCACGCTTCTATGTCCATTGCGTTTCTTCGGTTTCTCCTTATTTTATTATAATTTTGTTGTATTTTCTATATTTCGCTCACGTTCCCGCGCAACTAGAAGAGAAACAGAAGATAAAAAAAGAACAATTGCAAAGCAGTATAAAAGATTTTGGAACGTTAAAAAAAAAAAAAATAATACAACAATACGTACATCTAATGTCCTTGCAACAAAATAACATTTGCCAAAATATTCCGCACTGCATTTTGGTGTAACGATTGCCAAACCCTGATCTAATTTATTTTTTTCATTGAAATTGATTTTTTTTCATTCCCATCGCGTCTTATGCTCTCAATTCAAATGACTTTGCCGGTTCTCACGGAATTATACACGCAGATTTACATTGAGAATTATTTTTCCTACTTTAATTTTTCAATTATTATTTTTTTCAATATACATACATATATATTTTTTCATCTAATTTGTTCTCTCCCTGCACAACAATTAACGCTTCGCTGTTATTGGCCACTGGTAAAAAGAGGGGGTGGAGCCAGCTAGCGGTGCTTACTTTGAGAAATAAAAAACGCTGGTTAACGTATAAATACTTTTGTTGATACATGCTCTATATGTATATATAAATATATATATATATATATTTATATTTATATTTATTTACACACTTACGTGGATGCGTATATATACGTTTCGTTTCGATCAGGATTTTATTCGAGAGGGGCGTTTCACGTCGGTATTCTCTAATTTTTTTTTTTTTTATTTTTATACGCACAATTATTTATACTTATAACGTATTGAAAAAATTCTCTTGCGAAATCTATATTTATTTATATAAATATATGTACACAGAGATGTCCGAGGGAAACGGAAGGCGCGCACGTATCTCCGTCGTCGAACGTCGCTTCCGCCTTCTCTCTCTTTGCGTTATCGTTGCCTTAGATCGTACAGATTTCGTAAGCATAAAGTAAAAAGAGAAAAAAAAAAATCAATGAAAAAACCACAACAGTAACGAACGAACGGAATGAACGAGAAAACGAGAGAAAGAAAAAAAAATTTCAAAAATAAAGACAAATATTGGAGAAAAAGTTTCTTAGCGTGTGTGCTGCGTGAGAGAGAGAGAGAGAGAGAGTGATAGAGAGAAAGGTGAGAGGAAGAGAGATCGTGCCAGAACGATAGAGTGAAAGAGAGAGGGAGAATGTGCGGACCGTGTGCCTGAGCACGAAAGATTATAAAATAAATAAAAAAAATCAATTAAGGAAAAAAGGTTTTTTTTACATAAAAGCAGAGTGTTACGTTGAAACAAAAAAAAAACAGAGAATAAAAAAATAGACAAGAGAAAGAAAAAAAAGAGAAAAACGCGAGAGTGTTCGAAGATCGAAGATTCGTTCGATAGTGACACGTGAATTGATTTTGTTTCCTATTGCCCAGGTGAGTTGAGAATTGAATCACCTTTGATCTGACGTTAAACCAATTGCGCGGGGAAGCGAAGGATTTAGGGGAGGCCAGCCGTTTTCAGAAGATCAAAAGAGAGAAAGCAGAAGAGCGAGCGAGCGAGAGAGAGCGAGAAAGAAAGAGAAAGAGCGAGAGAGAGAGAGAGAGAGAGAGCGAGAAAAAGAAACAAATAAATAAATAGTTCATTAAATTGCCCAAAAATCTTTTTCATTCAAAGAAAATTCGAATTTTGTTTCATCTTTATTCTTTTTCATGTCTCTTTCGTAACATTAGATGTAACATATGAGGAAAAAAAAAAAGATCGAATTTATCAACAGAAAGAGGAGAAGAAAAAATAAAAACTGTTTGAATAAGACAAAATAAACGATAATCGAAGAGGAGAAGAAAGGATCGACGGTTGATGTACGTTCATTTATTCGAGCGTCCTCGATCGGATAATTATATTTATATATTGCTTTTCTTAAATTGATTTTTCGAGATTTTAACGTCGAGCTTCTTCTAGCCAACGTTTTGTTATTCGGCTGAGGGCTCGGGGGCGCGTGAGGTGTGTGTATACACGGAAATTCGTATCTAAAATTCATAAAAAAACATATATATATATATATATATATATATATATATATATATATATATATATATATATATATATATATATATGATAAAAATACATACATTTGTTGTTTTCTAATATGATTCTTATTGAGACACACATACACAACAGAGCATGGATCGGTGAATGGTGTGAATGCCCTCGTGTGTGAATCTGTGCCGAGTGTTCGTTTCCTTAGTTTTTTCTTTTTTTGTGGTCGTCTGTCGAAACAGGACAATTGCGAGTGAATTTAACACGGTACACAGAGAACGTGTGTGAATGTAGAAAAGAGAAGAAAAGAAAAACAAAAAATTCATCTAAATCGGTAAACATCATTTGAAAATATTTGCCAAAAAGAAAAAAATATATATATTTGGACAGAGAGAAAGAGCGAGCGAGAGAGAAAGAAAGAAAGAGAGAGAGAGAGAGAGAGAGAGAGAGCGAGAATGGTTATCTAAGGAACAAAAGTTGGTAAAGGGTTTTTGGGACGAGACAGACGGGCGTGCACGCAAACGATTATTGTTTATGGACGAAAATTTAAAGAAAAAAATAAAAATAAAAAATACACACACACTGAGGCACTTTCACTCGATGTGGTACACATACCGCGCACGCCTGCGTCCAAAGCTAGATACAGAATGATATTTATCGTTCTTTTGTCGTTTCGTAGAGTGAGAATTTGAAACAAAAGAAAAAAAAATATTGATAAACGGAATTATATATTTTAGAAAATATGAATATTTGGAAAATTTTTAAGGAATGAAGAAAAAAACGGTCGAGAGATATTATTATTCACTCGGATATGCTGGCTCTACCCTTCCTCTTGCTTCCCCCCACAATAAATGGATTTACATTAAGTTATTTATATATATGAAATATACTTATATTCAAGTATATACCTTGCACGGTGTTAGTACGCCGTTTATTCGGCGTGAACTGGATGTTTTTCATTTTCATTTTTTCAATGCTAAAACCCAAGAACACGTTGCTGTTGTTGAATTTTTTTTTATCACGCGGCCGTATAAGGCTAATCACTGTACACTAAATAATTAAATACATGAATATTGCTTTTTTCGTCTATTACAATAAATTAAATGGCGTCTGCGCTATTAGCACGCGTTGTTGATTGAAAAAAAAATGTACTCTCATTTTGTTCGAGATTTGCCTTGTGAAATAATTATGATTTCGTATTTGTTTCATAACTTTGATAGCTGGTTCTTAAATTTTTTTGGAATGAGGAAATTTCGAGCTGTTTTATATTATAGAAGTTGTGTCTGTGGTATAACGTTGAAATCGTTTCCGGAATACTAGAAATATTTGTCAAATTAGCTCTTACCTGATGAGAATAAATGAATTTATATTAAAAACGAGAAAAAATAAACAAACGATTACAATTTTTTGTAAACATCCAGTACGAGTCGCATTCGATTAACATAGCAATGAATCATTAACTCGATAAGGGAAGAGAAAAAATTAGAGAGAGCGAGAGAAAGAGATACGAAGATTATTTATAAATTTCAGACGGTGAGGAATCGTCGAGCGGAAGTGGAGCCCAATCGCCGGCTCACATACGGATTAACTTTGAGCGCTGTTTCCGAAAGGAGTACAGCGCGACGAGTCTTCAACACGGGAAATCGAGTTTCAGCGGAGTGGTAGGTGGAACGAGTTCCGGGAGTCAAATAAACGAGGAACATCAGCAGCAGCAACAACAACAACAACAACAACAACAGCAAAATTCGGATAACGAATCCGAGACGAAGGTGTCGAAAGATCACCTCAGCAGTGCCATATTCAATCTTGTCGCCGGTGATCCGGACATAAGTCAGACCGATTTCGAAGGAAATTACAAGGTCGATAGCGAACGGAGCGAAGGCTCGGTCCGCGATTTTTGCGTCAAGGAAAAAGACGTTTATCGTTGTACCGTTTGCCATCGCACTTATACACACATAAGCAATTTTTGTCGTCATTACGTAACCTCGCACAAGCGTAACGTCAAATATTATCCTTGTCCGGTATGCTTCAAGGAATTTACGCGCAAGGACAACATGGTTGCTCACGTGAAAATTATACACAGTTACAAGTCGAAGGAGAGTCTGGGAAATTCGAGTATGGGACAGCAGCGGTAGGCCATAACCGCCCTTTCTGTCTCAACGACTTCGTCCTCCTGCTTCTCCCCCTCGACCCTCGACTTCCAATTTTTTCTCTTAAATATTCTTCAATGTCCTTACACTTGTATGTCCAGGATAACATTTTGTATCAACCGAATTTTCTCACTCGGCCATTCGACAGCGATCTAAACAAATTTAATCGCTTTGAAAATGTAATTATTGATTTATAATAATTATAATAATGCCCAAAAATTTTAACGATATTTTTTCATTAAAAAATAACATATTTATTTCACGCGTCGAGAAAAACAGATGGCCCATTTCTCTGGAAATTTCGGTTGCATACAATTTTCGGCTGGAAATACGTGTGCAAAATGACTTTGAAAAACTTTGGAAAAGAAACGGAAGCGATAAAAAGTCGGGCAGAGAGACTAAGAGGACATTTTAATTACCTCGAAATCATTCGCAGGGGAATTTTTTTTATTCGCTCTTTCGTTCTCACGTATCTTGAATTTCCTTGGGAGGATTTCACACTACCGTACTCTTTCTCACCCTCTGGTCGCCATTTTAGCCCCCGAGGATTATTTCGAGATTACGCGGGGACTTTCGAAACAAAGCTAAACATTTAATCGAGTCCAAATTTACGAAGCTAAACCTCGGATATATGCAATAATAAACCCAAGCTCAAACGAAAACCCTCGACTCTCCCCGAGGCTCTCGTATTTTTAAATACACACTAACACACACTCACACACAAACTTACAGGGTTAATCACCATGTGGTTCTCGATGCCTACAATCATTATCGACCATCGATTACGAACGACTTTCCAATCAAAAAGAGAAAAATCGTAGTTCTGACGATCGCGAAATAAAAAAAAACGAACAATTTCGTGCATCGACCAATCAAATAAATCGAATTTTTATTTTTAGTCTTGACATCAGTAAGAAAACCACTCTGATATTTTTGTCGTTCTTTTTTAACAATTTATTTGTTTACATATAAAAATTGAATTAATCATGAATTTATTGGAGATACATTTTTTTTCATCTTAGTCGTTGAGCTTACGATTTATTTATTATTGTTTTTTCGCACGTAGATTTTCAATTCAATCGACGGTATTGTCAAAATATTTTTTCAAGTAGCAATTTGAAATAAAAAATAGTGCAAAAATTATTCGTTTTTATGCATAACATTTTATTTATCGTGAATTTTATTTTTGTGCAGAAACGTTGTTCGTATCGATGAGAGAAAAGTATGGGGGGGATTGAAAATTCTCTCCCCAAATAGTTAGTTAGAAAGACGATAGGTAGAGCAGCTCGGACGAGAATTGAGCAAATTTGTTAAAAATTGTAAATGTGGCAAAGAAGCAAAAGAGGTTTTAACGAAATTGTTGTTTTGGTTGAATAATTAGAGGTTAAGGTTGGGTTTAAGGGGGGAAAGGAAAACAATGAAGCAGCGGTTTAAACGATAGATTGAAGGATGGGATAGGGTACGTGATACAGGTTATTATGTTCGCCACGTATGTGCCTGACGAACGTTAAAAAAAAAAAAACAAAACAACCAAGAGGAAAAGAAATAAATAAAAAAAAGAACGACCCGACGATTGATCGAAGATTTTTTCGTTCGATCGTCATATATCTACAAATATACAAAGAGACAAATTTATATATAGATATTTGTGTGCTAAAAAAACGCTCGGTGAACGTTGAGAAGTTCAAAGCAGCTAAAAAAGGTTTTTCCGGTTTTTCCGGACAACAAAAAAACAGAAAAAGTACGCTCATTCGCGTTCCACTGGACACACAAAACAATATATATATATAATATTTAAAAAAATGATAACAAACCAAGTAAACAAAACGCAACGGGCATTAAGTTACGATGAAAAAAAAAACATAACAAATAAAGTAATAACAAATAAACAAAACGAACGAGCTTTATACCGCTAGATTTACCGGATTTGAAGTTCCGGGAATCGCGGATCTACAATACAAAACGGTTTACGATTATCAAACGTAAATATCGTGTGATGATAGAAAAAAGAAAAAAACGTAAAAAAAAAAAGAAAACAAAATATGTTATCTAGATGCATACAAAGAATTTATTATACAATCACGCGAGAACCAACCGAGACTCGATCGCCTCCTGTTTAAACGCAGTTTTCATCGGTGTCGATGAGAAAAGCCGGTTGTAAAACAAAGAAGGAAAAAAAGTAACGCGAAAGTTCAACAGGGTCGCCGCAAAAGCGGAGCGCGAGAAACGAACAAAAATAAAAACAAGTTGAGTGCAAAACGTTCTAAAATGAAGAAGAATCAAATATTTCATAGACGTACAAACCGTAGTACATTTGAAGAAAATTAAACAAAGAAATAACGAAAAATATCTTTAAAACGCGATTGAAGGAATAATCATTTTTAACCATGACTCGATGCTTGAAAATATCGAAGACAAAAATTTCACGATATAATAATGGAACCACGTAGACTGAGTAAAATGCAATATATATATATATATATACATACAAAAAATGAAAATTCGTCATTTTGTTGAGCCGTTTTTTCGAAGATTGCCCGATTAAATCGCGCGCGTGCGGGTATAAATTAATATTGTTATTCTGTAGAATTTATATAGTCGATTTTCTAGTAGGTCCGCGATTGCTCGGTCTCGTCAATCTGATCGGCGAGCGAGAATTTCATTAAAAGAAAAGTATACAAGAAAAAGCCACGTGGAAGCAATTCAAAGAAAACAAAGAAATATAGAAAAGCAGGCCGACGAGCAGCAAATAAATGCATTAAATCGTGAAAACGAAGCAAATCGAAGATAAAGGGTATAAAAGGAGAAAATAAGATCACGAAAAATAAATAAAAAAAAAAAAAAAAAAAATACGAAACAAAGTAACACTGATACGGGATATGCAATTGTTCGAAAGACTGCAGTGGGACGGTTTTATAAAACGACACCAAATACAAGATAGTACTGACATTGGATAGACTGAAGGCACTTTAGTAGTAACTTAACGCCGAGCCGAGCCCAAGCCCGATCGGTACCCAAAGAACCAAAAAAAAAAAAGCAACAAAAAAACGAAAAAAATAAATAAAAATTTAAAAAACAAGTAAAAAAAGCCATCCCCTTTCATCGATCATCGTTAGAACTTTCAGAAAAACATATCCGGGCTGGGCGTTCGTTCACGTGAGTTTTCCGCCCAATTATATATCGATTTACTTTTTTTTTTCTTTTTGTTTTTTCGTCTCTTGTTAACACGCCCAAAAACCACGATCTCGTTCGCTATAGTTGCCATGTTATATTTCTATATCGTCGTTCTAAACGACCACTTGAAGATAGAGGGAAGGAGAGAGCGAGGGAGAATTAAAAAAATGTTTTAGAAGTTTTTAACACAATAAAATTTATTCGTGAGATGATAATTAAAAACACGAGAAAATAACGGGATATTTACATTGTAAATATTGTTTAGACGAATGTTGTAGCTTACGGGACGCTATGCTACCCCCAAAGGTAGACCACGAGTTGCCAAAGTAGATAATAAACAAATAATCCTCGAGATAAGATTTTAAGCGGACTGCCTTATAACGTGCAATGTGTTTTATTTGTTTGTTCTCTCATTTTTTTATTTCTTTTTTTTTCTTTTTTTTCTCTTCTAATTGTTATTTTACTTTGTAACTTTTATTTGTCATTAATGTTTTTGTTGTTTATTCCTCACCGGAGTTTCGTTCGCGAAGTTTTTTTTTTTTCAAGTCTAAAAAAGACGCCTCGAGTTCTAATTATAATTTACCCAAATCCCCCCCCCCCCCCCCGCCCCTTACGTTTTTAAAACATATTATACTTACTGTTACTCGTAGCTTTTACGGAAAAGAAAATAGCCTACGAGACATATTGCGATCGTTTTCAGTTTTTTTTTTCGTTCTGTTTGTTTGTTTTGTTGAGAAAACGAGAGAAAATAGCAATCGAATGGATCGATGGATGTACCGATTAGAAAAAAAACAAGAATTAAGGATGATAATGGGCGCCTGAGGCTGCTACGGCAAATATTAATTCTCGGCAATGGTGTGTGTTTTAAACTCTCATTTCGTGATTGTGAGCCGGGCACTACCGTGTTTTTTTTTTTTTTTTTTACGATTGTAGATTTATTAACAATATTTTGCACCTTACACTCTGACTCGATCTCGCCCTGGAATGTTGTTGGAAAAAACAACGTGTTCCGATCAAAATTTCAAAAATTTTGGAATTTTAAATCCGATCGAGATAAAGTACGTTCTCATCGAGGATTGAGCGACGAACGATTTGTATACAAATTTTTTTCACTAGTTGGGCATAGACGTTAGAACGACTAGAGGCTATATTACTATTATTCATTATGATTATCGGTTATTATTAAAATTTAATATTATTAAAGTATATTGTTTAATGAAGTACGAGGGTCGCGGCCTTGACGTGACTAATTTATATATATATACCGATGAAGATCGAGAAAAATTGCTCGTGTGTAGTTTAAACACAATATTTACGATCCTACCGAGCCGCGTTCTCTCATCCCGTCATTTACACTTTTTTCCAAAGCGGCTAAGAACGGTGCCAGTTTTTTTTTTTTTTTTTTTTCATCGCCAAATTAAACGAGAAACAAAGTAAGAGCGAGAGTACGAGCGATTCGTGTACGAGTTTTTTAAAATTGATGATCGATACGAGAAATCGTATATTTCTTTATTTTTCCCTCTCGCCTTCGTACGATCGAAGAATTTTATTAGAGTTCTGTTAGGGTGTAAAAAACATTGCGCATTATTGTTTTGTTTGTGACGGAGGTCGAAAAAAATGAAATAATGGGGCCCGGCGACCGCAATTTTTTTTCGATCGAACAATCGTGGAAGAGAGAGAGAGAGAGAGAGAGAGAGAGAGGAAATGAACGATACTCAACACACGTTTTATAGAGAGCCAGAGCGCGATAAACACATCGGGTCAATTATCTAATATTTATAATTGATTAATAGAAAAGAGAGAGAGAGAAATTAATATTAATTTAAACAAAGCAAACAAGAACGTAGAACTTTAGTGGCGAACGCGTATCGTTCGGGGAGCAAGGACCAAAAAAAAATATAAATATTACAATGAGAAACAATGCTGAATGAAAGATTACGAGACAAACAAAAAAATAAAATAATAAAATAAATGAATAATTAAATAATGAATGAAAAAGAAGAAAAAAAATAAAACCAGAGTCTGAAATATTATATAAAATAAATAGAGAAGCGTGACAAAAAGAACCACCGACCGATATCGAGGCTTCTCGAATGAGATACAAAAATACTGTGTTCACGCCCTCGACCACGTAGCTTTTAAGCTGGGTGTTACAAAGAAAATAACAATATTTAAAAAAAAAACCCGAAGAAGGAGAAAAACAAAACGTTGAATAATTAGAAATAACTTTAGGGTTAATTAGACACGGGGAATTTTACACGAGAAAAATAAAAGATTTAAACGATAAACAAAATGGTTAAGTACAGCATTTTTTTTTTCTTTCATTTTGCGGTATTTTGAATTTTTCTTTTTTACACGTAGCTCGTTGTCAATCATTTTTCTCTCGCTTTTGTTCTAATTCCTTTTTTTTCTCTCATTGTTGCGTCCGAGACGCGTGTCGTTATGCGATCAATCGAATCCGCTATTATGAGTTACAAAAATTCCATAAACACCCACACACACACACACACACACACACACACACACACACACACACTTACGCATATATAAATATATATTATATAATATATAATGTGATGAGACAAAAAATCAGAAACCAAGGGCAACTACAATTATTTTACGATTATAATATTCGTTATACACTCTCACGCACGTAATAATAAATTATGACAAAAATGCAAACGTGGCAGCGGCTAGACAGCTTATCGATTTTAAGGATTAACAAAAAGAACTAATCGTTGAAATATTGAATCGCGAAAAATTCGAAATTTATTGTTGACGAACGCTGAGACAAAATAAAATACGATAGTCATATTAAAAAATAAATAAATAAAAAAGAAAAACATTAAATAATACAATGACGGTAGATCTAATAACGCGTTTTAATAAATAAAAATGAAAATAAAACATACACACATTTGATAATCACTGAGAGGCTAAGACTAACTCAATTTTTGGGAACGCATGAGGCTTCGGACGAGAAGAGCTTGTTATAAAAAAAAAAAAAAAAAAATAGAAACACTCCCCGTTCGCGAATTTTTAGCGGCAGCATGTTACTGTTCAATTGAGGTTTCTCAATCGTTTCTCCGCGGACGAATTTATTCAATAAACAAGATCGAGCGAGCAATTAAATATAAATACAATATATAATATATACATAATTAAATATTTATAAAAAAAACACACACAAGTCATACGAGAATTATGTCTCTTTTGTCGTAAGAAATCTAAAAAAAAGCATCGATGAAGCTCGATTGACAGCTGTGAAAAAAAATTGACCGGTGAAAAAAAACATCAGAAAATTTTCATAACGATTTTGCAATATGCTGCACTGAAAACCGAATTTTGTTGAAATATTGAAATATTTTGTTGGACGTATTCAACAAAATTATTTCGTCCAGGCAACAAAATTTCGAATGTTACAACAAAACTTCGTAACACTGAAACGAAACTTTGTTGAAACGACAAAAATTTTATTGCCTGGACGAAATAATTTTGTTGAATAATACGTCCAACAAAATATTTCAATATTTCAACAAAATTCGGTTTTCAGTGTGTCTTGGATGGAAAAAAAAAATATATGAAAAAAAAACAAAGGTTTAGGGCGCGAGAGGGAACGAGATTGTACTGCTCGATTAATAAATAATGATGAGAAATACAAAAAAATAATAACAATTAAATCTATAGTATATATATATATATATATATAATGAATATAAAAACAATAAGTATATATATATGTATAAAAATGATTGTACATATATATATATTTATGCGTGACTCTTGCAATGTGTCGTGCCAAGCGATTCGTCGTCATTAAAGAACGTTTCCCTTTTTAAAAAAGGGAGCACAGTCAATAAGGAATATAAAATATTTAAGGCGACCTTTTTTTTTTTGGGCACACGCAGACACCCACACGAGACGACTGTTGCAAAGCACCGTCACCTGAAAGAGAGAGAGGTTAATTACGAGGCTTAAAAAGCAGACTGTACTATCGGATAGATTTTAATATATATATATATTATTATATACATACATACATATATATATATATATGAATATTATATATATATGTATATATATTGAAAACAAAAAGAGGATAAAGAAAAAGCATAGTTTATTATCGCATCCAAAATTTATACCGTAAACAAAACACGTAAAACACAAAGAATCTACGACACTCAACACGAAAAAGTACATAACATACATATATATAATTGCGATTATTACGATTAT
Source organism: Rhimphoctona megacephalus (assembly GCA_963989365.1). Lineage (NCBI taxonomy): Eukaryota > Metazoa > Arthropoda > Insecta > Hymenoptera > Ichneumonidae > Rhimphoctona > Rhimphoctona megacephalus. Next base: position 22,356,966 of record OZ022422.1, read on the forward strand.
TAATTATGATTATTATCATTACTATTATCATCATTATTATTATTATTATTATTATTATTATTATTATTATTATTATTAATTATTACATATATTATATATATAAACAAAAGTTATATCAAATATATTTTAGAGCTAGTTGGTAAATACTACCTATTAACGTCGTTGCAGTTTGAAGATGCGTCAGAAAAACGAATTTTTTCGATGAGGCTCGAGTTTTAATTTTTATAAAATAATTAACGACGCTTGTCGAAAGAACAATGTGTCAAAAGTCATGTGGGGACGAGTTTTAAAAAGTTTGACAAAAAAATACGCTCGCAATAAGAGAGAAAAAGTTAAAAAAAAAATATCGTCGAAAACAGGAGAATGAGAAAGCGAGAGAGAGAGAGAAAGAGAAAGAGAGAGAGAGAGAGAGATAAACAAAAATTAAACATATTAAAGTGGGATACAATTGACGTAGTCGATAGATCCCCGGTTCGGTGCCTTTTTAATGGGAAAAAAACAAGTTGAAAAAAAAACTAAAATATTAAAGAATAAAAAGAAACACAAACAAACAAAAGTAAAGTTAACGTAAATTGTTATGACAGATAATGGGATATAAAAAAAAACAAAGAAGAAAAAGAAACAAAGAAAAAAATACAAAATAAATGAGAAGAAAAATTAAAAAAAAAAACAAAAAAAATACAAAAACGCGCGCTCTCGCACGTCGTGGTTTTTATCACGCGCGCGCGTTCGTTCGCTGATAGTGCCAAATAAGTGAGACCTTGAGACGTAATAACGGGAGTTTGAAACAAAAAATGATGAAATAAATAAAAAATGCAAAAAAAAGAAGTAAGAAAGAAATAATGAAGAAGAGACAGAGAGGAATTAAAAAAAGCGAGAGAGAAATATAATGAAATTTTATAGGGAAACTTTTTTAGATGGAAAAGATGTCTTTTCTGACGCTGGGTAGAATTAGTATATTTTATATGCACTGATTGTTTGATTATGACTATCGATAATAAAACCAAACATAAAAAAGAACGGTGTTCAATAGATTGTAACCAAAATGTCATTATTTGTATCACGTGTTTTGCATATCACGATCTTTTACTCCGGCGCCCATCATATTTTTCGTTTGTTCCATTTTTTTTCGTCCCCTTTTGCCTTATATGTATATTCGCCCCCCCCCCCCCCCGTACGAATCATGTCAACGAATATGAATAATTTTTTTTCTTAAAAGGGAAAGAAAAAAATGTTTTTGTTTTAATTTTTTCACGAACAACGTATATCGATGTACGTGTGACTGTAACCGAGTGTTTCTCGAAGTTTTGCACAACTTGGGCGATTGTACTTCTCGTACTACTTTGTAATCAACGATTCTCATTTTCATCGCTACATTTCTTCGTTTTTGTTTTTTCGGCGATTTTAGTACACAATTAAAGTTGGCGATTCTCGAGAAACAAAAATATACATATATCTGTACAAGAGATCGTGGCTAACACACAAGTTTAAACCGAAAGAAGATACAACCTACTAATCGCATTGTGAAAAAAATCAAAAATACGAGGGGCAAAGGTAACTACTACCGATTCACTAACCGATTAAATTGTTCGTAGTAGACGTTACTTTTTTTCCTTTCGTTTAAGTTACACCGTGACTTTTGCGTGCTCGTAACGGCTCTATTTTTCCGGTTCATTGTTTTTATTTTTTCCAAGGTTTCTCATTAAAAAATGTAAAACATGAATTTTCAAAGCAATCACTCAATATTTGTATTGTTCAATTTTTTAAATAAATTTTGTATCTGCAATTCGACTTACGTACAAAAAATTTCGAAAGCCGGATTCAATCAATTTCAAGTTGAAATATTTAAAAAATCGTTTTTCGAGCACTCATCAGTCGAGTCAATTTATGTAGTGATTAGTGGACGTTTTTTTTTTTTTTATCATGCTGTTCTTTCTGTATCGGCACAAAAAATCCTCACGCTCCGACTGAATATTCCAACCGGTCTCTCGTGACTTGAAAAAAGAGGAGGAAACAAAAAGAAAAAAAAACAATATTGAGGAGAGACCGGAAATTCCCTCCCCCACCCCTCGCTACGAAGCGCACCGTTGCTCTTAGCCAAAAATTATGTTTATTTAGTTTCGTTTTTTAAATATTTAGATATTACTGCGACAATGCCCAACAAGATTTTTTTGCCACATTTCGTCGTCGCTCCTAATGTACATCTTTTTTGGCATTGTCACGGCTAATTAGTTTATTGTAATAAGATACTCTTCGAGTCAATATCAATTTCGAAAAAAATGTAAAGAAAAAATTTAAAAATTGAGAATTTCGATAAAAATTCATTCGAGGCTGATATTCACCAAGGATTGCTATCATATTTTCATAGAACTTTTGTTTTGCATGTTGAGTACACGCGTTGTTGATTTATAGCTGTAACATTAATAATATATATCTATATCTATATATATATATATAATATAAATATGTATACATATATATATTTATATTTTTTTTTGGCTCGGCGACATATCGTCGAGTCAAATAGACTAAAGAGCTCGAGGATGACTGGAAAATTAAATAAGATACGCTCGCTCTCATGATTAAACAAAAACTATTACTTAACAACTCGATGTTTGTAAAAAACAAAAAAAAAAAACATCGCGCGAAAACCCGATTATGAGAATTATAAAATCACGAGATGCCCAAAAGCGTTATCAGCCAGTACAAATGCAAAAGAGTCAACGTTTTATTTCGGTCGATCCTCGAACTGCGTCGAATATTATTATTATTGTTCTTTTTTGTCTTTTCAATTTTATTCTATGATCCTTGTCGGAACAACTTTTTAATTATTAATTCGTTATTAAACTCTTATCGCTGATTTAAGACCCGAGGAATTTCACGAAGCTTTGTGTAATATGATTCTCGTGAAGAAAAAACAAAAAGAAACCTCGAAAATACACTATATGTATGTTGTTTTCTCCTTTCAAATGTTGTTTTTTTTATTCTCCTATTTTTTTCCCCTATTTTACGCGGACCTACATAATAATGAAAAATGAATAGTTTTTCGTTAATCGTACGAGACGATGAAGCACGAAAAGAAGTCACACATAGTCGATCAAATCTGTCGCTTTAACCCTAGAACCCCACAACGGGGTAATTAGTTACCCCACGAAAATGTCAAATTTCCTTCCCGAACCAATTTTGTTAAACCATTCCTTCGGTTTTATAGAATTTTCACTATTAAATATTTACAAAATGCGACTTCATCAAATACCATTCTCTTCGTTATCAAAAAACGAAGAGAATGGTATACAATTAAACCTTATTATCACATACGAGGAACATTTTATGCTAAAGAGAAAGTTGGGGTAATTATTTACCCCAGTGTGGGGATTACGTTGGAAAAAATAGATTGTGGAGTTCTAGGGTTATAAGAAACGAAAAAACAAAGAACTTTTTCGCGCAATTTTTAAAAACAACGATATACAACTTTATCGCGTTCCATTTTTTTTTTTTTTTTTTTATTAAAACTATTTTTGAAAAGCCCAATCCTGAAAAAAATACCTCGTCCAAATAATTCATTTCGTTGATTTTTATATTTTAATAAATTACATTGATCGCACGTTTGGTCGATAGTAATGATTTTATTTTTGCATTAACGGGAGAAACCAATTTAAGAGGCCGGAATTTTGGTGTTTTTCGTGAATTTTTTTAACAGGGAAGGAATAATCAGAATTTGTTTAAACTTGGAAGATATTTTATTCATGTTTTGAAGTACACTTTGTAATTTTTTCAAGTCATTTCCACCGGAAATAGTGGAGTTAGAAGCTGCTGTCCATGGACGATCGCCATCCGAGTTTTTTGCTGGTGGGCATTCCTGAAGTCACAATTTTTATCTGTAATCATTACAATTTTCTTTTTTCGTTAACAACATATTTCCTAAGAATATGAACCTAATTGTGATCAAAAAAGTTGAAAATTGCATGTTTTTGAGGTGTTTGAACACAATGTCATGTTTTTATACCATGTTTTTTCACCTTTTTTGCATTAAGAAATATATTTTTAATAATAATATCATCCCGGGGTTAGGTTCATATAGATTGTAATTGAATAAAGAATATTCACACAAATTTTCAGAACGATTGGTCAATAACTTTTTGAGCTAGAATGCCCACCAGTTGAAAAAAAGTCGTCCATGGACAGCAGCTTCTAACTCCACTATTTCCGACGGAAATGACTTGAAAAAATTACAAAGCGCACTTCAAAACATGAATAAAATATCCTCCAAGTTTAAACAAATTCTGATTATTCCTTCCCTGTTAAAAAAATGTCACGAAAAACACCAAAATTTCGGCCTCCTAAACTGTTTTCTCCCGTTAAAATGTATGACATATTATGCAATTTTGTAAGCAAATATTTATTTATGGAATGCACCACGTACACATGTACATGTTTATCTGGTAAAAGTAATTATTTTATTTTCGCATTGTAAAACGTTGATGTTCCGCGACTGGAAAAAATAAAAAAATCCGTATTAACGATAAAAAAATTTGGTTGCACAGATACGCCACCGAGCAAGACGGAAACAGAGACGACAAAAACGCGAGGTTCATCGAGTAACAGCAGCGCGACGAATTCTCCATCGAGCCACACGTCGTCGCAAAGAGAATTGGATAGTCCAGTGAAAAGCGCGACAACAGGATCATCGGGTAGTACGACAACGACAACGACGACAACAACAACAGCAGGAGCGACGTCGGCGAGCTCGACCTCTTCGACGAGTACAACGTCGAGCGGAACAACAACGGGGACAACGACAACGACAACGAGCTCGAACAATCGAGGATCGAGTACACCAGCAAGTGGCAGAGGTTCGAATACAGGATCGAGTGGAAATGCACCCGGCGAAGGTGCAATGTCGGCTCCGTCCGCGCGTCAAGTACCAAAACGACGTATGAGACGTCGAGCTACTTCGCAATCCCAAGACCCGGCTGAACAATTGACCGAAATGTCCGTACGGGGGCTCAATCTTTTCCGTTACGCCTCAATATCGGAAGGCGTTTATCAATGCACCGAATGTGCCAAACTCGATATACAAAAAACATTTAAAAACAAATATAGTTTCCAGAGACACGCGTTCCTCTATCACGAGGGGCATCAACGCAAAGTCTTCCCGTGTCCTGTTTGCGGCAAGGAATTCTCCCGTCCTGACAAAATGAAAAATCACATGAAAACCGTACACGACTGTTTCATGCCGAAAGATTGCGTTATGCCCTTCGGTTTTTTTCTACCCCCTTAACCACCAAACAAAACACGCGAGAGAGACCAACGAAGCTTTTCGGTCACATCCGGGAAGTGAGGAAAAAATGCGCCAACGAACAACTGGGATTCCGAGATTCAAAGTTGGAGATTAAATAACGTTACACTCATTTTCGTCTCGTAACGACATTGAAAAACTATATGCAATATATTTACATTTTCGGAGTAGAACGAATAACAAAAAATCATAAGTACTTCGCGCTCCTTAAACAATGCAAACTTCAATATTACAAAAAAAAAAAATCTCATTCTTGGTTCTAGTTGGCGTACCACACATTTTCTTCGTCTCTCTCACAAACTCAAACAATTGAAGCGCGCAAAAGCGGGAAGAAAAACAAATACAACTTTTAGAGACAAAAGGTTTTTTTTAAATATACGAAAATTCGCGAGCAATAGGAACCTTTGATGATGCGCTGTGAAATAATCCAAGCAATTATGAAACGCAAACGCGCAGCCTCCAAAAAAGACGTTCACCAACAGAGATGTGATGAAATGATTGCAAAAAAAAATCGTTTCGTTAATTTAGCGTTTGTGGAGAAACGCCTAGTCTCCGGCAATATTGGCGAGGCTTTTTCTCTTTCCGTTCATATTCGTATTCCAATGGTGCGTTTAGTTCATCGTCTCGGGTAAGCCCGAAGAATATATTACGAGAGAAAAAAACAAAAAAATAAATAAAATATCGAGCATAGACAGAGTTTATTAGCGTCCAAATGGCGAGCGATACGTTCCCACCCGGATTTGTAGATCTAGTGCTTTTTTCCCTTTTTTCTAAGCCGTGCGAAAGGCAGGTAAAGACGAGAGTAAAAATGAAAAATATATATATATATACACACATTATATATCTATATATAACGGAAGATTTTACGGAGTTTCTTACTGCCCAGCAGTATTCGTTATGTCTGTACAGAAATTTTTCAAGGTCGATTCTGTATTATAGATGAAGTGCGCAGAGAGCGCTGAAAAAACATGAATTATTATTATTATTATTATTATTATTACTATAGAATATCGAGTTAATCGGAAGCAAGAAGAATTATTAATATTACTCTCGCCCCTTTTTTTTATTGTTACTGTTATTACGATGGCTACGATTATTATTAGCCAATATAATTTTCATAACCACTAATCAATTAAATTTTTAGCTACCGACAGCCGGCAATACAAATCGTATGTTTAATTAATTGAGTAAATTGACAAATACCCCCGCGCGTCTATCTCTTCAATGATATAAGTAGGAGAGTAAAAATAAAACAAAAATATATTGAAAAACCCAAAAAATACACCACAGGACACCGAAACGAGTCGAAGCAGCAAATCTCTTATCAATTTATTTTTACTTTCTTTTAATACATCTGCAATAACGCATCATTATTTTCATTGATTAACAAATTTCTGAAAGAAAAAGGAGAAGCAATTTAAAAAGAAAATTTATTGAATATTCGGTGCTGGGACATACGTAGGATAAAATTAAATTTGCCGAAATCCGGCTGCCTGCAAAACGGTGTATATATAAAGATATAGATATATATGTCACGTTTGATGATCGAATCGCTAGTCGATTCGCGAAAATGCCTCATTATATTAGTTGGAAGAAAAAAAAACAAAAACGAAGAAAGAAACCACACACGTCGAAATTGTTCAAAGTTTTTAGTAGCTCGTTACATATCTATAACATTTTTTTACTACTAGAATCGATAATTTCGAAAGAAAAGTATACAAGAAAAAACGAAAAAAAGGAAACAAAAAATAAGAAGTAAAAATTGAATGAAATTCAGGGCCTTTGGATCGATCGCCAATGTGATCGCAAAGTCGCGGATCTCGTCTTCCACAATTTTGCGATAGTTTAAAATCCGCGCAAAAACTTTACAACAGACCGGAATAATTGACCGGTTAAAAAGACCCAAGGATACATAGTATTTACTCTTCGATCGTTGAATCTCTCTGTTCGAACGATCGGGATCAAACACGAGCATTTCTTTTGGAGGAAAATAGGCTACGAGAGTGCCTGTATCTTTTTTTCTAATATAATCTATGTCCTATATTCTTTCTATATAAATCCTTTATACATCTGTGTATCCGAAGTAACTTGTTTGCAATCGAAGAGAGAATTTAAGAGAGAAAAATAAAAAAGAATATAGAATGTATACATATATCAAAGTATATATATTTATATGTGTAAAGTAAAAAGAAAACGAGAAGATATAAATATTATATATTATAACAGCGGGTAAAGAAATAAACAAACTGACAAATGGAGGAAACAAAAAAATACGAAAAAAAAACGTTGAAAATGTGTGAGCAATCGTGCGTGTGAGCTTCCAATTTTCGTCGTCTCGAAACTCTATGATTAAAAATTGTTACTTTTTCCCACGAGGGTATCGAACGAACGAAAATCGAAACCATTCAAATTACGACGAGGCACAATTATTATCATTATTATCATTATTACTATTATTAACATTTTTATTATCCATTACGATTATTATTATATATATTTGAAGACCGACGCTAAGATATCGGTGTGGAAAACGTCAACCACCGAAATGTTAAATTTCCATAATTTTATATTATTATTCACACATTAATAATGGCGAATTGGAGGATGCACACATTATATTTCTCTCTTCTTTTTCCCATATATTTTCTCATTCGTTAAGATTACCTTTATTCTTACGTTCTAGTTTTATATTATTATTACATATTATTATTATTATTGCATAGATACTATATCACTATATTAGTAGCGATTATCACCCATTATTATTATTATTATTATTATTATTATTATTATTATTATTATTATTATTATTATATTGTCATCGTCGAGTACCGTTTATTATTTTATTTGTAATTTTAAATGAAATTTGTAACACTCGGGTACTAGTTAGTGCGATTAAAAAAAGAGAGGACTTTTAGGCTTTAACAAAATATAATGCGAAAAGGAAAAAAAAAAGTGAAAAAAATAAAAAACCGGAAACGATGGGAAAAACAAAAAAAAATATTCGGGGGTTTGCGGACTAACACACTGGCACAAAAGATATATAGACACGGAAATAGAACTTTATATTTTATTTAACGTTAATACGAATTAGAGTATGGCGGCGTCCCCCTTTTTTTCTCTACGCACAAATTCACGTTTTTTTTTCTTTTCCGAAATTAATATTAATGTACCATTCCCCGAAAATATTTTCGTGCAAAAAGTGCCTTTTCGCGCAATGCGAAGACAACGAACTGTCAAAAAATAATTTGAAAAGTATATATATAGATAAAAAAAAATGGGGGAAAAAAACAACGAAAAATCGTAACAATCGTTGCATTTCGTTGTTTACACGATACAATAGTATTCTCGCGCAAACACGTATGTTCACTAATCACTCCAGCTACGACCCGCGTAATACGTGATATACAAATTATAATAATGAAATAATATGAAAGAAAGAAATGAAGAAAAAAAAACAAACGAAAAATATATAGACAAATAAACATTTATTATGCACGAAACAATAATACGAGTATCGATCGATAGGATTTTACGTATATAAATAAATCAATTCAATGGCACTACAGCAATCTATAATCTTTCGTAAGAAAAAAATCTTATGGATAATGAAGTATAACGACGGTCGTCACGTAATCGTTGGATTCGGATATGTCACCAATGTAATAATGGCGCGTTGCTAGATAACGAAAAAAAAAACAAATATATAATACATATATGATGTTATAATATTATATCGTTCATTCACCATGAAAAATTCTTTTTTTTTGTTCATAAAACTCGCGCACAAAAGGCAGGAAGAACTTTTTCATTCTTTTCCGCTCTCAATATAGGTCAGTGTTACAAAAAAAATTACAAATGGCGACGATTGAAGCGTGATTTTACAATGTAATGTGCGAATTTGCCTATTGACCCCCACCCCTTCCCCTCTTTGGTGCCTGGCGGTGATGCGGATTAAACAAATTAATTATTATTATTATTATTATTATTATTACCTTTATTTGTTTTTATCTAATTGTAGTTTCTTTGTAACTCTTTGTGATATACATTGCAATAGTCTACCTGACCCAACGTTTCTTGTATCTACGAGCACATCCTTTCATTTAAAGAAAAACAAAAAAAAAACAAAGTCTATTTTCTTATTTTTTTTTCTTTTCAAGCGTCGACGATTTGGAACCAGAAGCGGTTTTTTTTAGTTCCAATTTGTTCAATTTTAAATTGTAAAATATTTATCGCAATTTTCACCGTTTTTATTTTTTTTTCTAAATTGTAAGTTCAATGAAAAATCTGTGTGAATTTTTTTTTCGTAAGACATCGATGGAAGTTTTTGGAAAAAGTGAAGGGCGATAGATGTAAGGATACAAGTGTTTTTCGACTTATTGGAGAAAAAGTTGAGTGTTGCAAAATTGCAAATGGCTCTTTTTAACCCTAGAACCCCACAACGGGGTAATTAGTTACCCTACGAAAATGCCAAATTTCCTTCCCGAACCAATTTTTTTAAACCATTTCTTCCGTTTTATAAAGTTTCACCGTTAAATATTAACAAAATGCGACTTTATCATGCACTATTCTCTTCGTAATCAAAAAACGAAGAGAATGGTATATAATTAAACCTTATTATCGCATACGAGGAACATTTTATAACGAAGAGAAGATTGGGGTAATTATTTACCCCAGTGTGGGGTTTACGTTGGAAAAAAATAGATTGCGAGATTCTAGGGTTAATTCTCTCCAATCTGGTGTAAACAGAGCTTGAAAATCTTCGACAAAATATCTGCAGCGTTTGGAAAAAAAACATCATTTTCCATTTTGGAGTTAATTACACGTGGGGCGTATGTTTTTCACATTTTTTTTTTTTAATTTTAACGGTTAATCTTAGTTGATTTTCTCCGTAAATGGTCGAAAAAAAAAATCTTATCTTGAACATCCAAAACGAAAAAAAGTTTAGACAGTACTAAATCGTTGCGTCTCGTTGTCAGCTTCAATAAATGAGGACACGATTGCCTCCTTTTTCTTTTCTATACCGTTGCAGATCAGATATTGTCGAATTTGCCGAGTGACATTACTTTCGAGATCTGCACGTCGCCGCTGGCGAGGAGTCTCGATGAGACCAGTACGACGCTGTCGGAAACGAGCGGCACTTTCGTCAAGACCGAACGGGTTGTCGGCGGTATGCATTTTCTTACCGAACAGGAAGATGATCGTGCTGAACTCTTGGTCCCAAAGTCCGAAGCCGGTGACAACGAGCCAGAAGTTCGAAAACAGGTTCGTTGCATCGTTTGTTTCATAAGCCCCGAAGAGAAAATGAAAAAGATCGAATTCCGATTAAAGTCCGGCGAAACCAATTTTTCATCGGTTCACGCAATTGTGCAATTATTCGTGATATATTTTGACTCGGACATTATTATTATCATTATTATCATTATTATCGTTATTATTATTATTCATTTCATTATTAATTATTATGAATTAGCTCATTTGGGCAATGCTGCCAGTTATGAAATTTTAATTAGATAAGTTTTTATTATTATTTTGATGATTATTGGCGTTATTATAGTAATTGTAATTGTTATTCTTTTTTTTTTTGTTCAAAGCTATTGGAGTACCTAATACAAAACGATGGTTCGGTGGTGTGCAAATGGTGTGGCGAGGTATTACCATCGCGAACACGTTGGTACAGGCACAAGTACAAACTTCACGTCTCGACCCAAGTAACTCAACCCGCACCGTTATTCAAGTGTCACAATTGTAACGCCTATTTCAAATCGCGCAAAGGCTACATCGGTCATTTGAGCTCGAGACACTCCGACAACGAGAATGACGAGAATCGCGAGGAACCGGCGAATAAAAAGACACGAAGACCGTCAGACGTAAAAATTTATTTACAAAAACTTTGTTTCAAAACGTTGTTCAAAATGTTGTTATACAAAAAAAAACGTTTCAATTTTTTATTATTCTTTCCCTTATCGGACAATTATAAATTTTACAGCATGATGAAATTTGCAATAGAGCAAATGAATAACATTTTTTCTAATTTAACAAATAATTTTTCTAAAAAAACATCACTCTCAAAAATTCAAAATTATTGTAATAAATTATATTTATAAACATACATTTACTAGGAGGTAAAAAACGAAAATGTTTACTTCTTTTAAACAGATGGGAAAAGGTCCGGACTGGGAGCAGCAAAGGGAAAAGGAGGAAAAGCTTGTGGCCGATATAATCGATCGGGTGAAGAAAGAGTGCGAAGCTCAAGGTGAGACAGTGACGAGGCGAGGTTACTCCAGGCGCTCGACCGTGATGAATAGCTAAGGCTAGATGGAAGAAATTATTTCTCTCCTACATCCATCATCTTTCCAAATCAAAATTACGTAAAAGAAGCGCTGACAACACCGTCTTAGCATCGTCTTGAAACATTCAGAAGATTTTACCAAGAAATGCGAAAAGAAAATAAAAAAACAAAAAAAATCAAAATCCGTTTCGAAAAACGATAAAGATCGCTCGAACGTAAGAAAGGTGCTCGGTGATAAGCCAAAATGAACATATATACATATATGTAATGCATAATATGATATATATGTATATATACATATATTTATAAGTATATACTTAACGAGTTCTGGTATAAAGTTCCAAATAGAAGTTAGAAATATCTTAAGCATGGTTTGCCGGTCCTTTGGTGCAAACTATTTTTTTTTCCGTTAGGAAGGCAACCGTCCACGAGATTGCAAAAAAATGGGGGAAAAAAACTTGAGATAATCATATTCCGGACGAGAATTCCTGTGAATCGAGTACAGAGTGCAATCGAATGAAGGATTTTTGGAGAAAAAGATTAATATTACTTGATTCAAATTTGAGATAGAGAGGGAAGGGAGAGAAAGAGAGAGAAAGAGAAAATCGTCAAAGTAAGGCGCAAGAATTATCAGAATTTTATACGATTGTTTCTTCATGATTTATTTTTTTATCGTTACGTGTAGTACGAATTTTTCTTGCTTAGTGCCAAATATAAATTTCATCGATTTTTACTAAAAAAAAAAAGAATCTTGAGATTAAAATGAAATTTTAAATTAGCTTAAAATTGACGAGAAAAAGCCGTGTTTGCTCAATTCCATGATTGATCACTTCGAATTTCATTCTGACGAGTTTTTTTCTTCCTGTCTCGGTATCTTTCAAATTTGAATGGCAAACTCGCGATTGCGTATGCGTCGTTGATCTCGATACGCGCAGGCGCGCAGAGATTTCTTAACTTACGATTTTGATCGATAGAGGGACACGCGACTGTGCCCATAGACGAGAAAAATTGAGTCTAGATAAATAAAAACTAAAAGAAAAGCAAAGTGAACTAATTGTAAAATAAAGAAAAAAAGGGCGCGTTTATTGAACGATCGTCTTTACGAAAATAGCAACGCTACGAGATTTAAATCTGTCCATGTTTTTCTTTCTCGAAGGTATTTTAATCATCTTGTATGTGATTTTCTCGAATTCCGAATCTTCAGTGAGTAAATAAAAATAAAAATAAAAATAAAAAAAAACAAACAAAAGAGAAAGAAGAAAAGAAACAAAACACTTGATCGGAATGTCGATGTGCAACTTAAAAATTATAATATATAGACATAGACGAGATCTTTGCTCATCGTACGCCCTCTTTCGGTCGTGTGTATAGAACGACGATTTTAAATGAGTGAAAAACGAAGAAAGGAAGGAATCAAACGAATGCAACGAGCCAAATGGTTCTTTATCCTTTCGGTTCTTCCGAATTTTATAACTGACATTGAAGATCTTTCCAAAACCGGATATTTGATTGGTTACGTTGTTTTACATCCGAATGTTCCTTCCAGTCGTGAATTGAACCAGTCGTGAATTGTAAGCGTGAATTCTCGAAATGTGCTCAAATATTAATTCGAGGTGCGAATGCGAGGTGGAACAAGAAAAAGAAATTTCGTGCCCGAACCTCGAACAATTCTTCCAAACTATTATTTATATAACATACACATAAAATACGTTTAACCGTGTATTAGATTAATTTTTGATTGCCAAAAACGTATTTAGTGAGAAAAAAAACGAGTGATAAACAAAATGTCTATGAGCTCGGTATTTTAAATCCCGATAAAAGATTCTTCCGTATGAAATCTTAACGTGTATTATAATTGAAATAATCTATAGTCGTGAATGAAACGGAACCGTAAGGCTGACACCTATTTACTCTACGAACGCGAATACGGTTCGCGAAGGATAGGACTTATTTCGGATATATATATATATATATATATATATATATATATATATATATATATATATATATATATATATATATATATATATATATATATATATATATGAGGTATTCCACGTCAAACCGGCGGACTTTTTCCCTGACCCTCGCCGACTTGGGTAATTATTTTTTATATGATTATATGAAGTCTAAAAGACACCCTGAAATTTTTTCAGATTTATCTGAACAGCCATTTTTGAAAAAAGAAAAAAAAATAAAAAAAAAAGCCCCTTTTTAAAAATCTGAAAAAATTCCAAAAAATCGGTGATTATATGCCAAACATTTTAAGCTACCGCCCGTAGTGGAAGTACGATTTTTTCTGTGTTTTTATGAGCTATTAAAGTTGAAAAAATTCTCAAAAAATCAAGAACCACTCATTTCGGGCCAATAGTTGAATATTTTCGTACCTAAAAAATTTTTTGCGATATTTTAGACCAGTACAAGACAAAAAAAATTGAGCCAGGCAAAAAGTTGAGGTATTCATTTAATAGTTTTATTCAATTTTATCACATAGACAAAACTTATCAATTATATTTGAGTAAATCTTGAAAAAAAAAATCAATTCTTTTTGAGGATCCTATGGGATCGGTGTTCTAATTTTGATTTGATTGTTCGAAAATTGTGACGAAAATTAGTTTTAGGCACCAAAATATTCAACTATTGGGCCGGAGTAAGTGTTTTTCGATATTTTTGGAATTTTTTAACGTTATTAGCCGATTAACACACAGAAAAAATCGTACTTCCACTACGGGCGGTAGCTTAAAATGTTTGGCATATAATCACCGATTTTTAGGAATTTTTTCAGATTTTTAAAAAGGGGCTTTTTTTGGATTTTTTTTTTAAAAAATGGCTGTTCAGAAAAATCTGAAAAAATTTCAGGGTGTCTTTTAGACTTCATATAATCATATAAAAAATAATTACCCAAGTCGGCGAGGGTCAGGGAAAAAATCCGCCGGTTTGACGTGGAATACCTCATATACACACACACACATTATGTACACATATACATTTATACACTAACGTCAAAAAGTTTAAAAACATTTCAATTTTTTTAATTGAATATTTTATTCAACTGTAATTAAAGTGAATTTTGTACTCAAATTTTTATTTGATGAATGAAAATAGCTATGTTAAAAAGAATTTTTAAGAATCAAATAATTTAGAAATTTTTCGACAATTGGATAATTTAACGAATTGAACAAATTTATTTCTTCTACTCAACGGCAGCACGATAAGAATGTCTGTTTTTTTTTTTTTAATTTTTGCACCGGTGTATATGAATATATGTATATATAAAAATATAAAGACATTTATTTGTTTACGATACAACGAGCCGGATATTTGTGGCTCGCAAGAACCGAGAGTGGAGTCGTAAGGGACTCAAAATACACTATATATATTAATAAATTATGGTGATTCAAATTGTACAGCATGTGAAGAGGTGTAAACTATGTTCGAAAGTGAGATTTAAATTAAAAAAAAAAAACGCCTTCCTCGAGGCCGTTCGATGGACAAAAGAAACAAACAAGATTAATGAATAAACGAGTGAGATAAGGAGCAGTTCAAGTACCTATCGCAAATAAACATAACGTCCAGCGAACGTGACGTCTGACACGAAGATAAAAAAGAAATCGAAAAATATTGTGCATTATTTATGGTCAGGACATGAAATAAAATCAAAATTAAGTGATTGACCTGTATGTTCATTTATTTATTTCATTTCCCCTTAACCCTAGAACCCCACAACGGGGTAATTAGTTACCCCACGAAAATGTCAAATTTTCTTCCTGAACCAATTTTGTAAAACCATTTCTTCGATTTTATAGAATTTTCACCATTAAATATTTACAAAATGCGACTTTATCAAACACCATTCTCTTCGTTATCAAAAAATAAAGAGAATGGTATACAATTAAGACTTATTATTGCATACGAGGAACATTTTATGCTAAAGAGAAAGTTGGGGTAATTATTTATCCCAGTGTGGGGTGTACGTTGGAAAAAATAGATTGTGGGGTTCTCGGGTTAAAATTATTCGGTAAAAAGTATTTGCTACCGATAATACTATTTTGGAAGTATTTGTTTGGATTTTCGCTTTTTTTAATTTTTATGATTGAAAGAGAAGAATTCTTTGATTAATTGATGTTCTTTCTTATTTTCAATTGATTTATCGTTCGATACCAATTTTGTGAATTCAAATTCCCCGCCATTCCGCGGTTCGCTAAATTTAGCTGGTGCTCCGCACAGATGGCACTAATCAGCAACCACCAAAAAGCCGGATGTAGCGTAAAATTTCATCGAGTTTGACGTTCACTGTGAAAGCTGGACGATTCGTGTTTCGTGTTCTGTTTACAGTGTATCCGAGGCGTTCGTCGGTTTTCTTCGCGTCCATCAAAATCTTCCATTATTATTATCATTCATTCATTCATGTACGTTTTTTTGCCCACTCAAGGCGAACATCCGTTAAACGAGCAAGGGAGTTTCGTGGGTGGTGGAGAAAAAATGGGTCGTAATCTCGTTTTTTATTGACATCGCGTAATCGCCAGGCAGGCAGGCGGACAAGATATTAACATTAGTTTTTTTTTGCTTTCTCGTTGTTGTTTCTTTCGCGTATTATCGTTTAAAAACTGGCAGTCTGTTATTCCGAGGAGGAAAAATTGGGGTATTATTGTGTCGTGATGAAGACGCATTCCGGAATAAGTTTAGTGATATCGTGTTGTTTGTGGGCTAGTGTTGGAACTAGTGGTCTCGATATACAGGATGAACTGGAGCATCACGGAAAATGTGAACCCATTACTATTAATCTATGCATGAATCTACCATACAATCAGACCATGATGCCTAATTTGCTAAAGCATCAGAAACAAGAAGACGCTGGTCAGGATGTTCATCAGTACGCACCCCTCGTCAAAATACAATGCAGTCCGGACCTTCGATTTTTTTTGTGTCTCATGTACGCCCCCGTGTGTACAATCCTCGAAAAACCGTTGCCCCCTTGTCGTTCGATTTGCGAACGTGCTCGAGCCGGTTGTGAAGGTGTTATGCGAACTTTCAGTTTCCCCTGGCCGCCCAGCCTCGATTGCTCCAAATTACCCGAATACGGTGAAAATCCCGAAGTTTTGTGCGTCGGTACCAACGAAACTTCACCCTCAAGATCAAGCTCGACCATCAAACCCACCGAAAAATCACCCGTCGAATTCGAATCCCACTGGCATTCCGGTGCTCGCAATCATGGATTTGTTTGCCCTGTACAATTTAGTATTCCTCACGAACATCAATATTCGCTCAAAGTCGGTGGCAAAGTCGTTCATAATTGCGGAGCACCCTGCGACGGAATGTTCTTCACCGAACGAGAGAGACAATTCTCCAGGGTTTGGGTTGGCACTTGGGCTGCTCTTTGCGCCGCTTCTTGCTTCTTCACTTTTCTTACCTTTCTCATTGACACCGATCGATTTAGGTAATTCAATCATTTTTCATTACAATATACAATTTTTAGTTTATCGAATCTTCTTCAAATCCAATTGGATTAATTACATAAATGTAATTTTTCCTTTGGTCGTATCAATTTCATTTTTATCAAAGTATCGCGTATGAAAAAAATACATAAAATTATTTTACTCTACTTTTGTCATTTAAGGAAATATGAGATACCGACCAAGCCGCTATGAGCACGAGAGAGATAGCTGAAATTTTCAGTCAGGTCCTTTGCCACCTTAAATGATATTTGAGACAAAAAAAAGTGTTAGCGTCTCTGTCAATGAATTGCAAAGGCCTTAACACTCTGTTTTTACCAAAAATATTAACGGTTTATGAGTTTATGACTTGTCCGAAAATTTATGAGGTTATGTTCACCTTTTGCTCTGTCTTGAAAGTTTGAACCTAAACTTGAACACCTATAGTTTTTTGAAAAAAACTTTAAAAGCCTTAACGTGCGCTACTTTTTTCTCGGAAAAAATGATTTTTTTCGAACATAAATTGTTTTTTAAACGAAATGAATTTGTAGTTTCCAAACTGGAAATATAGTTGAAAATATATTTTCCATTTGTTTACAATGGATTGAGATGAAAAAAATAAATAATTGGAAAACTACGAAAAATGATCGATTATTGTAAACATAGTTATAAATATAATGGAATAATGCGAATAATGATTGATTTTCAGGTATCCGGAGCGACCGATAATATTTTTATCGGTGTGCTATCTTATGGTGGCCCTTGTTTACGTCGTTGGTTGGGCAGCCAAGAACAACATAGCCTGCAGAGAACCTTTCCCGCATCCTCCGGATGTTCAAGTTCAAATGGTGTCGACCATAACTCAAGGGACCAAACACGAATGGTGTACTTTACTCTTCATGGTACTTTACTTCTTCGGTATGGCATCAAGCATTTGGTGGGTTATTCTTACCCTCACTTGGTTCTTGGCTGCCGGCCTCAAGTGGGGACACGAGGCTATCGAAGCAAATTCTCAATATTTTCATCTCGCGGCTTGGGCCGCGCCTGCTATTAAAACGGTCACAATTCTCGCCATGGGAAAAGTCGAAGGTTTGAGTTTTTTCAAAGGCTTTAAAAACATGTTATTTACGGTGTCACCAAAATCCGTAAATAATATTACTCTCTGTAAAGTGTCAAATTGCAATGTTTTTTTAAAAAGCTTAAATTAAAAAAATAATGAAAAAAATTTATCAAGGACGGATAAACGTAAAATCGCGTGCGGTTTAATAATTTTTTCGTTTTTTTTCTGTTCCAGGAGACATTCTTTCCGGAGTATGTTACGTGGGTCTTTGGAACGTAGAAGCCCTTCGTGGTTTTGTCCTAGCTCCATTGTGTGTTTATCTCGTCTTGGGTACAGCGTTTCTTCTTGCTGGTTTCGTCTCTCTCTTTCGTATACGTACAGTGATGAAGCACGATGGCACAAAAACGGATAAACTTGAAAAGCTCATGATAAGAATCGGAATATTTTCCGTACTTTACACAGTTCCGGCATTAATTGTAATTGCTTGTTTATTTTACGAGCAAGCTTATTTCGACAGTTGGATGTTGACTTGGAACATGGATTTGTGCACTAGACGAGTGCCTCAATTACTTTACTCAATTCCATGTCCAATTGGTGAACGCACTCGCGATCTCGGTCATCGCCCTGAATTCGAGGTATTCATGATCAAATATTTGATGGCTATGATCGTCGGCATTACCAGTAGTTTTTGGGTATGGTCCAGCAAAACTCTCACGAGTTGGCGACAATTTTTCAATCACATACGAGGACGTCGGGCCGAGGCTTATGTTTAAATATGTTATTTCATTTTTTTTTCTTTGTGCTCTCTCTTTCTTAAAACCACTTTACGCGTGCGTATATTCCCGGCCAAACATTTTTTTTTTTACTACAATTTTGGCAATTCATCCTATTTGCTAACTCTCCCCTTTTATTTTTAGTACGCTCCTATCATTGATTTTTTCAACAATATCAATATTTCTCTAATTGATGTATATATTTTTTTTAAACCTTTTTCAAAAAAACGTGTACAAAAATGTCAATTTTCCGGATACAGAAATTTCAATAGGTCTAAATGTTTGGCTGGAATTTTATGTGTGATACATTCTTAATTTTCAGTCCTCGATCGTGAATTTATTTAACCACACAACGATACGAGGGCGATACCCGCTCGGTTCAAAAATTAGAGACGAGAAATCGATTGAATAATTAGAGCAAAAAAGTATAAAAAAATCATTGATGAAAATTGAAAAATTAAGGTTACACTGTGATTGTGAAAATATTCCTTGTATTTTGGATGTGAGAAAAAAGATTGAGGGTGAATCGATCGTAGTATCGTCCTTAATATCGTGCCAATTACATTTTATTAATTATACACGTATATATATATATATGTAGGATTCAATAATAATTGTTCCGGTGAAATTTCAATGACTGTAACGAATCTGAAAAAAAAAAAAGAAATCTCATTCCGATCCGTGAAATATGACTGTAACGTGCTTACCGGACGCGTTTATTTTTTATTGTAGTTTTTATCGTAATCTGAAACGATATAATGATATTGTACAATTCTACGAGATTGTAACGCTCAAAATAAGCCGGTTAAACGTGTTCAGAATTTACGAAGATGCGAAAGAAACAAAACAACAAAATAATACCCCGTGAAAAATCGTTCCTCGAAGCTCACGACTGCGTTCCGTAGTATTTTATTTTTTTATGCCTGTTTTTACACCAATTATAACTACGTTGAAATGACAATGGCCTCTGGATCAAACTCGTAATGGACACTTCGATGAACGACAAAGCAATGATTAAATACTCAAATTAGAAATGATTCTTTTTAATTTGCATCCTTGGAACGTGAAACAACTTTTAAAAATTTTCCACTCAAACTTTGGGATTTTCGCTGGAAAAATGCTGGAAATAAAAAAATTGATCTTTGTTGCATTCCAATGATGCAAACTTTAACATCACGTATAAAACTTGGACGAATCGCCAACTATTAAATTTTGAACGCTCAACAAACTTTTTTACACAAATTTTTTAGAGTAGGGAGAAAGACAAGAACAATCGGTCAAGAGCGCGAGTCTCAGTGCGGGATAAACTCTCTTTACTAGCAAATAATTCCTAGACGTAACTGATCGTGTGCTACTATTTAGTTAGGTAACGTTTTGTATATAAATGCAGTTTTAATTTTGCTATGTATCATAATATATTTTTAAATACTCGTGTAAATAATTAATACCGCTCACCGTGGCAAAATATAATAAATCGATGATCGATGTATTTACTTGACTAAAGAAAATAACCTAGTAAAGATACACTGCCAGGTAATCCAAGAAAGGAGTGCGAACGATCCTGAAATTGTAATCGACATTCAGCATCGTCAAGAGGAAACAAAAACAAATAACAATTCAATTACTCGATGTACCCGCAGACTTTCCTGCAGAATTTTATATTTATAACGTTATATATATTTTATCGAGACTAACTACATAAATTTCGTCCATCGGAACTGTCGAGCTTTTGTGTATCATGTAAGAATGTGAGACAAAAAAAAATTGATATTTTAGTTATTAATTCGGCGCTTGCTGCTGCTACTGCTGCTGCAAATTCTATTCGAAATGAATTATTGAGAAGTAAAAGATTGAATAAATTGAAGGACTCAAGTTGGCGAGTATACTCTTAAGGAGAATTCGTGTTGCTGCGAATACAGAATGTCGTACGTTTATATACGTAAAAAAATGTGTTAAATTAAATTAAGCCTTATATATTCTTTAAATAATAAAATAATGATGATGGAGATGATTACGAATGTGTACACATTTAAACATGAAAGTCGATTAAAAAAAGTGTAATTCAAATTATCCATACAATTACCAAATTTATTATCCTCTGTTTTCGTTTTTTATTTATTTATTTTTTTCCATATTCTCAATTTACAAAGTTATGTTCGATACAATTATAAAAAAAAATGTTTTTTTTTTTATGAATTTCTTTACAAATTACGTGGTTTTATCACGCTTTCGGCATTTTGAGAATTCCAACGCTTCTTAAATATCTAACGAGAAACGGAGTTGATCCGAGAGTTATCGATATTCGAATTGGTGCGAAAACCTTGTGGACCGCATAAGCAACGAGGAATGTTGAAGAATTTGCCATTGCACTTTCCAAACGTTCACTTCCACCGTTTGACACCATCTTTACCAACGAACCAATGTCTATTCCACTAAAACAAAAAAATACATTATTTTTGTCAATATATGTGGAAATTCTACAATTTCGAGAATCTTGGCAAGCAATTTTTTTGCGCATCAATGGCAATTGAAGAGGACGATTTCGTAGCCAAGAATTATGGTGAAATTATGAAAGGTGTAGGAATGATAAACATTAAATTGTAAAAAAATGTTATTGGAAAGGATTAATTGATAATGTTTTAAATAATAGTTATTATTTGTGAAAATGACAGACATTATTATTCCAAAGAAGTTTTCAAGTGATTGTAGTAATGATTTTAGATTTATTTGAGGTATCAATATATGATTTGACAAAAAAAATGGGGCAAATATTGAATGAAGAAAAAGATGAAAATTTCTATTGACAGCAGCACTGACCTAGAAACCGCGATGTAACAAGCACCGAGTGAAATCAGTGAAATGCCGACGTGAAAGACGATAACGGTGCTGCCATAATCCTTAACCGCTTTTTTAAGTTTTTCAGCGTTGGTCAGGGCAACAGGATTCCCAGAATTTTTATTATCATCGACCTTAGGCTCGATTTTCGTCGAGTCTGTAGCCATGGATTTAGTGTCTGTCGAGAATTCGACGTAACTCACGTTTTTTGGCGTTAGTGCACCGAGAGTGGCGTTAATTAGACAACCTGGACGATAGAAAAACAGAGTTCTTGGCCAAAAAAAAGAAAAACCCTTTGATTCACCATCGGAAAAAAAAAAGAAGGAAACAAATGGATTTTAGCCCGGATAAATTTGATTTCTAAGCCATTGAGAGTTATTATTTTCTTTTGCTTGCCTCTGTGAAGTAGAAATTAAGAAAATTTGGAAAAGAATAACGCGAAAGAAGCTTGACATCCCTTTGAGGGAACAATTTCTTTTTGTTTTTTACAAAAATCGATATCAAATTTTGCATCAAAAATTTCTTTAAATTCTCTGTATACAATTTTTTCAAACTATTTATTTAAACGAATTTGAAATTAGAACGAAATATTTGTGTATTTTTTAGTGCATTGTAAAATTATCAGTGTGTATACATTTGTTTTGAAAAAAATAAAAAAAAAAAATTATAATACTCCAATTACTCTGCAATATGAAAGACCCAAGTAAAAAAATATAAACAACTTGAGCCGGTGCAATAAAACTTGACAACCGATTTTTTAAAATGCAAAACAGACATTTTCCCTTCGGCTGCACATTGAAAAAACTAACCATTGGGTTGTTTTTTCTTTCTTAATTCACGAGCTTTGATGCTAGTGTAATGAGATTTTTGCATGTCTTCCGCAATATATTTATTGTCCTTGGCCCATTGGCCTCCAGGCATATTGAAATGAGAAGCTTTGCCGTTGGAGCAATAAGGCAAAGGGACGTTGCTCTGCATCGAGCTGTTGAGGCTCACAGCTCCGAAGCAATCGTAAGAATCGACGTGATTATCTCCATAGGACGCTCGAACTGATCCCCAATGAGCAGAGGTCTCATCAAAATTTCTCTTTGTCGGAACATATTGACTGCCAAGATGACCTGTTGCGTAAAATAAAACAGGAGCTGCTATGTCCCGTGAACGCTCTGGTGTAAAGCGTCCTGTTTCGTTACCAAAAATCTCAGAGACGTTACTCGGTAATGGTAATTTCGGCGCTTCCGGGTAACGACGCACTCCTGATACATGAATTCCTGCTTTTGCGCTTGATTTTACACATTTCCCAATCTCCAATTCTTGCCAAACTTGATTTGACTGTAGAGTTATACCGTTTACTGAAAAATGACATTCACGCATGAATTATAAAAGGCATTGTGTCTTTGTACTTTGTACTTAGAGGCAATATATCTCCTTGTGGGTACACTGGTCTAAATTGGAATGCTCAAAATTTATAGTCTGACTAATTTTTTCCATGCCTGTTCGTACATGCGCGTTTGCCTGTTTGTTCATTTGTTGATTAACAAAATAAATAAAAAATAAACGACGAAAATCGAAAATCAGTGAAAAAATCGTTCTCTATTCACTCACTATCGTTTTCGTTTTTTCGTAGTTCGACCCCCTCGGGAGTTTTTTTTTCCTATATGAACACGATGGAGGCAAAGGGGCAAAGCGTTGTGTGCTTCGTAGTTCCACTTTCGGTTTTTTAAATTATTTTTTTGTATTTCTTTGCCCGTCAGCTTGTCTGTTTGTCAACCTGCCTGTCTGTCTCTTAAAACATACGTTGAAAATCAAATCGAATATAACCTAAGGATAAGTGCGTTTAAAGATACACATTGATCCAGTGTGTATACAATACGTTGGCCCATTTATCTTGGAACTACCCGTGCATGAATGAGAAAAAATACAATGAACATCGAAAATATAGATAAAGATTTATATTTTTTTAGCTACAGGACACAATTTAGATAATTATCTATTCATATTATCTTTGATATTTTGTTAGAAAAAAAAATTTCGACAAAAATCTACGCAATATACGCACATACATATTACATAGGGATTATATTTTGACACATGACCCGATCACATTTTCAATCCGATAAGCTATTAATAATATTACATAATTGATCGACTATAAGTAAACAAAAATGTAAAATAATCAAATTATTCGAGGCTTCGGATATTCTTTTGAAAAATGAAGAACTAGACGGAAATTTGAGAATTATTTTCTTAACTGTTTATAAACGGGTTCAGTGTGACGCATTGAGTTTGGAAACTGCGTGTTCTGCCGCACGTATACACTAACTTGTCGAAACAAGAAAAACATATTTTTTTTTACCTAGATGATGATTAAAACGGGTCAAAACTGCCGGAAGTTCCTTGCTGCATCGGATACGTGACAGTGCCATGATTTATAGATCCTGAAACGATCTAGTTAAATGTTTTCGTCGCACTTTTGATTTTTCTCTGGAGACTCATGGATCGCGGCTGTTAGAGAACGTATGCGGCGCACAGTTCTCTTCTCCACGGCCAAGGTGAGCTAATCGGAGAAGTGGGGATCAAAAAAACGTTTAGGATTGGTGTAAAAAAAATTGTTGTTTTATATGATCGTGCTTTTTATTTGTATATAGCCCGACGACCCACAAAGCCCACCAAGAACAAAGTCGCGGAACCGGTATTTTTGTCTCTCTCGTACGTATTTACTTTTTTCGAGAAAAATCGATCTTTCTCAATTTACAATTCTAATTTATAGTTCATTATTACGCAACAATTCAAAATACCCTCACTTTTTGCTGAAGTATACTTTGTATATGAGTTCAGAGAACTACAATGTAGCTTTTTTATTTATCTTTCTTTTATCATCTACGAGTTTTGGATGCCATCTTTAAATGGCGGCGCCTGCGTGCTGGAGTTGTTTGACACCTGAATCAAATTTTTTGCTCCTGAATAATTAAGCTGCGTTCGGAAACAGCACTCATGTACACACGGGCCTATACCACAAAACATGGGGCAGTATGCAAACGAATGCTGTTTCAGAACGCAACTTATAGTTGGACAGTATTCCGCTATGATGTGACTTTTTGATTATGGATAATATTGGGTTGGCAACTAAGTCTTGACTCACTTTTTTTAAATCTCCCTTTTTCATTCTAGAACATTCTAGAAAGTTTCCATAACTGGCAATTGCTAGAATGTTCTAGAAGCTTTCGCACGGTGGGTATAAAAGCCCGGCTGCGGACGTCTGCGGGTGTCTAATTCTCGACATGGACGAGCGCGCTATTCGAGGTGTAATATATTACGAGTTTCGGCGTGGCAGCAGTACGAGGCAGGCAACCACCAATATCAACGTTGCTCTCGGAGAGGCCACCGTAACACAATCGACAGTGAGCCGTTGGTTCCGTCGCTTCGCTTCCGGAAATACGAGCCTGGAAGATCGAGAGCGCTCCGGTCGACCTATTGAATTGGAAGACGACGCCATATCAAAAGAGCTGAAGAAGCACCCAAATGCTACCACTCGGGAATTGGCGCAGGCACTCGGCTATAGTCATACAGCGATCGAGAACCGGCTGCATACACTCGGCTATCAATACACTCGGCGAAAACAATGAATGGAAGGCCTATTGGCTGCCGCGCGAAATAGAACCGCTAGCTCAGCCCAAACCAGAGACCCACGGATGAAATATTTTGCTGTGTTGCTGGTGGAATTCACGCGGAACGATATATTACGTTCTACTCCCTGGACAACAGATGGTGACCGCTAACGTATATGTCGAGCAGCTTCGCAAATTGGCTGCTGCAATGCGAGCAAAGAGGAGAAGAGTGGTAAAGGTGCACTTATTGCACGATAGCGCTCGGCCCCACGTTGCTTCAATCATCCGCCAGCTACTGGAAGAGTTTGGTTGGACCACGGTTCCACACCCGCCGTATTCTCCAGACTTGGCACCTTCGGATTATCACCTGTTCCGAGGCCTTAAAACTTTCATGCGTGATCAACGCTTCAGAGATGTCGACCATGTCGAAAACGCAATCTCGGAATTTTTCGAGCAGTAACCCGCTAAATTTTGGGAGCGCGGCATTCAGTCCTTGCCCATTAGATGGACGCAAGTCATAGACACGGCTGGTGATTATATTGTAGATTGACATGTTTAAATAAAGAACAAAATTATAAATATATCTGTGTATCTGAAGTGAGTCAGAACTTATATAGTTGCGAACCCAATAATTTAATTATTCGTTCAATGAAATTCTCTTCCAAACGTGGTTCAAACTTAATTGTCAAAGAATTGTAAAAATGTGGGAATACTTGTATGTTATCTTTGTTTATTTTGCCTATTGACGTACACAGGGAGTACTGTGGCGACCTCTCGACAGCAATTAACATCGCCGGTCGACAGGGCTGAGGAGAGCGCCCCAGAACGTAAGCGGCAGCGAAAGCAAACACTGTCGTTTCGCGTCTGCGACGATTAATCCCGCGAGAACTCTCTCGATTCTTTTCCGATAAAAGAGGCTTTTTGATGCAGCTAGAGCTGTGGCAAAAAGGGCCACGTGATATTTCAAAGATTTAAGAATAAATTATTGTCTGTGTTACCCACTTATAAATAGTGTACCAGTCATTAACCTGCTTTCCCATTATTAATAACATTAATATAGTCCACCGAAGACCATAGTACAAATGACATTAGGTTTGTTCGTGCTAGCTGCACTTTCTACACTTTTGTAATATATAGTAATATAAATTCCAAAAAAAAGTGTAGAAAGTGCAGAAAGTGCAGCTAGCACGAACAAACCTATTGCGTAACATACCTGGACAAGTTTTGGCGGGAATGGTCAGATTTTTTTACGGATTTGAAAAACATTCGATAACGCTTTGAGAGGCAAGACCTCGCAAAGAAATAAATGAAAATATGACATGTATTTCGGAATTATTCATATTATGTCATTAATAGCTGTAATCGTGATAAGGGGAGGGGCGGGGAGGGGGAATTATGATAACCTCCGACACTCGTATATGAGATTCATACCGGCGCAAGTATATAATTTCGAGATACGCGCATGTGCGAAATCTCAATGCCGCATAGAGGAAGGAGGAACCCGTAGACGTCAGCATTGTCAGCAGCGTTCAGTAGCTCTTGTTTGGCTCGTGTATCGCGCACTTGTGGGGGGTAAAACTTTGACCGTGTATCGAATCACTTTTGTCCCGTCGTGCACTCGAATTAAACGTTAATTGAAACGTATTGGGCGTGGTATACATTCTCAATTAAAATGGCACAAAGTACGAGACTCATCGCTCTAACGAACGCTAAAAGATTGTTGAATAAAAATCACGGAAATGGAATTACTTCCTATTTCACGAGGCTCGCGAGGTTTGATTTACATTTTTTTCCCTCGCCTTATCTATACATATATATTCCCAGAGCCTGGACCACATGCTCCAATGACCTTTTTCACCTCTGGATCTCCCGTACCAATAATAATTACGAAATCTACTCGTAATTATTATTAACATTAAATTTATTATATTTTAATATTTATATATCAATAATATTGCTTCAAGCGCTATTTTGAATTTTCAAGATTCTTTAACAATATTAAAATTACATTAAAAATATCGCAACGTTGAATGAAGAAATGTTCTCAGTACCGAATATTTTATTTCATTTAAATGTTTATAAAAAAATAAATGTTTGCAGTTCTTGGTGGTCCCAAGTGGAAATGGGACCTCCTGACGCCATTTTAGGAGTCACCGAAGCTTTCAAAAGAGACCAAAATCCAAAAAAAATTAATCTTGGCGTTGGAGCTTACAGGGACGACAGTGGAAAGCCATTTCTTTTACCGAGTGTTTTGAAGGTATGCAATTTGCTAAATTT
The DNA here is from genome assembly GCA_963989365.1 of Rhimphoctona megacephalus. NCBI lineage: Eukaryota > Metazoa > Arthropoda > Insecta > Hymenoptera > Ichneumonidae > Rhimphoctona > Rhimphoctona megacephalus. The sequence goes on from OZ022422.1 coordinate 22,384,539, forward strand.
CCCTTTAATCAGATCATATGAAATACACTTGTTTTGGATTTCAGGCTGAAGGAAAAATCAAATCAAAATCACTGGACAAAGAATATTCTCCGATTTCTGGCAATCCCGAATTTTGTCAGCATAGTATAAATTTGGCTCTTGGCGACGGCAATGAAACAGTGGCAAACAAATTGGTAATTATTACCAAAAAAAAATTATTAATTTATTCATAGATAACGAGATTTCTAGAGATCCATCAAAAATCCAAATATTACTGAGCTTCGTACGAAAGTCAAACTTTGACTTGGAAAATTAGAAAATCAGAAAATTCAGTCGATACGAAATCAACAGAATCTAAGCAAAAATTTCGAGTATTTTGCAATTTTGTAACGAAAATATATATTTTTTCAGAATGCCACTGTCCAAGGAATTTCAGGAACAGGTTCCCTCTGCATAGGAGCATTTTTTCTAGCACGTTTTTTCCCTGGAAGCAAAGATATTTACTTGCCTACACCGTCCTGGGGAAACCACACGCCTCTTTTCAAGTTCGCAGGCCTTAATGTTAAATCTTATCGCTACTATGACCCCAAAACTTGTGGTTTGGATTTCCAGGGTGTTTTAGAAGACATTTCAGTAAAATTCACTATTGAAAACCTGATTTTTTCCCCAATACTCACTACAGTCAAAAACAATATATTATGTTATTTTTTATTATTACATAGAATATGCCAGAAAAATCGATCGTTCTTCTCCACGCTTGTGCTCACAATCCTACAGGTGTTGATCCGCGACCTGAGCAGTGGGCCGAATTATCCGCGCTCATAAAGAAGAAAAATTTGTTCCCATTTTTCGATATGGCCTATCAAGGATTTGCTTCTGGTAATACTACTTGCTACATTTTTTTACGTTCTCAACAATATCATATGATAATATACGTAGTAGAAAATTGCATCGTTGATATCTAAGAATAAATATTTTCATCTCGAATTTCTTCATAATTTCTTTATAAAGTAAAATATAATAATAAAAATAATTAATAATATTCATTTATTTGATTAATGTGTTAGGTGACATCACAAAAGACGCGTTAGCCGTAAGATTGTTTGTCAAGGAAGGCCACGAAATAGCCCTGGCTCAGTCGTACGCAAAGAACATGGGTCTTTACGGTAATATGAATTAAAACAACATATATATATATATATATATATATATATATATATATATATATATATATATATATATATATATATATATATATATATATATATATATATAACAATACCGACCCAAGAACTGTCGATTTGAAAGTACTTTTTTTCTTCAATTTCAGGCGAACGCGTTGGAGCGTTATCTCTTGTGACAAAAAGTTCGGACGATGCTGCCCGAGCTCTATCGCAAATAAAGATTCTCATACGACCAATGTACTCCAATCCACCGATCAATGGTGCTCGGATTGTTAGCGAAATTCTAGGCGATACTCAACTCAAACAAGAATGGTTGGGCGATGTTAAAGTCATGGCCGATCGCATCATTTCGGTGCGAACAAAACTACGCGATAATCTTAAAAAGAACGGAAGTTCTCGCGACTGGAGTCACATTACTGATCAAATTGGGATGTTCTGTTTCACTGGCCTCAAAGCACCAGAGGTAATGTTGAAAAAAAAAACTTTCCTTTGAAATATTTTTATACTTATGCAAGAGTGGAACAAAGAAATTCATAATTAAAGAGTTTCGGTACAAGTGGCAAAATGTAACCATTTACTTCAAATTTACACAGTATATTCTTTGACATATACTGAATGTGTCGTCCAAATTTTAAATCGATCGTCTACACCGTTTTTGTGAAATTAAATATCAAAAAACACTTTTTAACATGGTGAGACGCCTACGGTCATTGGTGAACGACAGTTTTACGAATGGAATACTGAGAAAAAATGTTAAAAACTAATTGAAAAACTGCTAAACCACTAAGTATACTATTGCAATTCCGGTATCCAAAAATGAAATAATTCGTCTACATGATTTATTAATTATTCATTTATTCATCAACGAAAACGGTGAGTTTTCCCCCCATCGACCGAACGAATACGCTTTTTTTATTTGTTTTCGACGAAATATTGCTATGTGAAGTTGGCGCTTTGCTTGAAAACAATAGAATTGTACCGAAACCCCTTAAACGTGAATGAAATAAAACCACAATTGAATTTGAAATTTGTCCATTTTTCAGGTCGAAAAGTTGACCTCCAATTTCAGCATTTATCTGACCAAAGACGGAAGAATATCGATGGCAGGAGTAACGTCCAAAAATGTCGAGTACCTTGCCCACGGAATTCACCAAGTTACGAAATAATTCTTTGAGCCATATTATCTAAAGGATAAAAAAATCGTTGCCAGAAAAAAATGATATGAATTCAGTAATGAAAGCCCTTTTAGGCGAACGAATTTTTTCATAGACAGCATTATTTTTCTAAATACACTGCTGGCAGTGTGACACGAGTCATTCCCGTATCGGGGATCCAACAGCAGATCCAGACAAATTTAAACAGAATAGAATATTGCACAGTTTTTATCACATCATACAGAAATATATTGATATAGATTTTTTTTAATTATACACCATACCAAGTTGAGCTTATATCGGAATACGTACATTTTGCGAAATCGATATGAATATATATTTATCTGTGAATTCGCTCGACATTGATAGTTAAGAACTGTTTTCGTGAATAATTTTCGAACAAGCTAGATTCTTTTTGAGGAATTTCAACGCACATTGTTAATAAATTACATTTTACCAATATTCACCTGTGTGGTTTATTTTTCTTTTGTTTGAAAAAAATTTAACTGCCATAAAATTTTGGATAATCGAACATTTTTTTAATTTTCGCGGGATGACCGTGTTTGCCAAGGGATCCGATAGGTAACACCACTTGACACGCTGGTGGTGCTCTTCATTGACTTTAGCTTGTACCGACACAACACAAGCGTTTAAAAACTTGAAAATAAAAAAATAAGAAAGACAACACTCGAACACGTGGCACAAGCTTATCTCAAAAATGTCAATTCAATATGGCTTCGAAGGATAAACGTCAGTAAACACACAACATTACGCGGTACAACATGGATTACGTGACAATAGATCGTGTTTCTCAAAACGAGCATCCAAACACGTGCAATATCACGATTCAATACGGCACAGCTGGCTTTCGAACGAAGTGAGTGAAAACAGTTTCGTATTGCTGCTTTTTTTTTCGCGTGTCTAATTTTTGTAATTACTCCAATGTGTTGATTGTTCATTGCAGATCGAATTTACTTGATCATGTCATGTTTAGAATGGGAATTTTGGCAACGCTCAGGTCGAGAGCAAAGAATGGTAAGTTAAATATGAAATTTTTTTTTCCCCCAAGCATTAGTTTTGAAATTATTGGTTCTAACTTTGATTATTTATGAATGCAAGTCTTCCAAGCTAGAAAACACTCATTTGGATGATGTGAAACTTAGATGTGGTGTTGGAAAACATTTTTTAGACTTTTTTTGCCAATCATTGTTTTTCTAAATTTTCCTTGTTTCAGCACTTTTTTAATTGTCGCCGCAAATATTTGTTCTTCGAAGTATGATGTTTTCTAAGTATTTATGTACGACGAATTAAATTTTTAGCTGCAATCGGTGTAATGATAACCGCAAGTCACAACGAAGAGCCGGATAATGGGATAAAGTTAGTGGACCCTGCGGGTGAAATGCTCGAAGCCTCCTGGGAAAATATTGCAACTGAAATAGCGAATGTACCGGATCTGGAACTCGTACCGACATTGCGACGAATAGTGCAAGATCATAAAATCGTAGAAGAAACGACGGCTCGTGTTATTGTAGGAAGAGATACGAGGCCGAGCGGCAAATTTTTATCCGCAGCTGCAATTCAAGGAATAAATTCTGCAGGTGGAATCGCTTTGGATTTTGGAGTTGTAACAACTCCGCAGCTGCACTATCTCGTTGTTTCTGTTAATAAGAATGAAGGATCGGAGTCTGTAAAAATTGAACGGTATTATGAAAAACTCGGGGAAGCTTTTAAACGAATCTGCTCTTCCATCGAAATTCATGGAAACTATACAAGAGAGCTTGTCCTCGATGCTGCCAATGGGGTTGGCGCCATTGCCGCTAAAGAGTTTCAAAAACGTTTGATCAGTTACCTTGCCATTGAAATTTTCAACGAAGGCAACGGAGTGCTCAATCACAAAGTAAAAAAATGTTTAAAAAATGATTCTCATCATGGATACGTTTTTTTTTGCTACCCCAAGTTTTTCTTGATTTGGATTTCTAATAGTGCGGAGCGGATTACGTCAAAGTTCGTCAAGCCCCACCTATGAACGTACCAACAAAAACTGACGTACGATGCGTAAGTATTGACGGCGATGCAGATCGAATCGTTTATTATTACGTCGATGGAAATGGAAAATTTCATCTCCTCGATGGTGATCGCATAGCGACACTTGTAGCCGAATACTTGAAGGAATTGATCGAGGCTAGCGGTCTCACGATTCAACTTGGTCTCGTTCAAACGGCTTATGCGAACGGTGCATCTACGGATTATATAACAAATGTTCTGGTATGAAAAACTTATTAATTCATATGAAATAAGTATATTAAAAATATGCTCATATGATTATTTTTGATTTCAGAAAATTCCTGTCACTTGCGTGCCCACAGGAGTAAAACATTTGCATCATAGCGCAATGGAATTCGAAATCGGAGTATATTTCGAGGCAAATGGTCACGGGACTGTGATCTTCAAAGACAACGTTGTTGAAAGAATCCGAGGAGCATCGAAAGATTCCGAGAGATCGAAAGAGCAGCGAGATGCCGCATCGAGACTAGCCGATCTCGTTCATGTGATTAATCAGAGCGTCGGTGATGCGCTGAGCGACATGTTGCTCGTCGAAACAATATTGTACGCCAAAGGATGGGATCTTGCAGCCTGGGAAAAAAGTTACACAGATTTCCCGAACCGGCAATTGAAAGTTCGCGTCGCTGATAGAAATCTTATCACGACTACGGATGCGGAAAGAAAATGTGTAATGCCTCGAGGATTACAGGAAAAAATTGACGAGCTGGTTGCATTGTATCCGAAAGGACGGTCTTTCGTTCGGTAGAAAAAACATTTTTTTCCATTACTTAAAATATATTACATTTTTTTGCTTGATCATTCATTTTCTTTCTTTTTTTTCAGACCTTCCGGTACGGAGGACGTCGTAAGAGTTTACGCCGAATGCGAGAAAGCCACGGATGTTGAAAAACTCGCGGCTCAAGTTTCTCGCGTGGTTCATCAAATGACCAATGGCGTAGGATCCGAACCCGTCGTTCCAACGTGATATTCTATCCGAGACATTTTAAGTGAACTATGAATAATTACGTATCGATTATTAATGGTGACGGGTCAATAATCATCGTTATATGTTATCTACGTTCTTAATATACGTTTCCTCAATATATTTTTTTATAATCTGCCGCTTTGAACAAATTAGATATAATAATTGAATTATAAATATTTTTCATTCAATAAATGTTGTTAAATCGAACGAATTAATATTTTTTTGTTCCACAAATATTGTTGCGTGAAAAACCTGTTGGTGTGATCTCAAATGAAAATGTATAAAGATGGGGGTTGGGATATATTTGTTGTTGCTCGGTAAGCATGACTACGAAATATCGATCGGTGGTTCAGAGTCAGTTTTTCCTGAAAGCCTCGTGAGATTTATTAGTGGCGATTGAGAAACATCGAAATGTGGCAAGACAAAGAAGTTCGATTCGATGTTGCGCTCGTGTAATTATCTCTTCCGTTTGATAATTATCCCGTCTATTTGTTTTTGTTTCACACATTTTTTGTTTGTTTTCTTACGAGCCAGGAATTTGCAAATGCGCCCTGGTGAACTTCTCATCGACAAGCTCGACATGGTCGAGGACACGAAAGGGAACTCTGGGGATCGTGGACGTCTCATTATTTCTAATCTTCGAATAATTTGGCATTCGTTGACTTTGCCGCGAATTAATTTGAGCATAGGATACGCTACGGTGGTGAATGTGACGACGAAAAATGTTCATACGGTATCTCAACAAAGTCTTTATTTCATTCGTTATATAAAATAAAAATTAAATTAATTTTATAAATTGTATTACAAAGAAATTTATATTTTTATTTCTACAATTAAAGAAATTCTGATAAACAAAAAATATATGTATTTATGTATGTTTTTTTCTTTCCAGATTCATGGTGGCAGCACTCAAGCCTTACACATCTTGACGACGTATCGAGGTTGCAGATACGAATTTATCTTCACGAATCAAGATTTCAAAAGCTCCCGCCATTATACATCGGCAATAGGCGTTTTCAGGTACTAATTATTGAATTCATCAGTACAAATACGAATGTTGCTTGAGAGAAGAAAAATTTTCACGTTTTCCCCAGAGCTTACACATCGACGAGGATGTACAGAGAAATCAAATTGCGAGGTGGTTTCGTTCACGAGAGTAGACTGACGTTGTTGCCCTTGGAAAATGTTCATTCCACGACGCCGGGTGTATGGAATTTGTCGACGGAACAGGTTAACCTATGGAATATGTTAAATTATAGTGCAGTTAATTTTAAAAAATTATTCTTCAACAATGTTCACTCACGTAAAAATATAATTAAAAGTAATAATTTATCATAAACAAATCGGTAACAAAGGGAGCAAGTCAATTTGAATGAAAAAAGAAAAGATTTTTAAGCACAATCAATTGATCGAAAATATAATTTACATTTTTATAATATAAATGATACCAATCGAAGAATTGACATTATGAATATTTGAGGAATAATTCAACAAAAATTGGTAGAATTAATTGTGAAAAGTGGATTTTTAAACAGGGCAACGTCGGGACATTTATCGTGACGAATATTCGTCTCGTTTGGTTCGCTGAAATGAACAATCAATTCAACGTGTCGCTGCCGTATTTAACGATAGCGAGTGTGAGTAAAAAAACTCAATAGGATTGAATGATTAAAAGAGAAAGAAAAAAAATGTATCGTCTTGTCGAAAAGGGTATCGATTGATTCGGCGATGTTTTAAAATGCTGCAGGTAATAATAAGATCATCAAAATTCGGTCCGACCCTAGTGACGATGAGTACCGAATCGAGTGGCGGTTACGTTCTCGGATTTCGTGTAGATCCGCTCCAGAAGCTTTACACATTGCACAAAGAGATAGCGGCGATTCACGGGGCGTACGAAAAATCGCCGATATTCGGTATCGAATATACGTTCGAACATCAGGCAATATCGCAGCCGGAATACAAACCGGAAGTGACTAAAGAGATTGAGGAAAACGAGGACGAGATAACGAATGTATTGGGTCTGTATTTTTCCGAGGAAGGTACGAGCCAGAGAAAACCAATGTTCTCGTCTCATTTGGGTCTGGCCGCAGAAGAGCCGCGCGAGGGAATCACGATGCAATCACTTTGGGAACTTTTGCCAGCCACTTGATCAACGTTTGCCGAATTTTGTACAAAAATTCCACAAACTACCTCGAAAATAAACAAACCCGAACAACTTTATTCGCTGGAATCTTTCAGACGTTTTGAGAAATAGACTTTATTGGCAAAAGCGATATTTTTTCATCTCATTCATATATATATATATATATACACATATACATGCATATCTCAAAACACTAAGGGACACACATGTATATACATATATAAATATCGAGAACACTGAGAATCGAGGCAATTGATGGCCAACGAATTTGGCAATGTCCTTCTTTCTCGGTGTCTTTCATCACATCCTCACGTCTCACTGTTGTTTCTTACTCTCAACGATAAAACCGCGCACATTAACAATAATACTCGGCGAGGTATCTCGTAAGAGAAATTTAACTCGGTCTGCACGTACGATGAAAAACAAGCCGGTCGTTCTGGTCCTCGGCTTCGCTCTCTTCCTCGTAAAACTGCGAATTCTCCCTCGCGTTGTTGCTTATGTTCATCATCATCAATGCGATTGGATCACTGTACATCCGAATCTGATTCATGCGCGCGACTTCGTCCGGATCCGCGACCTTTCGCTCGTTCGGTTGGTCATCCTGTTTTTTAATTCATTCATTTTTCGACATATTAAATTCATGAATTTCATTATTAATCCATTATTTATTATTTTGAGAATAATCGTTTAACGGAACTTACCTCGGGCAATGGGCTCCAGAGTCTTATTACCGGATCAATGCCACTGGTTGCCAAAAAACAGGCTGACGGATGGGGCTGCACGCAATTAACGATCCTCGAATCACCGCCCATTATTTTTATGATATTGGTCGAATAACGATCCCAAATGAAAATATTGCCGTCGTCCGAACCCGCTATTATGTACTGTCCATCGCTGAAGTTATCGGTAACAAAAAACAAAAAAATTCCAAAGTAAACGAAAAAATCATAGGAATAGTAGATGAGTTGTAAAATAATAATTAAATAAACGATTTAAAAAAAAGCATACCTGCCAAAAAAGTTGGCTTCTTTGATGTCAGTCGTTGTATTACTGTGACCACAATATCTAAATTTATAATCGATCGTTCGAGTTCTCCAGGCAATCTCGTACATCGACAATGTTTGTCCATGCGGGTAATTTGAACCTTGCTTATCTGAAGATGACATACGAGAGGATAAAATAAAATAAATAATTGAAAAGATTGAAGTACTATATCGTCGCGTTCGTCGCGTGTACTCACTAGCTTCAATCGCATCCACAATGTCTTGCTTGAGAGCGCGTAGTGCAGCGTTCGAGGAGTAGTCGGGAAATTTTTTCATAAAATCACTCACCACTCTCCACGCCTCGTCCGGACGATGCAAATCGAGCAAACATCGTGATAATCTGCGGACAATTTATATTTCATTCATATTCATACAATAAAATTCATTTGTCGAAGCTTCGCCTACAAAATATCCGTACCTGAAATGGGCCTTTACGTGTTCGGGATCGAGAAGCAGAGTCGTTTGACAATCTCGGAATGCCGCATAATCGTCACCATCCCTAAGAACAAATTTCATACTTTTTCATTGGAAGAATATGAAAAATACGTTTTTAAAATTCATACGATGTTTGCAGGCTGAGTGAATATTAATACGAGTGTTTTAAACAATATCTCACCAACGTCTCTTCATTAACGCCGCGGCTCTGTTGCCATAAAGCACCGATGCCGTTGGACAATATTCAAGAGCTCTGTTGTACAGATTAATCGCAGCCAGATGGTTATTCATTTGGAATTTGTTATTCGCCTGCGTTTACGCGAATCATAAGAAAAATAATTAAAGATAAATATTTATCCCGACTGGACGATTTATTACTTTACTCGATTTACTCGATCGCTGGAGTAACAAGTGAGGCAAACTTTTCTCTTACTTCGAGCTTAAGCTCCTCCGCGTGATGAGGCAAATCTTTGACATTCATAGCAGGATAATCCTTGGAATCTTCGGAACCTGTACCATACATCGAGCTTCGCAACAGTTGCTTAATATCTACGCTATCTGAAATAATTACAGAGATGTTGTATAATAAGAATTAAAAAAAATTCCATCTTTGATAGTCGATCAAATTAATAACAATGTTTATCGTCATAAATCGGCTAATTACCGTCTAGTGAACCGGAGGGGTCCAAACGTGGTACGTGGAAAAGTTTGTTGTACCTCGCCTTCGTTATGTCGAATAAATAAATCTGTTCGTTTCCCATATTGACAAGGAGCTCGTTTCCGTCCTTAGAAAATGTGACGTAAGTAGCAGCATAGGTTCTTACGTTGTTCAAACGTCTGAATAGAAGATGACCTGCAACATTATTAATTATTTAATATTTTCATTGATTAATTATTAATCCTAAGTCATTAATCAGGGGGAGTAGTACGAATATTGCACATTCATTCGGTAGGAGGACGTACCCGAAATGAAGTACTGAGCGCAATCGAACGGAATATTTTCATCCGAATTGCCTTTCCCCGATAATCTCGAGTCCACGGGAGACTGATCGCTCTCTCCAGTTGGTAATATCCCAACTGTGGACTATGGAAAAAAAAAAAATTGAAAAAAGAAAAATCGGTAATGATAGAAAAAAACAAAGGAATTTCTCAAGCTCAAATTACCTGGCTAACTTTGATCATTCTACGATCGTACATTCTGATGTAAGGATCATTAGCGCCGATAGCGACGAGTTCCGGTCGCATCGGATTGACAGCGAGACACTTAGCCTCCGCTTCGCGTCCTATATGAGCCATCAAATCGACGAGTATCGCTTTGCCATCAGCGGAGCACGTATGCGGGGCGCGCAAATCGTGTTGAAGCACGAGACCGTCCTCTGCTGCGCTCCAGAACAAATGAGGCGTGTTGTCCGCAGTCGCTAATCTTTTTACGCGATCCCCGTGACACGTACAAGTGTACAGTACCTCCGAGAGTCTTAAATTGAACACTTTCACTTTTCCATCCGCAGCTCCCGAAGACACGATGTTATTGTTCGACTTTGGCATAAACTGCAAAAGCAATTTATATTTTTAAATAAATTCTTCCATCATTTATAATGTTTCTCCAATTTATTTAAAATTTTTTTTTCTTTGACTTATTATTTGCCATAATTTTGCTCACGTTCACGGAGAATATATTTCCGCTGTGACCAGTGTTCAACGAGCATAATTTCTTGTGAGAAAATGGATTCCACAGAAAAATATGCATGTCGTCCGACGCTGAAGCAAGAATCCTGCAACGAAATAATCGTCATTTCATTATTTAACGAATCACAATTTTTTTTTTTCACCAAAGAAATCTATAAATATTACTGTGTTACACATTTTTGCGAAACTAGTTTCGGCGTTTCATTTCAATTTATAGAGTAATATAGTAAAAATTCGAAATTATGCAATTCAATAGAAATTAAATAATTTATAACCGTATTCGAGCATAATGAGTCAAACGTATATTGTTTTTTTATCAACTTAAGCAATTAATCGTATTGTACTCGTACACCGATGGAAATCCCTGTCTTCTTGTGCAAATTTTCATAAGTATACGAAAAAAAATTCATAAACATCTGTAAAAAATAAGACGACGCACTAATTTTTTAATCATATTTGAAATTGTCCAGCAAAAATGTGGTAATATAATATTCCGTTGACATATTTTCTCCAGGTAGTTTGTATTTTCATTTATTTGGTCAGGGAATGCTTTTAAATTGTAGCTAAAAACATGTTATACTATGATTCTCGGATATCATAAATTCTTGAATATTTTTGTATCATTATTTTGATAATTTGTACATTTTAACGTGTCACATTATGAGCTTGATAAATTATTGTTGTACGTACTCTCCTGTATCGCTCCAATCCAAACAATTGACACATCCTTGATGCCCTTCCAATTCTTTTTCCAAGCCTAAACGAGAAACAAGGTCCTGAGTGACGTTTCTCTTCAAGGCCAAAATTCGAGTCGTTGATTCCTGTTAAAAAAAAAAATTAACCCATTGAACTAGCAAAAGAACATAATCTTTAAAAATGAATAATTAAAGATATACCTTGATTTCCCTTTCTCTGACCAGGTCAATTAATTTGGGTGTCGAAGGTTTGCAGCCAAAATACGTGTCCATTTTGTATCGTCAATTTTCAATAAGGTGCAAAAATGTTTTTCTACCAACGTGATTTACTACTGTAAACACAAATTATGCAAAACCACACAAAATTCTAAAAAGAAACGATGGGAAGGAAAATTCAATTAAAAACGAGTATAAAATATTTACGAGAAAGGAAGAACATATATGTATACGACGGCAATTAGCATATCCAATTCCGCAACAAACAAAAAATCATTTCTCATTTTACAAATCGAAAATATATAATTACACGAATTGTCAGTGTACTTGGTATATATTCCCTTACGCTCTTCAATTTTCGTAAGACAAAATCAAAAAACGGTTTCGGAGGACTAAAGTTTACGAAAAATAATAAATTGTAGAGCTCGGAAAGAATCCTCGATAAAATTACAAACTCGTTGATAAGTCGAAGTAACAATTTCCGAGAGGCAATGATCGTTCAATGCGTTTTACTCGTTGGTTGATATTTAGGGGATATACTCGTGGAACATTGTAGATAGATTCTATGGATTCTGTTATTACAAAGTTCGAGCGAGTACTGAAATATGAAAGCTGAAATCGTTGAAACAGGTAATAAATATAATTGTTTGCGAATGGATTGGGCGACTCGCGCGACATTGGACAAATGACAGTTGCGTGAAATAATTTTACCGGCGGTCACCGATGAAAGTAGAAAATATCTTTTTTACTGACCGTAGGTAAATGCGGAACAAAAGCAAGAGGACTGCGCAACGTCGTCGTCTCCTCCTCAACGTTGTTCGCGTATTCTATTCTCCGTCTTGCGTCCCCGCCAACTTTTTCTATTTCCGGTACATCGGTGATTGTATATTTATCAATAATATAATTGTTGGATACGTGGATGAAAAAAAGTTCTCAACGCGACGTAATAAATGATTTTAATGATTTAGCAATGGGTGAATAATTTGAAGTAAATTGTACAATATTTGTGGCTGGTTTGAACCGGCGATACACTGTTTCGACCAGGGAAGTGTCGCTACCAGTGGAATGGGAGCTCATCAGAAAGTATAAAAGAGCTCGAGCGACGCGGATGCTCGGCTTCCGTAGGGCAACGTTGATTTGGGATTATTGGTATTGTTTCTCTGGAACCTTGGATTGACAATACGAATCATCCGGCAATGGCCCTTAGCCAAACAAGCGTGGTGAGTAAGCGATTGAACGAGCATCCCTTTGATAAAAAAAAGGGCATACTACGTAAGAGACTTGTCGAACCCCAAATAAATATGCACGATCAACGTGTATTAGGAAGAAGTGGATATTTTTTTGTACGCCCCCCTCGCGGGAGGGAGAACAATGTAACTCAATGAAATTGCGGTTTACGAAAAGCTGCTAACCGACTAATTTTCATCGGGTGCATTGATTTTTTAGCCGCATTAACGAACGAAAAAAAAAAAGAAAAGCAGTTTTTAATTCTTACTGATCAAAAGTCCAGTAAATTCTTGTTCGAACAAGTTCGTCCCCGCACGAATCGCGAAATTTTATCGATGCCGCTGCTGTGACGATTCGCCAAACGATTCATTCGGTTTGTATCCAAAGTCGTTCGAAAAATTGCGCATGTGTCATCATTTAAACGCCTTCTTGCAAGTTGAATTTTTATTCTTTTCTATTTATTACTCTTTGTAACCTCAAAATGCTTTTTAGGTTTGGTTTTTGACTCCCCTGTTTTTCACATCGTTGCTACGTGTGTTTTTCAAACTTTTTTAGCTCAAACTTTACAATACGGTGATTGAAGATGTTATCGCCGGAGTGCGAGAATCCTTTCTCGACGAAGGAGTCGACGAACAAGTTTTGCAGGAGCTCAAGCAAATTTGGGAGTCCAAACTCTTATCCAATAAGGCTGTGGAATTAAATCCAGATCCGCCTGAACCTCAACCGCCACAACTTGCCTCTCATAAATCATCAAATTCGTCGAAAAGTAGATGTAATAATCGTCACCAAATTTTTCTTGTTTAATCGTCTGAATTCCAACTTTTGACGTTGTTCCCTCAAAATTTGTTGTCTTCTAGAGAAAAAAAAAAGTTTCTATTTTTTTATCGGATAACCTGAATAATGAAAAAATTGAAAGGAAACAAAAAATGCACCGAGGGAATAAAAAGGTTTGGAATCCGTATGTTTGGCAAAAAAAGACGATTATGACCAAAAGTATGGGTGCTCTAGTTGAAATTTTGAACTGCTCTAAAAGTTTGAAAGCTCTGTCAAAAAATATATAATATAATTTAGCTAACCCCATTTTCAAGAGGAAAAATTCAGCTTCATTTTGCTTTTTTTAAATATGTTGTACAAATTTTTTTAGATTCGATACACACTTTTGCGATGTTCAAAAATTCTAGCCAATCCAGTGTGAATCCATGCAACTTTTTACTTTTTTTACATTTCCTCTGAAACCCTATAGTTCTTGAGTTACGCCACATTTTTGAAAACTTGTCTTTTCCGACTGATAATGAAATAATTTTGGGAAAAAAAACTCGTACGAAATCTTCTAAATAACGAAAATTAAGCTTTTGCTACCCCTTTTGAGTTTTTCATTTTTGTCCCTTTCATAACACCATTCGCCAAGTTTGATTATATATTTCATTGACAGAGCTATCAAACTTTTAGCGAGGCTCAAAACTTTGACTTTTAGTCAAGTGCGTATGTCAAGAAGAAATATTTAAAAAATGGACAAATTGTTCAAGGTAAGAAAAGGTTGAAAATTTGATAAAAATGGTAAACCTTTTTTGCTACGAGGGATAATGAGGAAACAATACAGAAGTTGGAATTCCCTGTATAATTTTTCGTGCGCGATAAATGAATTATCGTTCTCAGCTTCAAACGCAGCAAATCATTTTGCTCAACAACAGCAGCAGCAGCAGCAACAGCAACAAGCTGCGACAGCATCCTCGACGACAGCTCCTGTGCAACAACCTTCCACGGTAATTCAACAACAGCAGCAAGCACCGCCGCAACAACAGCAAATACAGCCACAACCGCAACAAGTTCAGCAACAAATACAACCACAATCCGTACCACAGTTGCAACAACAGCAGCAGACAACGCGTACTATTCAACAACACCCGACCACTGGAATTCCCATTCAACAACATTCAACTGTAGCTGTGCAACAACAGGTTGTAACTGCTCCTCCAACCCTCTATGAACGACAAGTTCCCATACAAATTACGTTACCCGGACCTGCAGACTCTGCCGATGGAAAACCCAAAGTTCTTACGATTCAAGTGCCTGCTTCGGCAATTCAAGGTAAAACCATTTTTAAATCAGTGTGTACTCAATAGATTCTAATTGGTGCTGAATTTTTAGTAAATTCTTTGTCCGATCTAGGAACTGATGATTATCACGTTTTTCTGTGTTTTTAGGGAATCAGCTGCACACCATTCTCACAGGCCCCGTAATTACCGCCGCAATGGGTTTCCCGACGGAGGTTGCCTCGAGGCTGCTTCAGCAACATGTTGACAAAACTCTTCAGGGACAGGCTGCACTAGCACCCATGCAAATTAATCAGCCCATTCAAGTTATTACTCAAAACACCAATAACGTTCAGCAAACGTCTCAATTATCGGTACAAAGCCAAGTACGTGTATCGTTTTCAAATATTACACCATTTTTTTTGCTACAAAAAAGATTTTTCTTTTTTCAATGGTGAAAATTTGTCAGGGAACTCAGGGTAATATGACGCAATTAGACGGTCCAATGGGCGATTCTTCCGACGACGATGAGGAGGAGGAGGAGGATGATAACGACGACGACGACGATGATATCGATAAGGACGAGGAAGAAAACGATGAGGCCGGTGCTTGCGAAGAGGTATCCACATATATTATTCACTCATACCTCAAATCAAATAGTCACAACATTGGCATTTTTTTTTTTTTTTATTTTCAATTTTAAGGAACCCCTCAATTCGGAGGATGACGTCACAGACGACGATCCAACGGACCTCTTCGACACGGACAATGTGGTCGTTTGCCAATACGATAAGGTAACGTGCATCAATTTTTTATTCTCCTACTATTTCAATTCGATAGAAAAATTGAACAATTTAATCATTTCATATAAAATTCCATTTCGCTAGATAACAAGAAGCAGAAACAAATGGAAATTCTACTTGAAGGACGGAATTATGAATTTGAGCGGTAAGGATTATGTTTTCCAGAAAGCGAATGGTGACGCGGAATGGTGAATCACGAAAAATCATTTTTTTCACGATTTTGCCACGGGGTTAACGTCCGAAAGGACGCTTCCAAATTCCCAGATCCGTCGTGAGCTCGTTTGCTCTTTGAGCTTTTGAATTCTACGAGACTATCACCGTGTTCGATTCCCGATTACATAAAAATATTGTTAAAGATATACAAAAAATAATAAAATAATAACGAGGAACGACGGATCTTGGGTCGTTAATAAGAGTAGCTGAATCAAAGTTACTGAAATGGTGGTGGATATTGGACGGTCCAATTTGTTCCTGACTGTTTAAGAGTGTAACCAGAAACCAAAACTTTTATTTTTTTTTCTCCCTTTTTTCTCGTTGATAATTTATAAAATTACTTTTTAAGTCATTGCGATTTTCTGGGAAATTTATCTGCTTCATTTTTCTTTTCATTTCTCCAACGATATTCAAAATATTGCATTTTTCTAAGAAATGTATCTATGGTTTTTTTCAAAATTTTCATTGGAAAAAAGTGAGATTTTTTTTCTCCAATATTTTAAATATTGCATTTCGAAAAAAAACCTATTTCTCACGTGATCTGGACACAAAATTTCGCGTATACGTTTTTTCTTCCTACATCTGTACTGTCGAATCGTTCAGTGCATCTTTTCGTGCAATTCGTTAAATCGCCTTACAGTGTGTCTCGTCCAGAGACAGAATGAATGGCAAAAAGTCCCGAGGGGATTGGAAACAGCTCGTACAAAGAAATAAAAAAAAAAAAACATCTTCCATAGTGTCTCTTCGAACGGAATCGCTCAGCGAATTCTTCCAATTGAGAGACCTGTATGCGACTTCGGAAACACAATGAACTATTTTCTAGTAAAATTAGCTTGGAAAAAATAAACATGAACGCGTGCGTGGTGCGAAACTTTATTTCGAGGGAAATGAAAGCGTGGGCGATTTTTTTTGTACATAAAACCTGATGCCCGTTGGCGCTTGAAACTAGAATTGATTTTTGGAAAAAAATGAAGAAATGCGACTCCGCGCTCGTTTATAGCCAATTTCGAAGGATACATGTGTCTTATAACGTTACTAGCTCTAACGACGGTACTCGTCATTACCATTATTATTATTATTATTATTATTATTATTATTATTATTATTATTATTATTATTATTATTATATTAGATTATTTTATTATTATACATCTTGTGCATCACAAAGTAAAAAAAGTGTGCCTAAAATTTATACACTGAACGTACTTAAAGCTGCTGTATTTTAGGCACGATGCATCTTTAGCTAAAAATTCATTTCGAACCAAAAAAATTAGCTGACAAAACTCGTTCACAGGGTCTTTCCGTAAAATCCACAAATATATATCCAACGACTAGGTATTTCCGATCGATTAATCCCGACGATTATATCAAACGTGAAAAAAGAATGGAAATAAAATAAAAAAACTAAAATATACTAATTGCGTCGTGGATCGTGTAAGAGAACGCGCATAAAAGATATTTTAATAAAGTCATGAAAAACGGATGCACGTCCGCTCAAATCTGTAAATATTTTGTGTTTTCTTTTTTCTGCGTTTGAAGAAGGGTAATAATGAATGTTGTACGGATTCAAAGAGCAACTCTAATCAATTTAATTTGGTTTTTCGATAGCACTCGCTCCCGAGATTATTTCGATGAGTTCCTTCGTTATTACCGCCTGTCTTGTACGATTGTACAAAAGCGTCAATTGTTTTATCATTTCCGAGGCATTTTTCGTCGCGTTTTCCATCGCTATCATTCGTGCTGAATGCTCGCTCGCTGTGCCCTCTTTCATCATCCAATAAACCAACGTTACAAGACCAAACTCAAGCCAACAGGTCAATGTGTCATCGTCCACCTCGTCGTACAAGGGAAATTTTATTCCAGCCTGGACTGCATCTCGATCGAAAAGATTTGTCGTCGATACCGCGTAAACACTCGCGTTCACGAATCTATCGAATAATAACATCGTCTAAAGGCACAATCTTTCGATTTTTTTTCTTCAGAGCGAAAACAAGTAGCAAAAATATTTTCTCTAAACTAATCCGTTAATGTTTTTCAGAAAGGTACTATAAAAAAAAAATAGTAGCTCTTCTTCGCGGTTGAGGTATACTAACTTGTTATAATAAATAAGTGTACGTGAGAATTTGATTTCCTCGGTAGTTTCCAAAATTTTGTGAGCCACAATTCCCGCGTCCATGAAAGTTAGAGATTTTTTTCCAACTTCGCTGACAACCCAGAGAATACTTTTGGGATAAAATCGCGAGAGTATAATGCGATTTTTTTCACCGATGCACACCAGTTTCGTAGATTCCCGAGTTTTCGGATTTTTTTCTATTATGGAACTGATCGCTTTCGCAATTCCGGAGTGAATTGCGCCGCAAAGACCACGATCACCGGAAAGTGCGATAACTAGCTGAGTCTCGATTTCTTCGGGTGGCGAAATTTCTGCGAGCTCGAAAAACTTTTGGGGACTTTGACCAGCTGGACGAACAGCTAGGAGTTCTCGTTCCGCACGGGCGTATTTCGCAGCCGAAACAAGCCTCATCGTCTGTGTTATTTTTTTCGTATTGCTCACCGAACGAATACGATTTTTTATCACTTTCAACGAAGACATTCCTTTGACGTCTAATCATCATACTTACTGACGTTTCGAGAAACAATTATACCGATTTTCGTTTGTTTCTTTTTTTACTTCCTAAAATTATTCATTCTTTATTCTGACAATTAACGACTGTCAAATGTAGTTGTCCCGAGACTCTGCCGAGTCTCTTGATAATTTAAAACTTGGAGTATATCTTTGTCGAATTCAATCGTTGGCGAGAATTTTTACTAAAAATGGAGTTGCTTAAGATATATTCTAATTTTTTACAAAAATTAAAAAAAAAAATAAAAATAAAAAAAAAAGAATTTTCCAAGAATTCGATGGAAAGCTCAGTATTCAAACTTTGAAAGCTTGCTTGAATAGATCGATCTATCTATGATTTGTGACTATTCCTGTAATGTCGAATTATTCAGAGGGGAAAAAAGATGTAAAAAAATATGAATTAAAATCATTAGCGTACCATAGCAACAGATTTATTTCGATGCCTCGATCTTACAAACTGCGAGACGATTGTAAAAGTTTGAGGATTAGAATGGAAATTTGAAATTTCCGTCAAACGTAGCCACAGCTATTTACAGGTAGGAAAAGCGGCGATCGATTGAATCAAAGAAGACGCGAGAAAAGGATTTTCTCATTTTGTTGATAAAATCTGTGACTTTGCTATGGAACAAATTTACGTGGCCAGATTGAGAACAGGCTGAGAGTTTTAACGATAAACGAGATGTTAAACGTTCAACAATTTGTTTCTAGTAATTTAGTGATTTCTCGGTATCTCGATTATCGTTTATTTCTGTCTTTATAATTTATTTACCAATGTTGATTGAACTCTCACGCGGCGATCCTCGTGGACTATCGATATTCTAGGCGAATAAAATGGCGTAAGAAAGCCGTTTATTCGAGAGCAGCAGCACCGGAAATAATTTCGATGAGTTCTCTGGTGATGACGGCTTGTCGAGTACGATTGAAAGTTAATCTTAGCTTGTCAATCATTTCTCCAGCGTTCTTGCTTGCGTTGTCCATAGCGGTCATTCTGCTCGATTGTTCGCTGCACGCACCCTCCTTCATCGAATAAAACAGCAACGAGGCCAGTGAAAATTCCAAATAACTCTGAATCACCGACTCGTCGACCGAATCGTACACCGAAAGCTTTGGTGCTTTTACCACAGACTCTTTGTTGTACAGTGGCAACTGATCCACTTTGTAAGATACGACCGATCTGAATTTGTTGTAAACAATTGTGCCCGATCCGAAAGTGTATCTGCAAATGTATAATTTATTTTACGTTAATCACATTCTTAATCGTAAACTTCCATCTTTAAACTTTCATCGGCAAATTTGATTCTTTTCCAAACGTACCCGGAGTTCATAATTTCAATGGCAACTTTGACAGCATCTTGGAAAGTGGGTGGTTTGCGTCCAACTTCGGTAGCAACAAACAAAATATTGTTGGCAAACATTCTTTGTAGAACGGCTTTGGATTTATCGCCGATGCAGATGATTTTCGTGTTTTCACGCGCTTTAGAATCAGCGAGTAATTCGTCACGAATGCTTCTGGCGACTCCCGTGTGAACAGCACCACAAAGACCACGATCGCTCGTTACAGCGACCATCAGACGTTTTGGGTCATCCTCGGGTGGAGCGATTTCGGCTTGTTCGTAAAACGTTTTTGTCCCGATTCCCAGTGGCTTTGCCTGCTTCAAGTCACGCTCGGCCCTTGCGTACTTAGCGGCTGACACCATCTTCATGGACTTGGTAATCTTCTGGATATTCGTTACTGATTTTAAACGCAACGAGATGGTCTTTAGGGTCGCCATTCCACGCTGCTGCTGCTGAGCAGCAGTCAGCGGAACAAGGGTCAGCGTTTGTCGCAGCATGATCGACCAATTCGGTGTCTCTGGAAAAACAACATTTTCTACATAATTTATTGAATTTTCAATTATTCGTTATCAATAATCAAACTGTGAAAAAATATTAAAAATAAACTAACAGTTATTCCAATGAAATTTAAAAAAAATCAATTATAAAACTTGTTTTTATCCGCATTGTTTATTAATAATGAAATTTCATTTTATTATTACTTGCTTAATGTTGAATTCTTCATTGTTATAATTCATTACTAATGGTAATTGGTATTTATCCAAAAATAATTCAATGCATAAATGGTTGAGGCTCAATAGATGTTTCCTTAATTCTTAAAATCTCTCTAGTTAAAGAAAATCAATCAAATTTGGTAAAAATATATAAAAATAACGACGCTTGATATTTTAATGAAATAATGAAAAATTAATAGAGTTTAAAAAATGGTTTCATTGCAGTACATAAATTTGAGCCAGATCGGTGGATTCCCAGGAGTGCGAAAGATCAATAAAAAAAACCAGTGAGAAAAATACAAAAAAAATGCAAGAGATAAATTTAAAAGGTCAGTTGGAATGAACAAAAAATTTGGTCGATCAGTAAAGTGCACAAAGTTGATGGTATATTAGTAAAATGTGTACGATAATATGAAGAAACGCAAGGGAACAACATTGAAAGATTATGACTCCATTTATGTAATAGTCCGATCGCTGAGCGAGGTAAACTAGAACTCCGAAAATTCGTAATAGACAGTCGAACGTTCGAAAATCGAAACACAAGGCGAAAGAATGGAGCCTCGTAAAAATACAATGAAAATTATAGTTACCCGAAAAACAATTGGTTCGGAAAAAAAATAAAGAACAATCGAAGTGACTTACCAGACGAATTCCACTGGCGAGACAGACCGGGAGCACCAAAGTTCACAAGGCCGGGTTCGCTACTGCGGAGAGCGCCACTGAGTTCAGTCAGTTCGGTGGTTTTCCACGAAATTACTAATCGTTCTTTCCGCGTGGCTGTAGGTAGCGCCACTGAAAAAGTCCTAAGCCGACGGAGCGACACATGAAATACAAAAATATATACATTTGACACAAAATGTGTACATCGTTTTGTGTACATGTTGCGTTGTCGTTTATATGAAAAAATAAAAAAACAATTAGCGTTTGAAATCCGAGGATCGACAGAAATTAATCAAAACTACGAGGAGTAAGCTGTCGAATTAAAAAAAGAAAGATGCCTTGCGAAATGATAACACTGCAATTGGGCCAGTGCGGCAATCAAAGTAAGCGAATCATCGTTTTGTTTTGTCTATTTTGATTTTTTTTGTCTTCAAATATTCCTGGTATTATTTGTGTGTCAAATTTCATCCTTTTTTGATTAAACTTAAGACGATGAAATGTTGGCCCTTGGCCTACGGATTGAAGACAAGAAAATCTAAACAGACCCAGTTTTGTGAAAACATGTTCAAGAGTCGACTGGGTCATGTTGATCCGGGTGTACAAGTAGGCAGTGAAAAATATGTGTGTACTCTTCGGGTAATCTCATTTCCACGTTTTTCCCTATTTTTCTTCCATAATTCAGTTGGATTCGAATTTTGGAAAAGATTGTGCGCCGAGCACGGAATCAATCCAGAAGGGATTTTGGAGGATTATGCCACCGAAGGGACTGACCGTAAAGATGTATTTTTTTATCAGTCCGACGACGAACACTATATACCCAGAGCGGTCTTACTTGATCTGGAGCCCAGGGTCATTCACACTATCATGAATTCTTCGTATTCAAAAGTAAACATCAAATTTAAACGGATGAAAACAAAAAACAAATTTCTTTTATCTAGAGCATTTTGGATTCTTATTTAATTTTATTGCTTCGATGTTTTTCAGCTCTATAACCCAGAAAATATTTATTTGTCTAAACACGGCGGCGGAGCTGGAAATAATTGGGCTTCCGGTTATCATCAGGGTGAAAAGTTGCAAGAGGAAATTTTTGATATTTTGGATAGGGAGGCTGACGGCAGTGACAGTCTCGAGGTATTTTTCAAATGTTTATAGCCAAAAAATGTTAAATCTCGTTGTAAAGAAAGTATATTTTTTTCCTATTATTAATTTTTTCATATTCATTACTGCTGTATATCAAGCTATTCTTATATACCTGGATTGATTCGTTTTTTTGCTATTTCATAGAACATCCTTGATTTAAAAATAATGATAAGGATAAATAAAAATATATATATCTTTCGAATTTGTTTTTAGGGTTTCGTTTTGTGTCATTCCATAGCAGGAGGAACTGGATCCGGAATGGGTTCGTTTATGCTTGAATCTCTGGCCGACAGATTTCCCAAAAAATTGCTAGAGACCTACAGTGTATTTCCCAATCAAGACGAGATAAGGTAAGCTTAATAAAAATTTTATTAAAAAATTGAACTTGGACTATTTCAATGCAAAATACCCCAACCCTGGAACAAATGAATTTGAAATGTTAAAAAAATTAAACGTAAGTGCTTCGTAAACATTTTTTCACATTGAAACTTGTAAATTTTCAATGTTTTTCGTTTGTTACTTATTCAAGCGATGTCGTAGTACAGCCATACAACTCTTTGCTCACTCTGAAGAGGCTGACACAATGCGCGGATTGCGTCGTCGTCCTGGACAACACTGCCTTGAACAGAATCGCCTCGGATCGATTGCACATACAAAATCCGAGCTTCACTCAAATCAATAAGCTCGTCTCGACTATTATGTCCGTCAGCACGACGACACTCAGATATCCATCTTATATGAACAATGATTTGGTTGGTTTAATTGCTCCGCTTATACCAACACCTCGGTTACATTTTTTGATGACCGGATATACGCCTCTCACAACTGATCAAGAGGTAAAATTCATTTGTCCACTTTTAAATGAATTATTTATAATTGTTTGCGAAAAATAACTCAAAACTTGTTAAACAGATTTATCAATCAAACTTTATAATCAATGAAATTGTCTACAACAGGAAGCTTCGGTCCGAAAAACTTCGGTTCTCGACGTAATGCGACGTCTGTTACAACCCAAAAATATGATGGTCTCAACGGCGTTGGACAGAAATGCTGCTCACTGTTATATATCCATATTGAACATAATTCAGGGTGAGGTAGATCCGACACAAGTGCACAAATCGTTGCAGAGAATACGTGAAAGAAAATTGGCACAGTTTATTCCTTGGGGGCCAGCCAGTATCGAGGTCGCTCTTTCGAGAAAATCACCTTACATACAAAGCGCTCATAGGGTCTCGGGCCTCATGTTGGCCAATCACACTAATATTTCCTCAGTAAGAATAATTCCAATAGGATGAAATATAGAATATGATTTCTTTCATTCGGTATAAAAATAGAATTGAAAATTGTTTTATCATCTTAAAAAAAATTATTTCTATCTTAATAATTTATTAAGATTGAAAAATATTTATCGTTTGTTTTTACTTTGTGCTTATTTTTAGCTCTTCGATCGAGCTCTCCAACAATACGACAAGCTTCGTAAGCGCGAAGCGTTTCTCGAGCAATTCCGTAAAGAAAAGATGTTCGAGGATAACCTCGATGAGTTGGACGATTCCCGAGAAGTCGTGGAGAATCTCGTGAGAGAATATCAGGCAGCGACAAAGTCGGATTATCTCACATGGAATCCAAACAAACCCGAATAAGAAAATGCTCGAAAAAATGCTATAAGTCTTGTAAAGTAACGAAATAAGAATCGCTATATGCACAAAATAAGGCTCTTTTTTCGGCCAAACTCAAGAATCTCTAACTCGCGTTCAATTCCGTCGCTCAATTAATCGCGTTAAAAATATTTTTTTAGTACATTTCTGCTCGCGTTCGTCAGTTGGTCTCTCGAGCAGTGTCGAATTTTCAAGATTCCCTGGCGCAATAAAACGAAATAATTCTACACGGTATACAACAATGCACTGTTCATTGACCAATAATAAAGTCAGTATCACTGTTTTTAATTTCATTAATATTCATTCTTTGTCGTCATTTACTACTCTCTTGACAAAATTCATCCCCGTCGTCGATCACCCGGGCAAAAATTGGCGGAAGCGTAGCGATCGTTATGTATCCCGTGTGACCTGGCATTGAGTTCGAATGTGTCACTGTCAATATTTTATCCTGGTCACGATTCGAATCATCTTTTTTCTTCGGAACTTCTCCCTCGTTGTGCTGGCAAAAACAAGATTCATCATTAATTTTCAACGAAGGAACTCGATATGAAAATCCAAAATGATTCAATGAAATTCTCACCTTTTCTTTCAAACAATCCAGCTCCAAACGTGGTACGTTCTTAAATAATACCGACAACTCTCGTTGGAGACATTCGTGGGTTTTTATATCGACGAAGCCAGCCGCTTCGAGTCGAAGACAAGTCTGCTGCACTTGCTCTATACAAGGTGAAAAAGAGCAGAGTTTTCCGCCTAAAATGGAAACGAAAAAAATCATTTGGTGGCTGAAGAAAGTATATAGATATTGGAAAAAAACGGAAAAGCGCCCAATCTCGAGTATAGATACGCGGCGCCGCGTCTTGCCTTGGACATTCAATACTATCTTTTTATAGTTGTTTTACACGTGTTTACAATTGCTATGTTTATTTTTGTACCGGATTTTTTGAGAGCTTTAACGGCATGATCGATCATCTGCCAAGGATGGGGAAGATCGAGAAAAATTGCGTCGGCCTTGTGCTCGAGTTTCTCGCCAAATCCTTCGAGACAAACGTCTCTGTGTCCAACATCGACAAATTCTTTGAGTCCGTGTTGTTCGAATTCAAGGCGCGCGAGTTCTACTCGCTGCTTGTGAAAATCAAACGTGTATAAATGGCCGTGTGGCCTTATCGTGCGAATTAGGGAATGCGATAGAGATCCACTTCCGGTTCCTGTGTTTGAGACAAACAATATTAACCATTCATTTTAATCATCCAAATAAGTCGTTGTTTTATTCATCAAATTCAATAAGATTGTAAATTAATAATTGTATAAATGTTGAGTAATTTAATTAAATGACTCTTTCAATATGAATATCATTATACTCCATGCAATTCAAAACAAACGAAAATTATCAGTAATACAGTATTAACAATTGGAAAATTGTTTTTCGTTAAAAAATTATTTAATAAATCAAAAGTTATAAACAATAAATCAATCATTTTTTCTCAACATAAGAAATTATTCAGAAATTTATCAACAGTAAATGACTAAACAATTAGATAAATTTTTTAATTGGAAAAAATGAAAATTTTCAAAAGAATTGTAGAATAAGTTGTAAGATAAATATTTTTTATTTAAACCTGTCTCAATAACAATTTTTCCAGGCCCCAATTCCAAAAGATGAACAATGAGACTAATATCCGGAGTATAAATAATTTGAGTTCTATGAGGCAAAGTAACCGTCCACAATTCCGGAGTAGGTTGTAAAACAAAAGCCCATCCCCTGGACATTTCGACTTTGGTACCATATTTTTTGCCAATTAACGAGGGAATTTTGAGAGCTCCGTAGGTCGTTTGAAAAACATTATCCACAAGTTCGCCCTTTTTGTTTTTTATTTTTTGACACACTTCGAAAGAATGCATACTTTGTGGGTTTAAATACAGCACTACAGTGTCACCTTCCTCGATTAATTCTTTGCATTTATTGAAACTCATTTTGACTATTTTTTTTATCGTTGAAAATGGTTCACTATAAAAACATTAAAAATAAAAATCCGATAGTTAAAATCCTTTTAAATTAACCTCGAACGTAATTTTGTTTGTTTAATTGCGTTGTTTAATTCCGTAAATTTCAAGAATCACAGTGTCCGAATGAATTTTTTACACATTTTCTTCTTCACTATCCCAATTAATTACTATAGGCGCGTTCGGGGAGTCGCTATTTGCGCTAAAAACGCTAACGTTACCATTAAATAGTATTACTATAGGTTGCCTTTTTAGCGCAAATAGTGACTCCCCGAACGCAGCCTATGACTATAGTTGCACAGCGTGAGAAATATAGATATATATCGGAAGACGAAAGACCGAAGCGTTTTTGTCCCGACGACGTCCACGTGGTCGTCAGATAACGCTTTCCGTCTCTCTCACTTCATTACCCGTCCTCTAAAACACAAAATCTCTCGTTTGATATTTATCCGGCCCGACGATATTTTTTTTTACCAATAATCAGATAAATTTGTGACACACTCGCGAGAAAATTTCGAATCGTTCTCTATTGTTGTAATATATATATATATATATATATATATATATATATATATATATATATATATATATATATAATTTATATATACGTATATATTATAAAATATTCGGAGGGGGAAGAAGTGACAAGACTGTGACACACACATTCACGAGTCTTTCATTCCCGTCTCGCGAACGGGCATCATGGCGGCGGTCGAAGGAGCTCCCGGCTCATCACCACCGAGCCTGAAAATGTCAGCCAAGCTCCTACGACACAAGGCACAAGAGTTTCTCGCTTCCCGAAAGCATGCCAATAATCTCGTCGACATTATCTCTCAGTGGGACGTAAGTTGGAACCCTTTTTTTTCACCAACTACTCCCTTAGATTTTTCTCATCGTACTCTTCCCAACAATTTTCAATTTTGAGGTTATTCCAGCTTTTTTTTTTCAATTGCCCTTTTCATCAAATATTGCGCAATTTTTTTTGCCAAATCTTTAGGATTCTAGCACTGCCTGTATTCTTACCCTCGAGACAATATTCGTCGAGTTACTCAGACGGAATGACATGTATCTCGAGAGGACCATTTCACTCACCATTTCAGGTAAGTCCCTTTTTTTCTTACTATTTCGATCTTGGTTCACGTGATATTAATTTTTGAGTCACCGAAACCGAGATTCGACAGTTTTCCGTTATACTCATCAATAATTATTAGTAGTTTCGTAATTAATCAATACCCTTTTTATATACTAAAAATGTTACATCAATAATTACAATATAATTGCATGCTCAAGGTAATCAAGTTAGCAACTGTTAACGGGTTATATGCAGTTGCAAGGCCAAAAAAAGTCGTTTTTTTACGAATTTTTTCTGAAAAGAGATTTTATTTGACAAATACAAGAAGTATTAATAAATGTAGTGATAGCTTTTAACTTTATATCGGCATTTTTTATTTTCAAAAATATTGATTTACACTGCTACTATAGACGATCTCCTGGAGGCCCTTCGAAAAAAGGTGTCTAGCAGTGAGCACGATATCTCCGGTTTGGATTATCTAAAATATAAAAACCAAAAAGATTCTATTAGTGGACAGATCAATTTAGGTATTGATCGAAGGAATAGTTGAAATTTTGATTTTTGACAAAATGGTGGCTCCAAAAAGAAAAAAATTCCAATTTTCGATCAAAATTTTTTCGTTGAATTGTTTAAAAAAAAATAGAAATAATTATCGGAAACTTATTCCTTCGATCAATATCTAGATTTATCTATCCACTAATAGAATCTTTTTGGTTTTTTTATTTTAGATAATCCAAACCGGAGATAACGTGCTCACCGCCAGACACCTTTTTTTGGAGGACCTCCAGGAGATCGTCTACAGGAGCAGTGTAAATCAATATTTTTGAAAATAAGAAATGCCAATATAAAGTTAAAAGCTACCACTACATTTATTAATACTTCTTGTATTTGTCAAATAAAATCCCTTTTCAGAAAAAATTCGTAAAAAAACGCCTTTTTTGACCACGCAACTGTGTATAACTCGTTAAAACAAACTATTTGCATCAAGATCATTTAAATTAAAGAATTAACTAATGTAATATTGTTTAAAAGCCAATTTAGATAAAATATTAAAGTTTCAATCATTCTTATATTGAGGGTTATTGTTTTTAGGCTAGAAATTTGAGACAATGCAAAAAAATACAGATTACAGAAGGCAGAAATACAGAATATGTTTTTTTACTATGCATTTTTTTTTTCTCAAAGACCCATTATATGGATACCAACTAAATTTCATGTCAATTGGTAATAATTCTACTTATTTCTCATGCGAAATTTTAAGAATGAAATTTTCCATCAAAAAGGAAAAATTTTTTTGATGTTCATTCGATTGGATGGAATTAAATTTTGAATCGACTAATCGAGATTCATTACTAAATTCGTGGTGATAAAATTGAACTAATTATTTAATGGTATTTAATTTTTAAAATTCTGTTCCAACTAAGAATTTTGCTAACAATGAAAATCATTTGCTTAATTTGATCATTTGATATATAACTTAGTGAAATGTTGAAATATAAATTAATTGTATTAAATGTACATTTTATCATTTAAATTCCATAACTAGCGTTAACTGTTATCCGATTGTTTGAATTATAAGGTTATGAAAAATGGAAAAAAAAAATAAGATATTCAATTTAATTGCAATAGAGCCTGAACCGGAGATTCGTTATGTAAACTGGCTACGTAATTGTTACGAGGAGGTATGGGAAAAGATATTGGCATCGATGGAGAGATGTCGTCCAGCTACCCAATTACAAGCTTTGACTACGGCAATAAAGCTCATGGCCGAGGAAGGAAAATCTCCCTTGGAGCCTGTCGGAGAATTGGGCTATTATTTTCCTCTTCACAGACTCAAGCCCATTCTCATGAGTTTGTTATCCCCTAATCAAGACAACATTAATCTGATAGCGAGGCTTCAAGAAATCACAAATTATACAGATGCTTTGTACTACACATGGAAGAGTCTTCCGTCATTGACACCAAAGCGTCAACCCCAAGAAATTTTCATAAAAAATTTGTTAGAACTGATACACAAATTGCCACTGCCAAAAGATAACGAAGGTAATTTTTTGTTCTTATTTTGAAATATTTTCTAATTTATCTTGGGTTTCTTGTCATTTTTTTTATGGCTAATATTGTGAAATTTTTTAGCTCAGGAATGTCAAGATTTGCTGTGCGGACCTCAACACTGTAAGGCAATATTTATTTGCCCTATTTTTTCAAATCCTCATTAACAAAGTAGTGAACCTGTGGAAAAATTTCAACTTGATTTTGTAAACCAAATTTCTCCTTACTCTATTAAAATAGAATAAAAAATGATAATATCAATAATGCGAAGATCTTTAATACCGATGAACAGCGGCTGGTGGTTTCACATGGGATCAATCGTCGGCAAAAAGATCATTAAATAAAGTGTGGGCTTGTGTAATGCATTGGGAGCTGACACCTCAATTACACAAACAATTGCTGATTGTACTTCTCGAGCGTGTTATGTCTCACTTGGAAAAGCCCGTTTTACTCACGGACTTTCTCATGGATTCGTTGGACGCGAATGGGCCTATCGGACTACTCGCTCTTCAAGGTGTTTTCGTCCTCGTCACCAAGCACAATCTCGAATATCCAAATATATTTACCAAGCTTTACTCGATGTTCGAGCCTGAAATTTTTCACACCAAGTACAAGGCTCGTCTCTTCTATCTCTCTGATTTATTTCTAAGTTCCACGTAAGTTTACAGTTTTCATTTTTTCATTTACACAAATCATTAATACCAAACATAAAAAATCATTTTTCGTGTATGAACAAAAATAGTTGAATAATTTTGTCTATTTGGCAGGCACTTACCGGAGGCTCTCGTAGCAGCTTTCGCAAAGCGATTGGCGCGTTTAACGATGGTCGCACCGCCGGAAGACATTTTAATAATTCTCTTATTCGTGGGAAATTTATTATTGAGGCATCCGGGCCTAAAACGTTTGATAGATCATCCTCACGGCGGTGAGGTCATTTCTTCGGAAGGTTCGGGAATGGGTGATCCGTTTTTGATGGAAGAACGGGATCCACTGCAGAGCAATGCCCTCTTGAGTAGTCTTTGGGAGATAAAAGCTCTGCAGCATCACGTGTTGCCGAATGTAGCGACTGCGGCGAGATTCATAAGAGATCCTTTGCCCTCTGTCGAGTACGATATGGCCGCAGCCCTCGAAAAAACCGGGGGTCACATGTTCGATCGTGAAATCAAAAACAAAGTCAAGGACATAATGTTGACTTTCGAGCGGCCAAGCTCGATGGCTTTGCCCAAGGGTGAAAGATTACTCCAGTATTGGCAATTGACGACGATCCGTTGATTCGACGTCGATCAATCGCCTTTTCATAGTGGCGCGGAAAGAAAAAAAATTATGAAACTACAATGAAAAAAAGAGAAAAAAAGACGTTGAGAAAACAAATGAAAAAAAGGAAAGAAGAAGGATGGAAAAAAATTCAGAATATCGAGAATACATAGGTCTTGTTGGATCGATGGTAAGGGCGATGCGGAGTTGCCCGGGTTTGCAAAAACTTCACGACACGACGCATCTATACATATTTATTTATTTATAAATATATATGTAAACGTGTACGACGTGGGAAATCCGAGTTGAAACAAATCCACCGACTGTGCAATTGTGTCATTTACCAAGATCCGTCATTGTGCACAACGTGACAAACTCACGTTTATGAATTACACTGTTTTCAGTCATTTTCGATCAAAGCGGATGAGTGTTTTTTTTTAATTATTATTTATATCGTCGATTCGACGAAATTTTGTTTCCCTCAATCGTTTGGCGAAACGATTTTTATTCTGGAAAAATACCAGTGTCTTTTTTTACTCCCAATTTTTTTTTAGTCCCACATTCAAGTGACTCGAACTTGTGTGAAAAAATTTATTACCATCCTCGAACGCGGGCGAATCGCGTTACTTTTTTTTCAGTACAGTGAATCGCGGACCTCGATATATTGTATTGTGCGCTACATATCTTTGCAGCCCAAATATGTATTTGGTTAGAATTTCGGTGTTCAACGATTCAATAACGAGAAATGGGAAAAGTTCAGCCGTCTTTGAGATTTTAAAAACTAGAATAAAAAATTCACGTTTCAAATGCATCCAGCAGATTCATTTCTTATTATGAAAAAAATGTTGAAAAATAGTTAATAACTTTTTTGTTGTATCATTATTGAAAAGAAATTTTTATATTATCAAAGTGATCGAAAGTTCAACATTTTTTAAAAATTGTAGAGTACCGAAATTCTGAGAATAATTTTTTTCGTCTGAGAATTTGTGTACAATATCCTCAACATCGGTCACGTTGAACCGAACAACTTCATGTGAATTAACTTTGTTGAAGCGAATCATTTATACGCACGGAAGTGATATAATAAAAAAAAATCGATTTTAAAGAGAAAAATTACACGGAGCCATAATTTAAAAAAACTTTTATTACCGAGTTCACTGTTGTAGGATTGATTTTTTTTATCGATCGTTTTAAATGCACGATTTTTATATATATTTTAATATTATTATTATAACTATGATTATTTTTATTACAAGCTTGTATATAAGATTCCTTACTCCGAAGCACCGTATATTTCGTCTCACGTGCTCAAAACTTCGTATTTAATCCATTTCATTCGACTGATTTTCTATATACATTTCCAACGATGAATTTCTATCACTGATTGCGTCTGTCTTCAAGAATCTGAAAAAAGTTATCCATCATTGGTTCAATTCCGGATTTGAACGATTTTTCATCTGCTCGTTAATTCGTGAAATTTGCGTCGTTGAAATACATCGAAGTCAAAAATATTTGCGAAAATAGCTTCCAAAAGATGCCAAGTATTCTTTTAAATATTTTTTAATAACTCAGTGGAAATTAAATAAAAGTAAGGACTCGTTGCGCATTTCTAAGATGCAATTCTTTTTTTTTTTTATTTGAATTTTATCACCGTCATTTGTGGCAACCAAAAGTTGGGAAATAGAAAAAAAAACAGAGAATCTTCGTTGTATTTGAGCGATGCACATTTAAATGGAAGTGAAATTTTTACATCCGTAAATTGTCGCCATTCGGACTCCGTCAACGAATATTTTATCTTCATGAGGATGTTGGACGGAATTTCACGCGCCGGATTCGGCGCAATTGGTTTTATTGGGATATAAGCAATCTGCAACAATTGGCCCACCGTTGGTCTCGCTTTTGGATCGTGCCGAAGACATTTTCGCATCACCTCAATTAGAATTTGTGGCGTTGGTTCAACATCCGGTCCCGTTGGAGGTGCGAATGATATTTTCGGATTTGGATTCGTTATCGCGCTTACTTTCGCCCATTGTGATCGGATGTTGTGAAAAGGGGTGTATCCGTAAACCAAACTATAGAGAATACAACCCAGCGACCACACGTCCGATTTGAAACTTATCTGTGGAATATTAATTATAGCTTTATTGAAAAATTTCTCGTTCGAATTTCGTAATTATTATTTAACGGGACAGACCTAGTTAGAATTTTCGAAAAATCGATTTTTTTTTTTATTTCATTTTCAAAAAGTAGAATCTCTTACGAACATTTTCCGCCCAGGTAAATGTAAATCGGACCATTATTCGCCGAAATACAAGACTTTGTAGCACGTCGTGTCTGAGCCATAGGTAAGCAGGTAGCGGACTTCAAGTGCGTTTTTCTCGAAACCATGTTTTTGAAGTCGGTGATCACTGTAGCTCGAGAACGGCTTTACCGATCGGGTTGAAATTTATATCACTTCTTCTATACATGGTAGTCCTCCATATGAACGAAGGATTTTTTTTTTGGATAATTATTTTTATTTTTAATAGCAAAAAATGGAACTGATATTTTGGTCAAAAAAACACTTTTGACTTTTAACGGCCGCCATTTTGTGAAAAATGGAAATTTTTCAAAACCCTTCGTTCAACTGGAGCATTATATCATTGACTAAAAATCCCCTCCGTTTTTTTTGTTTCAGATGAGCCGTTGCAGC
The DNA here is from genome assembly GCA_963989365.1 of Rhimphoctona megacephalus. Classification (NCBI taxonomy): domain Eukaryota; kingdom Metazoa; phylum Arthropoda; class Insecta; order Hymenoptera; family Ichneumonidae; genus Rhimphoctona; species Rhimphoctona megacephalus. The sequence goes on from OZ022422.1 coordinate 22,417,572, forward strand.
GTGAGCTTGATCACCGCAAACCGTGTTTTTTTTTGCAGCGTCCTCGGCAATTGACGGTCACCAGCTTATTTCGATATGTATTGCGTTGAAAAAATTGCAACATATACATTACATATGTATCTTTTAAACGGAAGAACTTTTGTTGTGAATTATTTTATCGTTTGACCAAAAAAAAAATCGGAAAAAAGGCCTTTTTTTGACGTTCCAACTAGGTCTGTCCCGTTAAACGAGAAATATTCAAAAATGATTTAATCACAAATTTCATCATGACTATTTATTCGAATTGTTTTTGTGAAACATTCGTATACAGCTTTTTATATATACCTGCAAGGAAAAACAAAATTTGCCTATCTGTGTATATACATAAAGAGTACCGAATGGATTTCGATAAATGTTCAACTGAGGGAAAGCTTCTTGTACAGTGTACAAGATAGTGAAATTTTTTAAACTTATCGATTTAAATGACTGGCCTTCGCGTATTATCATTAAAAACTGAAAAAAGTGATTGTTTTTTCGTTTTTAACTCTAAAATCTTCATGCGAGGAAATGAAATTTTTCCACAAATTTTCAAGAAAGCCGATGGGAAAATATCGAAAATTGTGTTTTGTTTGTTAAGTTTTAAGAAAATTATAGCCCGCCAAAAGTTTGGTTGTCTCCTTTTTGAGTCCGACTTTCGATATTCCGATAATCCCGAAATTTCAAATGCTTGTAACACAGCTACGAACTATGGTACAGGTATTTTACAGATCAAGATTTCGAACGATGTTTCGGTGGACTTTTTAATAAATCAATGGAGACTAACCAAGTTTTACAGTGATGGCAGTTCAGTTAGCCATAAAACTACTTCTTCGGCAAAGAAACGCTCGGGCGTTTCGAAGCCGAGGGCACAGTAATATTATACATTCGAAGAAAATAATTTAATAGAAAAAAAAAAAAAAAACTCACTTTATATTTAACGTTTCGAGTTGGGGAATCCTGGTTGTTTCCACTGATGTCCATCAATGCTTCCGGACTTATATAATTGAGAGTACCAATAGTATTGTTTTTAACAACGGAAGTCATGTCTGCGTTCATACTCGAAGCAATTCCAAAATCTATGAGCTTCAATCTTCCACGAACTAGGAGAAAATTCGCTGGTTTCAAATCCGAGTGTATGACACCTTAAAAGAGCGATGATCCGTTAAAATCAAAAGCGAATAAAAATCAAAATTTCGCGGACTTACCGTTGTCATGAATGTGTTTGACCGCTGTTAACATTTCGGTCCAGTAATAAAGAATCATCGTAAGCGGAAGCCGTTTTTGAGCTGATATCGCATTTAACAAACTCTTCAAATCTGTATCGCCCATTTCCATTACTACACGTACCATTGGATATTTGATTTCACTGGAAAAATAAAAAGAACGTTCCTTTGATTATAAATATTTGAATATTAGGTACTTGAAACAATTCAGTCATTTATTTGGAATAAAGTGTATGTTATTTGAAGAAAACATTTGCAACTTTGACACTGGAGAAAAAGGAAACGATTATTGAAAAGGATAAAATAAATGAATGTAATGGATAAATTACTAACTGATCGAACATCTTGACGACAGAGGGTGCTTGAAGTTTGTTAAGCATCGAAATTTCTTCTAGACAACCTTGAGCACAATCTTTGTCCAAACGACTAAGATCGACGATTTTAATCGCCCGTAAACTAAGAGTGCCAAGTTCCTGGACTCGGAGAACCTGACCGCTCATACCTTCCCCGAGGATACCGAGGATCAGATATTCTTTGTCTTTGACGGTGATGGTTTGGAGTTGATTCGGCCGTCGCATTCGAGAAGGTACAGAAACCTGTACGTTGTTTTGTCTCTCGGAAATATTTTTGTTCTCAGAGTCTGTTGAAACTGGGGAGACGGAGTTTGTGACACGAAAACTTGAGGGATGCTGTTCGTACGTTGGAACGTTGCTTGTTCTCGGATTAGCAAGATTTTCATTATGACTCACATTGGCGTTTGTGGCAATCGTTTCTTTCTTGGATTCGGAGGCTCGCGAAGAGGACTCCTCGACGTGTAAAGATTTTTCGATGCTTTGAGGATGTCTATTCTCCTTGGTTTCGTGAGTTCCCGATTTGTTAAAATGGTTCTGGCTCCCGTACTCCGAAACTAGACAACTATGATTCTCGAAACTCTTTGAAGATGACAAAATCTCCTCGTTATACCGAGCGGACAATTTCTCATTCTGGGAATGTTGGTTCGCTTGAGAAGACAGCAAGGTCTCTGCCAAGGGTCTCCGTGCTTTTTTCTCCTCCACGTTTCTGAACAATGGAACATCGTGGCTGGACAGAGCTTGTGATACCCTCGAAGGTACCCGGGATCTCGGGACTGTATCGCAGCTCTCATGATTTTGTAAAGGTGTTTGAGCCATGTGATTTTGCGACCAGTTGCCAAAAATAGTTGCTGGAGTTTGAACGTGATCTTTCGAACAATCTTGGTGCAGTTTCGAGTTTCTGGGAGTTTGGAAAATACTTCTGTGCGAAGTCGAAGGTGTCGGTCGCATCGAACCAGCCGGTGGATTATTTTTCATTGGTGTATCATTGATGAGGTGTGAATTATTTTTTTGTCCACACGGGTGAATTCGGGAAGAATTTGAAGACGCCTCTGGTGCTGAATGATGCCTTTCTTTCACAAAATACACAGAATCAGATTTCTTCTCTGCAGAAACGTTCTCGTGGTTGGGAAATATCAGCTCCACTTTAGAAGGAAGCGACGAATTTCTCACCGACAATTCGGGCTCTTCGAACTTTAAGTTGGAATTCTGACTTTCTGAAATAACAATTTTGGGCTGGCATCGGTCCAATTTAGAAACTTGCTGCGCTCCTGAACCAGAATAAACTGTGGCAGCAGTCCTATTTTTTTCCTGGGAATGTTCATTGAATGAGAAATTATGCCTAAAATTCCTGGAAATGGGACATTCTGGCTTTTCTTCATTTACCACAGGGTCTTCCGTCATAGTTTCAAGAATTTCATCTGTTTTAACCTCTATGGAAGAACTCTCATTGCTGAGAAAAATTCCTGATTCTGATTTAGTACGCATTGACAAATTTTCTACCGATAGAGGAACTTCTAACTGTACGTTAGAGCGGCGGTTTCCCTTAATCAGACTTTTAGACTTCTCATGTTCGGGATGTTGAACATTAGCCATGGACTCGGAATAAATTGCCACAGCTCCGTTTCTTTCTTCGGAATGTTTGCTCTGAGAAAAATTCTGTTCAAAATCCCTGGAGAAGGTTCCTTTGAACTTTTCGTTTTTTACTCTGGTAATTGTTTCCAGAGTTTGACCATTTATTGAGGAAGCATGACTAATCGTCGACTGCGATTGACAACTCGATGTTGACCGCGTCAATTCAGTTTCTTCCATTATACACATTGAACGTCCTTCGTCAGGCTTTCCCTCCTGGTCATCCGGCAACGGTTGTATGTCTTCGTCCTCTGATTCACTCGACTCTTTGCCTCTGTCCTCGCTGTCCTCTTCGTCGCTTGTATACATTTCTAAATATGCTTTTATTCGTATTGGTTGCAATTTTGGCCTAAGTTTTGACAAGCCTAGCATCCCTGAATTCCCAGTCGAACTGTGCTTCTCGTTGAACGAGTTATTACCCGTCTCTTTGCTCATTTTTCTTTATTTTTTTGTATTTAAAATTTTGACAATTTTGTAACAATTTTTTTCAATTTGTTAACGACTACGTGGGTTTTCTGAAAATTAGCTGTGATTTTTCCTCACTTTTCCGCGTATTTTTACTTCGCTTCCTCCACGATTTTCTTTCAATTCTTGTCGTGAACGAAATCGAGGATTCTTTTTTGAGGAAAAATATCAGCGATAAACGATCTACGTGATTTTTATGCACCAGAATCATCAAATAATTATGGATGAATAATAAAGACTCGCAGTTGGCTTTTTTCAATGTCGACCGACTGACATTTGCGATATTCTCCGCATTGTATCCGAATCATAAACTCAACGCGTAAACAAACTCGCGAGGTGAGTATTACACTAATGTAAACACATTTTGTTGGAAAACATGCCCGGTTGAAAATAAAAACGAGTACTGTACTTTCGTTCCTTTGAATCGGTGTTTGAATGTTTTTTTGTTTTTTTTTTTTTACTGGAACGAACCTGCGTTTACCCGTCGTTTGTCGTCCGTCGGAGCGAAATTTGAACTCCAACGGTGCGATGCTATTGGAGCAGAAACCGGTAGTGATATTCTTTGTGTTTTACTAACCTGACTTAACAATTCGAGATCGTATTGGTCGCTGGCAGCCTCCCTGCCATGGTAAATTTACGATACGAAATAAACACTGAACACCACTGAACTATAATAATACTAGAACGTACACTCTGGAGTTAACACAGCATAGGAAGGAAAATAAGTGGTAGGGGCGTCCTCAAAATCCTGTCTTAAATTAGTTCTCTGCTCTGCCACCAGTATCGCATGGGCCGGAAAGATCGTAACTATAGTAATAAAATTAGTCCACATAATGAAAGTGACCGTTCTTTCGCACTTGCGCAGTTTGATCTCAATATACGTATAGCTATGATCTTTCCGATCACAGCGCCGCCCGTTCAAGGTCGGGATTCCGTGTACATTTCTAAATCACGCTGTGTCCACACCTCTGTGAATTTGGCAGACTGATTTTGGATTTCTGAATTTTTGTTTATGTCAATCGTTTGTCGGGTTCTTGTCGGTGATTGTCGGATCAAAATCGACGTTTGTCGGAAATTAGTTAAATAGAAAAATTAAAAACAAAAATCCATGTGAAGTTAGCCGATTTTTTTTCAATTTTGAGATATCATAAATTTTCAAACGCCTAATCAAAGCGCAATCGTTTGTCGGACACGAGTTTCGTAATTAAAAAGTTTGTCGGATGTTTGTTCATTAGAAAAATATAAAAAAAATATTTTATGTGAAGTCAGCCGATTTTTCTCAAATTGTAAAATATTACACATTTTCCATAAAGCCTAATCGAAGCGCGATCGTTTGTTGGTTACTAATTTTATAATTAAAAAGTTTGTCGGATGTTTATTCATTAGAAAAATATTTAAAAAATATTTTATGTGAAGTCAGCCGATTTTTCTCAAATTGTAAGATATTACACATTTTCTAAAGCCTAATCGAAGCTTGACCGTTTGTCGAATAATAATTTTAAAATTAAAAAGTTTATCGGATGTTTGTTCATTATAAAAATATTAAAAAAACATTTTATGTGAAGTCAGCCGATTTTTCTTATATTATTTTTTCTAACCTTAAATTTTAGTTTCACGAAGGCTTTGGCATAGATATATCTATAGATATATCTATATATTTGCATATATAAATATATTATACATATTATATAATAAACCGGATATATTATATATATTATATAATAAACCGGATATATTACATATATTATATAATAAACCGGATTTAGGTTTAAAGTGAAAAACTATTTTTTTCTTGAAAATACAAGATTAAAGAAGAGAAATGTCGCTGCATTCGAGTTTTTGTGACGAGTGCGAAATTCGTCACCAGAGTGCGCTGATTTTTGCGCTAGAAAATCGCGAATTTGCGAATTCCCATACTATCATATTCTATACTAATTTAATAAATTGATTATTTGAATATTGGTGAAATGAGAGGAACGCGCGACGGACTTGGGTGACTGACGAATAAAATATACCATAAACAATAACCGCTAGTTTATAAGAAATATGAACCCTGCATGGTATTGCCTCATTCTTAGTTTACATTTAATAATAACTCACTCTTAGTTTACATTTAATAATCTCCATGCGTCGAAATGTATTTTTGGTTTCTTACATAAATAGTTTTAATACGATACTTTTGCCCACTTCTATATTATAAACACTAGGCTAAGGACATATCCATCGTCACACTTATGTTCAAGAGCTAACGATAAAGGCATTGTATAGTGAGCGTGTGAAAGCGAGTCGTGGGTCGCAAGACTGAGACGGCGAGACCCAAGAATTATATTACGAGTGGGAGAATGAAAAACAACGTGATTGGTCCACATATGAAAGGAGCGTGCGGAGTCTGCGCATGACACTCTGAATATTGTAAGACTGAGAGTTTGAGTGAAATAGAATTAAGTCAGAAGAATATTGTCAGCCGAAAAGTCCAGACTTATATCATCGTACAATATATTCACTAAATTGAACCTTTTGTCTTGTGTTTTCTTTTATTTACGAGGAAATTCGCAAGGCGAGTTTCAACTCCTTGTCAATCGAACCCACCCAAATCAAATTATTCCGAATAGTTGCAAAATTTCCCGCTCGGAGTGTTACATTTTTAAGCTTCGTAGAGCTTCACATAAAAAATCACTTTTTAAAAATTTCTACAGCTATCAAATTTCTTTACGTTGAGTTCAAATTTGGAGGTTCGTCTTTTTTTATATTTTTATATTTTTTTCAGATAAAAAATCACTTTTTCAAAATTTCAAATATTTCTACAGCCATCAAATTTCTTATATTGAGTTCAAATTTGGAGGATCGTTTTTTTTTTAGAATCTACTTTCTTGAAAAAAATCGGCAGCCAAATCGCTGACCCAAGCGCGCAGGCTGCGGTCGAAATGTAATGGATCTGTCCATATATAAGCTCTACGAAGCTTAAAGACTCGAATGGAGCGACATTTCTCTTCTTTAATCTTGTATTTTCAAGAAAAAAATAGTTTTTCGCTCTAAACCAAAATCCGGTTTATTATATAATATATATAATATATATTTGGTTTATTATATAATATATATAATATATCCGGTTTATTATATTATATATATAATATATATATATGCCAATATATAGATATATCTATAGATATATCTATGTCAAAGCCGTTGTGAAACCAAAATTTAAGGTAAGCAAAAAATAATTTGAGAAAAATCGGCTGACTTCACATAATGAACAAACATCCGACAAACTTTTTAATTATAAAATTAGTATCCGACAAACGATCACGCTTCGATTAGGCTTTGGAAAATGTGTAATATCTTACCATTTGAAAAAAATGCGTTGACTTCACATAAAATGTTTTTTTTAATATTTTTATAATAAACAAACATCCGACAAACTTTTTAATTATAAAATTAGTATCCGACAAACTATCACGCTTCGATTAGGCTTTGGAAAATGTGTAATATCTTACAATGTGAAAAAAATGCGCTGACTTCACATAAAATGTTTTTTTAAATATTTTTATAATAAACAAACATCCGACAAACGATCATGCTTCGATTAGGCTTTGGAAAATGTGTAATATCTTAAAATTTGAGAAAAATCGGCTGACTTCACATAAAATGTTTTTTAAAATATTTTTCTAATGAACAAACATCCGACAAACTTTTTAATTATCAAATTAGTAACCGACAATCAATCGCGCTTCGATTAGGCTTTGGAAAATGTGTAATATCTTACAATTTGAGAAAAATCGGCTGCTTCACATAAAATGTTTTTTTAATATTTTTCTAATGAACAAACATCCGACAAACTTTTTAATTATGAAACTCGTACTCGACAAACGATTGCGCTTTGATTAGGCGTTTGAAAATTTATGATATCTCAAAATTAAAAAAAATCGGCTAACTTCACACGGATTTTTGTTTTTAATTTTTCTATTTAACTAATTTCCGACAAACGTCGATTTTAATCCAACAATCACCGACAAGAACCCGACAAACGATTGACATAAACAAAAATTCAGAAATCCAAAATCAGTCGGCTAAATTCACAGAGGTTGTGTCCGCTCCTTTTCTCTAGTCTCCCTGAAAATGTAAAGGAGTAGACCACGGTCTTACATATAGGTCGGGAAAATCCCCCGGATTGGAGGAGTCACTTAACGACGAAAACTTTTTACTGCAGTGGCCGCTAGGGCCGCAGCTATCTTTAAAGAAAAGGTGGTGAGACGCGGTGCGACGGCAGACGGAGGTATTAAACAAAGACAGCACTAATTGCCGCAATACTTCGCATCTGTCTGTCTCCGTCACGTCTAACCTCAATGTCTGTAATATGATGCCAGTCCATTTTTAAGGTAGTACTGTCGGTTTTAGAATTACCGTTCAGAATTTAATGAAAATTGGTACAGTAGTGGGTTATGGTAAGTAAAAGATTCAGTTAAATTTTCAAGAGGCTACAGAGAACCAGAAAAATGATATTGGCATTGGTAATTTCATACATTTAACATTGAGTCTTATGAGAAATCACAGTTTTCATTGTATTTTATAAAAAGTACCGTTCAGATTTCAATATAAAAAAGGTGGAATAAGAGAAAATATTATAAGAAACATTTTCAATCTTTAAAAATACAGGTTAAGAGCGTGTGATAGTAGTTATTAACAAATAAATATCCCAAATATACTTTTATATCGTAGTCAGTGTAGACGTGGCAACATCGCGAAGAGGTTACAATGCGCGCGAAATTTAAAAATGAATGAAACACGGAAATGTATACTTTATAAAGATTCTTTATTATTAGTAACAACCAATGTTTTATTAACAGAGTAATATTTTCAAATTCAATATAATAATAATAATAATTTCTGGTTTTTTTTTAATTGATTTTCGAAAAAATCGAAGATTCTTTGTAATATATTTTTATTTTTGGTGACTTTGACATTACCGTTCTCATCTTGGCCCAAAACTCTCGATATGCCACTGTACTTATCTTGTTTATACGCATCTATAAGCATTTCATAAGTCACATTAGCAGCGACAATTTTTTTTCTCATACTTGTTGATACACAGTCTTTTAATAAATTTAATTCTTTCATAGCAATAGGCAAGTTCTGCGAAAATATTATTTTATTAGAAGCATCGTCCCAGCTCAAAAAAGAACCAAGTAAATCACCGCTGGTTATATTCAATTTGTTTAAAACTTCATCCAGCATGACTACGTCATGAAGAGCATCATGAGCCTTATCGCAATTTATATTAAATTCTTTGGCGAGATTTTCTAACTTGTTCGCACCTTTCTTTGTTTTCCCAGTGTATTTTCTTATTATAGGAAGTGAATCCGAATATCCAGGAACTATTTGACAAAAATGTTCTTTCAAAAAAACTTTTTCTATAGCACTCATCAATCGAGGATAGTCGAAAGAGCAATTATGAGCAATTTGTTAGTGGAGCTTGAAGTAATCGAAATACTCGCTTCTTCAGAAATTCTTTGCGTTGGTTGAACGTACACTGAAAATTCATACTGCTTGTATTTTGCAGCAATCTGTAGTATATCAGAAGTCTTAGAAAAACTACCTGTTTCTAAATCAAACAATTCTGTAATCGGCTCTTTATCTTCGATTACTGCAATCGGAATATATTCATGCACAGAACTATTTAGTCCCATATTACTTTCATATGCAATACCCTCTTTGGCTTCATTTTTCTTTTTTAGTGCAGTTTTTGGTTTTTTTTTTAAATACGTCTCTTTTTGGCATTTCGTGTCACGGATTTGGCATATCTTGTTTGACTAAAAGAATCAATTTTGTTACAAAATTTTGTGGTATGACCCCCAGGAGACATTTTAAGATTTCGCGATAAATCAGGGACGTATTTTTCTCCTATATTTTTTTTTGCTTATTGCACATGCTACCCTCCCATCGCCAGCAGCAGTTTTGCCGTACAATCTTGTTTTTGGAGCTTTACTCACTATCAGAGAGTTCAAGCTCGTATTTCGATTACTTCAAGCTCCACTAACAAATTGACAAGATTTAAGTGCCAGGTTATTGAAAATTGATTTTAAAGCTTCAAACAAATTCTCATCTTTAAAGCCGTCACCGATATTGGCATATTTATAATTTTCCTTCTGCGACTTATAAACGCACCAGCTTCCACAATCATTGTGATGGTTAAAAGCGTGGTAAGGAATGTTTGTAATGGCTTCTGCTATTCCCGCCTGATCTCCTTGATTTTGTGACCCACAGTAATTGAAACATTTTTTCAGATACTGGATAGCAGCTCCTGTCACTTCTTTATGACTCTTGCTTATTTTATATAATTCGCTGACAACTCCTTTTGACGTATGATTTTTGTCAGATTGTTTTAAAATTTCATGATCATTTACTGTTCTTACGGCACAAATTGAGCTGCTATCATTATCAGCGATGAATATTCCTATTTGAAGGTTGCATGCCGACATAATGGGATGATCTTTTGTCAGTAGAACTGCTGCATGAGGCTCCATGGCCTTAGCGCTACCCACGAAATTCAAGCGGCAAATGTGATCGTTAGGCGAATGACCGTAATCACATTTGGCACATTTGCGATTCAATGTTACGTAGGCAATTACTTTTTTCGTAAAGTATCCTATCAAAGCAGCTGTTCCAGACAAACTATCGTACGTTCTTCTGGTGCCTCTTGTGAACGAGCCCATGTCGAAAGACGCTGCTATACGCACTATCTTGTCATCTGGTATACTCTTATTTTCAATATCCTCTGCACTCGAAGAAGGAAATAGAAAATTTGTTTGGTGATTGGGAGATCTGGAATACGATATAGGGAATAACCGTGAAAGATTTCAATTGTTCTTTTATTTCTTGACATGTATTGATATTTTCTGTCAATACTAAAAAAAAAATAATAATTATGCTTACTTTTAAGATAAAAATAAACAAATATGTATATAAAAGTAACTAGTCAAAACTCGTAAAAATAACTTGTAAAAGTTCTATACAATTTCAATCGGGAAAAATTTAAAAATTTAATATGTATAATTTCATCTTAAAAGGTCTATTCGACTTATGTATAAAAGAAAAAAACAAATCCAAACAAAATGTTGAATTGAGGCTGGATTTGATATTTAGAATTAGAGATATTTAGAACTTGAATTTCATCTTTTAATAACTTGACGTCAAGACACTGCCAGGTCTCTTGATTTCATTGATGAAATATGTCACTTTGATATTACTCTCCTACTTACAACAAAATTTTTAACTCGTCAACTTTTTCAATTGTTAATCGCCTTTCTTCTTGAGCAGCAGCTAAACAACTTTCTTGAGCTGTATTTTCGACACCCGCAATCACTTCATTTTCATGAGTTTGATTGGTATGCCAGTTGATTTCAGGAATATTCATCGCTGTAAGTACCTTGTTCAAATGGGTATTTCCCATACCACTATTCATGGCACCTAGAAAATATATGTCAATGCACATATAATATATCTGTATTAGAGTTGACTGCTAAAAAAGTTTATTGGTTACAAAATAATAAGAATTATTGATACTTACCAATGACGGCTTTGGTATTCGAGTCGAAATGATTGTGTTGACTGTGAACTTGATGTTGTTTCTCGGTGGGGATTCCAGTTATTTTTCCACACTGTCTGCATTTTATATGAAAAATGGAAGCCAGACCAGAGCGTTTTTCGGACTCGATGTCGTCCAAAGACAATATAGCATTGCAACACAGGCAAAACATATTTTTCCCTAATGTATTGATGTGAACGATTCCACGACCCTCGATCCCATCACTTGAATTAGCACTATCGATTTGGAGGTTAAGTGACGATACGAATTTGCCACTTGTGCTCTTCAATTTTTTTGCCACTTCAATCTGTTGCAATCTTTTCCGGTACATTTTTTCGGTCACTCTTTTGCCCTTCCAGTGGTAGATTTTTTTCTTTCCTCCTCGTGGTTTTGTCATTGTTAAAGATGATTAATCTAGAGTTGTCACACTGATCACACAGAAACGAATAACTGCGCCCGTCACCTGTTTACGCATAGCTTTTGCGCACCTCTCGAGTGAAACAGACTACTTCTGTCTCTCTCACTCTATCGCGACGTTGCCTAATCTAAATACTACGATAGTGAACTATAACGGTGTATACATTTGACTCTGGTGGTATCGGCGGTACTACCTTAATCAAAAAATGTTGACAGCGCAATTCGTTATCTTTCTAATATTATCATGATGTAGGTTTAATAAATATTTTAAAAAGTCCAACATGTCTGAAATATTTTTAATTCGTAATTGGAACTTCATGTGATCAAAAGCCCTACATAATTGATTTCTTTTCATCAATTAATGAGCTAAATAGCTTTTAATCATTCAAGTTATAGTAGAGAAAAGTTATAAAAAAATAGTACGAGAATTTTTGTCGTCTTGAAATTGTCATAGTTTTTTGTATTAATTTATCATGTCAGTTTTATGTTATCGTTGCTAACAGCAAGTACCAATAAAATTTTGCTCTTTCATTTTATATATTCATTACTCTAAAACTCACACTTCTCGAGACCTTCATATTTTATTAATATCCAAGGCAATATAAGTGAAAATGAACTCTTGGTACGCGAAATAATGAGTGCTTTGATGTCGATTCTTTTCCCGTTTTGCACTTTGGCACAACACAGATTCTTGCCAATATTGATAGAAATTGCCGGCAAAAAGTCGCTTGTGTTTACAAAATTACGTTAGATTCGATTTTAAGGTTATGTTATCAGGGGGTGAGACCCCGGCGCCACCTGCCAATTTTTGATAAAAGTTTTCGTCTGGAAGGGCACACCCCCACCACGCAATTTCTGGCAGTTTCCAGACCTGTATGTAAGACCGTGGTATAGGCCAATTCGTAGTTCCAGCGTCCCCAAAACCATTGAACTCTACTTATACTGGAACGCTGACTGGGCGTTCCGAGAGAAACAGTCGCAATTGGTGCAGTTGTCTTTGTCGGTACAGTCCACCATGAAAATTAGTTAACAGCGAGAAAACTAACCTCACTGAACTCTACTAATACTGGAACGCTGACTCCCATAAGATCCTAACGGGCCCGACCGTTCCGAGAGAGAGGGTGGATCTGTGGCAACGTATCCTTTTCTATCTGATTTGTGCGCACGCGCATATTTTTTTGTACAATCTGAACAGAAAATCGGTTTAGTGTGTCAATACTTTCATATTGAGGTTAGTTTTCTCGCTGTTAACTAATTTTCATGGTGGACTGTACCGACAAAGCAACTGCACCAATTGCGACTGTCTCTCTCGGAACGCCCAGTCAGCGTTCCAGTATAAGTAGAGTTCAATGACTAACCTCAATATGAAAGTATTGACACGCTAAACCGATTTTTTGTTCAGATTGTACAAAAAAAATGCGCGTGCGCACAAATCAGATAGAAAAGGACACGTTGTCACAGATCCACCCTCTCTCTCGGAACGGTCGGGCCCGTTAGGATTTTATGGGAGTCAGCGTTCCAGTATTAGTAGAGTTCAGTGCCCAAAACACGTTGATGCTATAGTTTCCGGTTTTGCCACTAGTAGCGCTCGTAATCAAAAGTACTAATACGTATAGTAATAATAATCCTCGGAAACGTTAAATTGACAGCGTACTTTGCGACCGCAGTCTCATTTTCTACCAATTTTTGGGTACACTTCTTAAGTACGGTGTGTTCACTCCTTCTCTCTAGTCTCCCTGATACTTATATTTCAATGGAAATAAATGCATAAGGACGCCATTATATTTGCGCGGGAAATTGAAACGTTCCTTCAGAACATGTCGAGCAGTTTTCCAGAACAATGAAATAAAATTCCACCACCAGGATTCTTCAATAATAGTCATGTTTTTTTCCTTTTAATCAAAGATCATATCGATTTGACAATATTTACTTGAACAAGTTGTTTATTTTTTTTTGTTAATGTGAAATTGCAAGAGGGAGGAAAAGACGAACGTTACACGGGAAAACAGCTTGTTTTTTTTGTTTTTTCATCTTCTCTTCGTTTCTCGCAACGAGAATGATCTGTAATCAAGGAAACTTGGAGTCAAACAAATTGCGTTTCTTGTATCACGTATTTTCGGTGAAAAAAAAAATTACATGTTTATATATAGACGAATAATTCGTAAGGAGGGAAAAATAATATGTTATTGTGTAAGATCGATCTTTATAGATCTCCAATTGAAGTAATGACGGTGAAAGGGGAAGAGGAATTATTCGCCATTCGCAATCTTTACACGAGGGAAGGTAATAAAAATCGTATATCTGACCGTCGAACAGGCACATTCCTATAATTACTTCTCAAATTCGTACTTAATTATATATATATATATGTTTGTGTATGTGTGTATTTCACTCTCTCTCTCTCGTTCGTTCAATTTTCTCATTTAATAAAAACTACACAAAGCTGTTCTCACGAAACGATCACGTTCGTCAAAGTCCATGATCTTATCACGCGAGATATTTTTTCTTTTTTCATCCTTTTTTGTTTGTTTTAATCTATTATCAGGTTAAACTATAAATTATGCTTATCAAACACGGTTATTTCAACGTTTTTTTTGCTTCTTTTTTCCCTCTCTTTTTTTTATACACCATTCACCGACTTGCATAAGCAAAAGAAACAATTCCATGCGGAGTTTGTTTTTGTTGTCCACAAAATCGCATTTTTAAGGACTCGCCTAATAAAGTTTAGGAACTACCTCGGTGGCGATCGGAACTCAACGATCGACGTTAATTATTAACTCGTTTCAGAGTTTACTTTGCTCCTTTGCTTCTTCTTCGTTTTGTTTGTTTATTCTTTAATCGTTTCTCTCGCATTCTTCCCAATTCTTAAACACTACGATGAATTATTCTATCTTGTCGTATTCTTCCATTTTATTTTCGTTAGCTCCTCGTCCGTATTCTATAAACGCGAGACTAAGGGGGGGAAAAGAGGGAGGAGTCGCCGACTTGTCTGTTTTTTTTTTAATCTTTGTTTCTATTCGTCGTGGCTATAGTATTTCTTTTTATTTCGTTCTTTTCTTAGATTTTCTTTTCAGATAAAAAGAATATCTCGTCTCTACCGTAGAAATTAAGTCAGGCAGGGCGCTCCGTGTTTTTTTGTCGTTTATTCGTGTGTTTATGTGCACTATAAAATGTATATTTCTCGACAATTTTGCCCCCCCCCCCTTCTCCCTTCTCGGCAGACACAATTGCAATGAGACCCGAAGGAAGAAAGTATCAACGAAAAAAGCAAAAAATAAAATAAAAACAGCTCCCGACCGGATATCAACAATTAAAAAAAAATATATAAATATATAATCGCGTCCGATTGAGAAAATTCGCTTTTCACGAATTAAACTTTTTTTTTTATTACGTCCCAATTCATCACGATTTCAGATGTAAAAAAATAATATTTAACTCCGGATCTAACCGACGGGGGACGAGAAGGGAAATCGTTAACGAGTCTAATTTTTTTTCAAGCTCGTTCGAATTTTTGCTTCTCTCTCTGCCTCTCTCTGTCTTTGTCTAACTCACGTCTGATTTTTCATTTTTTTTTACTTTTTATCGTCGGCTCTCTCCCGTGTGTGTGTGTATTTTTTTTATCTCTTTGCTTCTTTCTTACTTCGTCGAACCCACTCGATTTTCAATGACATTTCTTAGCGCTTTCCGTTGTTGTACAGCGAGGACCGAAGCGGCGCTTTGAATGTCGAGGCTGACTGTTGTTGAATCTGATAAGCTAAAGGGTGAATCTTGAACCCGTATAATCTGAAAATTCACATTCGTTCATTTTATAATCTTAGCCAATAAATATGAGAATTTACATTTATAGAAGTTTATTTTAATTGTCATTTATTCAGGAAGATTTTGATTGCACAAAAATATCCAAGAATTATCAAGTTTCTAAATAATAAGTGTTCTAATTTTTTTGATATAATGTAAGAAACCATAATAACATAAAAAGGCATCATTGTTGTATATCATTACGAATGTATAAATTCTTAGAAACAAGAATTTTCACGAATTGAATACGAAAATTTCTATTCAATCATTCACATTTCATAATATTCATGATTTCGATTTAATAAAAACAATAATTAGCTAATTATTTCTAGTAAATAAAATGATAGCAATTCAGTTAAATGAAATGGAAAAGTGCAATATTTGGGAAATAATTTGAGTGAAAATGCGTAAACATAATCAAATTTAAAATATCGAATAATTTCTATTATTAGGATAATTTTAGAATAATTAGAGTACTAATTGATATTGATGACTAACCTAGGTACAAATTGGTTAGCGGCACGCTTCGGTCGATACTCCGGATGTACCATAAAGAGCATATGTGGAAATCCAGTGCCAAAGTAAGCTCCATCATTGTGATGATGCCTCGAGCTTTTAGGTGTATAAACGTCCATGCATTTGGGACAATAGCTCTTGACCATCGCCTCGCCTGGTACGTCACTCAGTCCGAGAGGTAGCATCGGCTGTGACTCGCAATAAACACGGGGACAATGACCGAAATCACCCGCTTGATATTTCTCAATCATTTGAGCGATACCTCGGTTCGTCAGGATGTAACGCGCGTGGATCAGCCCATAGAGCATCTCAGCTGCCTGTTCTATCAGGTCCGATTGGTTTGGATTGTCATCCAAATCATCGTCTGTTTAACATCATTATTTTTGTAATTAATTTCATATTGTATCATGTTAATTCCCTTCGTTCAATATTTAAGGCTTTTTCTTGGAATTTTATCGTGATTTTATGAGACAAGGGGTTTGTTTTTCTTTTTTTTTTTTTTACTATCTCTTGATTTAGTCAAAATGCATAAAATGTACGATAGATTTTGTCATACATTCATCAATGATATATACACAATCATTCTTCAGACTTTATAGAGAAAATGCTTTTATTGAATTACCGTGATCAATAAATATGTATATGAGAAATTTTGAAAAAAAGATTTTATCAAAGAATTCTTTGCCAAATTATTACACGACTCAATGATTATGACGAATCTCTCAAAATAGTAAAATTTGCTCGTCCCATGGTGAAAAGGTGTGTTGTTAAGAATATTTAGAGGTAAACTTACCCGGTTCCAAATCTAGGATCATGTCAAGCGCCTGACGGTAGTGGGGCACTTGTTCATTCAGACCAGTGAGGTTGAACTTATCCTGAATATAGTCTTCGTCGACCTGGACAAAAATGTAAATGAAAAAAAGTCAAAGCAAATGACGGTACAGAAAATAAAATAAAATTCAACAAAATTAACATTTTTTGCAGCTCAATGAATAATATCAACTAAAAACATGTCTTGGTCGAGTAGATATCCAAGGATTGTAAAAATTTTACCTCGCAGAAGAATTCATTTCCTCGCAGGCCACAGAACCAGGAAATCCAGGATACCTCCTCCGAGCTGCTCATCTTTCTGGTGCGCGTTGAAAAAGCAATAAATATAGTTAAAGAGGAATGGTGAGAGCAGAGAAGATCGATTAATGAGTATTAAGTGACTGCGGAAGACACGGCAGATGTGTTGTGGAAGAGACTAAGAGAATTCGAGAGTGTTAAAAATATCGATGATTGTAAAATGTTAATCGTTTAGGACATTACGAGGGTGGAAGGGATGATGGCAGGGGGGGAGGGAATAAAAAAAAGATCGCGTCGCGAGGGACGAGGTTTTGTTGGTGTAGGAATGGTCGAGCGTGGGTGTCGCGTCATCCTTAATGCGGAGTCACACAAAAATACGTTTCATTATGATAATAATGACACACTCTTGTTAGATCCGTCGGCTGCGAGGACGCGGCGGGATTCTTCGAGGACGGACGCTTCGTGTCTTTGGAGCGCGTCCACGTGGTCGCGCGCGCGGATTGACGCGCGATTATCCTGATTCCGTCTCGATGGAAGAAGAAAACGTTAACACGGGAGAAAAATCAGGTTACGATTAATATGAATAGGGGAATTTGTTAGACGTGAAAGAAGAGTAAGAGAGGGAAAACTTGTCGATACGTGTTGGGTAATAGAAAGAAACGGCGCTTTCGTCAATGTCGTCGATAAAGGGAGAGTGGATGTTGAACGTGGTTTGCGGTACGTTCGGTTTTTTGGAAGAAACGGGCAAGATGCCCGACGGCCGCGCGGGGATCGGCCCGCGCGCCGCCCCTAACCGAGCTTCACCTACGTTTCCGTGGTCATCGCTGCCTTCGTCAGACCCGCCTCGGGCACGGCTCGGTACGGTAAGCAACCGGGAAACGCATTACTCGAGCGAAAACCGGTGTGGGAGCGCGCTGCCTAAGCGAAAACCCAAAAATAAACAGCCCGCACGGCTTACCTTCGGTGCCTTGATTAGCCACGCTTGCTCGCTCCCACGACGTAGGTGCCGCTCGAATCGCGACCAGCGACCACCACTCCGTTGCCACCTGACGGACTATCCGCGCAACTTTCCTTCTCTTCTCTACACCCTTCTTCACCCCCTCGCGCCTCGCGCGTTCTGCTCTTCTCTATTTTATTTATTATTACTGCTTTTCGATTATTTATCAAACGGAAATAAATCGCGAATGAACTATTATTATTTTTATCACGCTTCACTACACCCTCTGTATCGCATTATTTCCGTACTCCCGTCCTCATTTTTCAATTGATTTTATTCCCTTTCATTATCCGCCAATCGTTGATACGATCCCGTCGCAAGGGGGAGACCGCGTTGCTCTGCTTCCCTTCGAAATGGCCGACAAACACGATGGCGCTGTTCACGCTCTGAAGCCCCCTTTTTTATTTTTATTACATTTTCGTTCATTTATTTTTCAACACATTTTTTTCAATCGTCGATTATCATATCATTGAATTACGAAACAATGTTTATTTTTGTAAATTTATTACCTGGTTCTTGCATTCGCGGAGGAAACAATTTTTTTTTTTTTAACTCGATCCAAATTTTACGAGGCTTTCGCGCGCGGGGGGTTCGTTCGTTCGACACGTTCGACGACCGCGCGCGTTGATCTCCGTTTTGCGACTGTGGAACCAAATCCCGCTGTACAAAAAACTGACCATATAACTTCGAGTCAACAATTTTAATTTGAACCAAAATTTTGATTAGCAGAATTAAAATTGGACACTGGTCCTACAAGTTATTTTATTTTTAATAAATGGCACTTTTCTTAAAGTTACAATTCCTGAAATAAAGATTCATCGAATCAAATTTTTTATATTTTGAGTTTTGTTTGATAATCTAATTTTTCAGGATTTGGCTCCACTGTCACGTTACTTGGCAACAACCTTCAAGCTTTGTGTACAGTAATGGCGTCTCCCTTGTTTCACTTTGATCATGCTTTATTGTAATTTTTTTATCACAAGATAATACTGTTGATCTAAGCGATCTAAGCGATGATTAATTCAGTGCCAAAAAAAACATGCGTGTGATTAAAAACCGCAAAACGTATCCCCTTGAAAATTTCATCAATTCATCCAGTAATGAGGTTAGAATGTCGTTAGTCATTCAGGAGTAGTTATTCCACACGATTTATTATAATTCAAGTCCTGACACTAAAATTATTTCTAATTATATTTAAAAAAAATATTTTCATCAAACTTTTTGTTTATTTTATTAAAATCTAAATTAATTCACAATTAATCAGTCAATTGCAGTATTAGAAATGTCATTACGCCCAAGTTTACTAATTCGAGAATATAAAAAACCTTAAACTCAAATAACTCTAAGAAATCGGAAAATTTAAATGTTGAGTATATGTGGCTAGTGTAAAAATACTAATGTGCAACCCTATCAGATTTTTAACTATCCAAAAGGTTGTATTTTGCTGAATTAATTAATATATACTTGCAGGAGTGTGTCCAATATGAGTGTTGGGTAAGGCTAGGTGGTTGTCTACAGTGCAATAATCATAGTACGAGAATGCATACCTGTTTTTGTCAGCCCATATGCTCTTATCAATGAGAGATATCACTGTTGTCATTGACAGACATTACCCAGCTTTTACACAATGGTAAATTATTTAACCCCAAAGTGTCTCAGAAATTTTTTTTTTTTTTTCAATTATTCTATAAAAAACATTCATAAAAGTAGTAAAATTTATTCAAAATGATACGAATAAGAATACTAAAATTACGAAAATAGAACATATTCAATAAAATACCTTAAAAACATGGAAAAAAAAGTATGAAACGTGTTTTACAATACACAAAAATTACAAACATAGAAAAAAACATATATATAAAAAAAAATGATCGAAAATCTAAGAAATTTGAAAAATAATCGTTTAATCATTTATCGACCCGAATGAAAATTGAAAAAATGTAAGCAACAATAAATAATTATTTTTTCTTTTTCTCTAAAATTTCAAATGTTTGGAATTTAGATGCATATGTGGTTTTGGTTCGACACGGATCTTGGTTCTTTTCTATTTTCCGGCTATGATGTTTCAACTCTATGGGGTTTCTTGGCAACTTGCCTGGGCTTACTTTCTCTCGCTGTTGTTTACGAAGCCATGAAAGTGTTCCAAATTAAATTGCACAAAAAAACTGTATCCGCGCTTGGTCCCGGCAGTTCGGGTAATTCAGAAAATTCCTCGCTCTTGATGCAAATGACGTCCGAAGTTGGTGCAGCTTCTAACACAAATTGGTACTTAAGAACCATTCGCTTATCATCTACTTGCTAATAATAAATTACTTTTATTTCATTCATCTTTATCAAATATTATTATTATAGCATTTCTTATTCAGTCATTTTTGTTTGCATGATTTTTGAAAAATTTTCTCACTAATGATTTTTATTTTCTCTCTATATTCTTCTTTTTTTCCCCATAGGAAACTCGACTTTTGACATTTCACTTTTTGGCTTATAATAAATAATGAATTATCACATTTTTTGCTCTGTTTAAGTTTCAACAATCTTTCTGTTTGCATAGTAATAAATGGACGAGGTGGATCATAGAAGTTTTCCACTGGAGTGTGCACACGACTCTGGGTTATATCCTCATGCTAGCTGTAATGACTTATAATGTTTACATCGGGGTAGCTCTGGTGATTGGAGCAAGCTTCGGTTATTGGTTGTTCG
Source organism: Rhimphoctona megacephalus (assembly GCA_963989365.1). Taxonomy (NCBI): domain Eukaryota; kingdom Metazoa; phylum Arthropoda; class Insecta; order Hymenoptera; family Ichneumonidae; genus Rhimphoctona; species Rhimphoctona megacephalus. The sequence continues at coordinate 22,438,338 of OZ022422.1, forward strand.
GTATGACTCTCATAGAAATGAATATGGAGCAATTTCGTGAGGCAAGAAATAAAATCGACAAATGTGATCCCGAATGTGCAGGTAAAACAACCAAATTTTCGTACTATTAAAAAAAAATATTTTTACTTTTTCATTTTCCAAATTTATCTGAAACTCGTAAATATTGGGTGATAAAATAAAACGTTAGGAATGATTAAAAGAAAATACTGGTAAACGTATATTATTTTATTTATAAATAGTTCTTTGTGACCGAATAATACATGGTTATTTGTAATTAATATATGTGACTTACACATATTTGATTTTCACATGTCATTTGTACATATTTGATTATCATTTTCGTATTGTATATTAAACACATACGATAATTTTCATAGATGCGATTGGGAACGAAGAACGACGAGGTTTAACGGCATCGAACGTTGCGGAGCACATGGTGACTGAAGTGAACGCGGAAATACACGCGTCAAGCTCGAGTTGATCGAAACGCAACAAGGGTGAAAACAAAAATATTGGTGCCTTCGTCGATGATGAGAAATGAACAAAAATAAGTCTGACCTAACACAGTAATATTAACGATATTGTAATACGTAACGTGTCTCTGAAATCAAAGCACTCGGGCTTTTTTTGCCCCCATTTGTGCATTTTTTACATTGTTTTTTTCTCTCAAACAAAGTTTATCATTTTTATACACTGCTCCGATGTGTTTGTGTAAATATTATTATATGAAAGAAAACGGAAATACAGTATATTTATTCTTAAAAGAAGAATTCGGAAAAGTGAACTTAATTAATCAATGCTCTTAATGATTATTGCGGATCAATTAATTTATGCGGAATTAACGAATTATTTCATGAAAATTTAGTCTCTTAATCCTGCCCTTGGTCAGTTGCACCTAAAATCCCCTCAAACAAACGACCATAACATGGATTTTTTTTATCGCTCTTCGTAAAATGATCGTATGCATTTTTATTCGTGATAAGCTGCCCGCACAACCAACAAAAAATGGTATTACAATATCCACATGTCATTTTGTTGCAACCTTCGATCTTTTCCGTCGGTGTTTGGCATTGGGGACACGATCTCGTTTTTTTCTGTGAAAACCAAGGATTCACCCAAAAATTTAGAATATGATTTTATGGGTTTTTTTTACAATATAAATTCCAATATAATATATTAATTCAAATAATACCGTTAAGTAATCTTTGGAAAGATGTTCCTCGATGACCAACTGAATTTGTTTCCTACCATGTTTCTTCAATAACATTTGTTTCTGAGCTTCGTCGCCTTTCAGATACGAATTGATAAGATCAGCAGTGTCATTGGAGGTCATAGCGCAGGGTGCAACTCCATGATAAGCCTGTGACCATAGAAGCAATTTAATTAACTCGGACAATTGTTGAATTTCATTAATTGCATTCGAAAAAAAAGATCACTTTTCGGCAGAAGGAGCAAAAATTATAATTGCAATTGCTGCATCTAGCAAGAGTTTCGTCAAGTTCGATGATGACGGGCAATTGGCAGAGGTATCTTGGACAGACGACTATGTCTTTCATGCCACTGAGAGCAGTCTTCAGAACGTAGTTTTCATATTTGATCCAGAGTTCCGGGCAAATCCCTTTGATTTGATCGTTGGAAGCGACGGTAAAACAATTGAGACCAGGGCAAAGAATTTTGGGACTTTGGCTCTCTATCTTATTGGCAAAGTATTCGACCATGCAATTTTTACAAAAAATATGTCCACACTTGGAAAACTTGATGGATTTTCGTCCGGAGTATTCTTCGAGGCAAATGCCACAGATGTGAGATCCTTTAGAAAAGAGTGATATTTCTCTCCACTCGTCGAATTGCTCCAAATAATGCATCGGATGAATGAACATTGCCCCATTGGTCGCTCTCTCATCGGAAAGTCGGAACAATCCAAAGGTCACGGAATCGTCCGGCTCCGCGTAAATAGTAAACAAAAATGAAACGTCCAGCGATTCTTCGTGATGCAAAAAATTTAATAAATCATTTCGCAGAAAATCTCGCCATAAGAACAGAATTTCCGAGCCTCTATTGTTCGCCCATATTTCATCGAGTTTCTGGCAAATCAGCGAACACTCCCAAGGCGGTAGCCAGAATATTTCAATCTCGTATATCGGAGCCTCTGTTTCCGGATATTCCGCTGGTAAATCAAGACGAAGACAGATCGGAGGAAGGTTTCTGACTGAGAAGCGACGATACATTTGCTTCGGACTGTGCTGCAATATTACGTTGGAATATTTGACTTCCAGAATCCCTTTTTCTATGTACACCGGAACTTCCAATCTTATCTGATGATTTTGATCCTTCGGTTGGAAGAATTCTCCCTCTTCGCAGATACTCGATATTGCCTCCATTTCGTCTATTTGGCGCTCTCGATTCTCCGTCTGTCAATATAGATTATTTGTTTTGCAAATTAATGTGACGATAAATCTCATATTATATTAAGAATAATAATAATTTTATTATGGATTTATTTTTTATTTACTAATATTCCATTTTATTCTATATTTCTAGCTAATTACTATATTTTATTACACCTATTTTTCTACGAGTAAGCCATTTTGTACTAAATATTGTTCTTTTCCACCGACTCACTTATTTTCACCCGTTTCTTTTGTCCCTGTTAGAGATTTTTTAATAATTTTCATTTCCTTGTTTAATTTTTCAATTTCAATTACAATTTTTCACTAAAATGTAATTTTTGATATTGTATTACTATTCGTTCACTAGAAAAACGTTTTTTTATAATGCACGTTTTCTTTGCACTTAAAAAAATGGAAAAATAAAACAGAAGTTCTTGATATTGATTTATATATTTACGATCAATTACGACTTTGTTCATAAATATCCTTAAACATACCATAATCCAATGGGTTTTTTCAACCTTTCGCCAAATAGGAATATTATTATGTCAAAGATGAACTAGACGTGATTGTAATTTTCGATGTTTACAAATTTTTGACTCGCATCTCTCGCATCAACAGGTTGAAAAAGTTGTTTACAGTTTTGCCCGCTTTAATTTTGTCTCGTTTCGAAATAATTTGCGCACTTTACATATTATGTATTGATCCAGTTAATGATTCGCCATTTTTATTAATTCATCGCAACGGACAAATACACGTCATTTAATCATACCACGTTACATTGAAACTATTTTATCGTAATCGTTGTATTTCCCCCGATTCGTTTCTTTATCACGATTCTGCGAAATTTAGCAGTTGGCGGGCTCAAGACGAAATTTGCATTGACAGTGAAGTCTACTTCTAGGTTTGCCTTTGCGATCTCCCTATTGGCTGAAGAGCGTGGAACCGTTTTTTTTAAATTCAAACATCATTTCCTTCGTACGAATTCAAATTCAGCAAAAAATGATAATATCAAACGGAATCTTATTACGATTTATCGATAATCGCTCCAGATTCAAAACGATTTCACTCGGTTAATATTAGTACTTTCTTGCGATATTGATCTTATAGAAAAAACATGCCTGCGTATTCTTATGGAAAAATAGAAATAAAAATATGTGATTTATTTTTTAGCTTGTCACGATGACGATTAATAAAACATGATCGATCGATGTGGAGTTGAAAGACTCTCCAGAGTCTTAAAAAACCTGTTTTTTTTGGAGATCCGTACAATTTATCTTGGAAAAAGAAATAATTACTTGCAATATTTTTATTTTATTAAATTTTGTAATGTTTTTTTTCTTTAAAGAAAATGAAAAATAAATCGGTGCCGTCGATTCGAATTATTTAATTAACTACTGAGTTAATCTATTCGAGGCTGGGAAAACGACAATGAGGTTTTTTTTATTATTTAAGTAAATATTTGCGGCTCGACAGTGACACCGAATTTTTGGTCTAAAGTGGAAAGGGTAGTAGCGACGAGGAGAGACTATTCGGTAACACACGTCGTGTTGCCATCAATACAAAATAGTGAAATTAGATCGTTAGGTGCAAACAAAAAGACAAGTGTGTTTTTAAAATAAAAAAATATGGTTGAGCCTGAAGCAAAACATGTTCTTCATAGTGGAATATTTCATCCGCTGCTTCGACAATGGCAATCAAGAAACACGGAAATTAGTGTTAACAATCTAATGTATCCAATTTTCGTATTGTAAGTTTATTCGATTGTATATATAACCTTAAAAAAAAATTATCGGCTCGTAAGGGCCTACGTGCGCGGGCGCATATACAATTTTTTTGGTGCTAGAGTACTCGGTCAAAAGCTGAACAAATAATGATGATTGTCGAAATCTTCATTTTTAAGTAACACCGAATTTTCTAAAATTTTCCCGAATATTCTATTAATCACGGCTGAAAAAAAATATTTTTTAATAATCCAAGAAACTTTAGTGTAGAAGCACAAACACGAATGATAAGATATATAATCTTAAAGTCATTAAAAATACGTCAACAATATATCTTATCTTCAGGGAACTTGGCAAAAAGTTTCAATGAGAAATTAGTATTATAATTAAAATTTCAATTTCCCCAATAATGAAATTTCTTCTGGCCATTTTTATGTAGCGAAAATTGTAAAATTCATAGTTCTTTAGTCTCGTAGATTACTTAGTTAATTATTTATTAATTAAAAATGATTAAAAGTATCGAAGAATGAAAATTTTGACTATTATCAAATGTTAAATAATTAGTATTTTTGTACATTCATTCTGAAATTTCTGAAGCGATAAAAAACTAATTGAATAATGCAAATTTCAAAAATGTTTATACACCAAATTTTGTCTATGACATGTTTTGGATATAATTGTTTAACTGCTTCAGATACAAATTCATAAAGAACTAAAAATTTTTCAATTGTTCAGAGCTCACATTCAATTTGTAATAATAAAAATCAACAATTTCTATCGCTTTGTTTTCAGAGATGAACCCGAGGCAAAAGATGCAATATCAAGTATGCCAGGAGTTTATAGATACGGAGTAAATCGTTTGAAATCAATGCTGGATCCACTGGTCGCCAAAGGTTTGCAGTCGATCCTTCTTTTTGGAGTCATAAAAGACGAGGAAAAAGTAATTTATACTCGTGTTTTCACCACTATATGTTTCTCCCATAAATTCACATTGTTGGAAATATTTCAATAGAACGATCAAGGAACAAATGCAGATTCTTCGAGGAACCCAATTATTCAAGCTTTACCGTTTATACGTAAGTGGTTTCCTGACCTTGTAGTGGCTTGTGATGTTTGCCTTTGTCCCTACACGACTCATGGCCACTGTGGAATTCTCAATCCTGATGGAAGCATCAACAATTCATTTAGTATCGCTAGGATTGGAGAAATTGCGGTTTCCTATGCAAAAGCCGGTAAAATTATATTTTTTTATAAAAATTAACAATCTCACAATAGAGGTCAATTTGCAACAAGAAAAAAAAGTTTTCCTTAATCTTCTATCATTTTTACTATTTGCTATTTTCAATATTCAATCTGTAATTAATTATTTAATCATTGAGAATAATAGCACGGTTATAAATAATATTGCAAATTATTGTTCCTCACAGTTTTACAATTAACAGTAATATCTTTCCATCTCGATTGTTTCTTTATCGCAAAAAATTCATAAAAAAGCGAAAAATGATTTTTTCGGTAGGAGCTCAGATCGTTGCACCTTCTGACATGATGGATGGCAGAATAGCAGCGATAAAAAGAGGATTGAATGAAGCTGGGATGCTCAATCGAGTCGCGGTGCTTTCATACGCTGTCAAATTCGCCTCAGGATTTTATGGACCTTTTCGTGATGCTTCGAAATCCGCTCCTAAATTTGGTGACAGAAAGTCTTACCAATTACCACCAGGGAGCACTGGTCTTGCTTTCAGAGCTGCGGTATTATTTTAATCATTATCGATAATAATCATCTTTTCTTATTAGAACAAAGTAATATTTTTCCTTATTATTATTGTCAGTTATCGTTGGCCGATTTTGATTGTTTAGTAATTGTTGTTTAAATTTTTAACAAATTTCTTCACATCGTGGATATTTAAACAAATAAAATCGTTATAGCTATTGGAATTGTGAATGAGTTTTTGTCCATGGTTGTTAGGCTCGGGACGTTGCCGAAGGTGCTGATATGTTGATGGTGAAGCCTGGCCTCGCTTATTTGGATATTGTTCGTCGTACAAAAGACTCGTATCCGGAATATCCTATGTTTGTTTACCAAGTGTCCGGAGAATACGCAATGTTGTATCACGGAGCAAACAACGGGGCAATCAATTTGAAGAACGTATTGAACGAAGTGCTGCTCTCGATGCGACGAGCCGGCGCTGATTGCATCATCACGTATTTCGCTCCTCTCATACTCGACATGCTACAACCAACCAGCAAATACTAAATTTTTTTGCGAATGTACTTAAAATAATAGTGGGGGATTGGAGCCACGAGCAATAGCAAATTTTTTAGTCTTGTTTTTCGATTTTTTTACTAGCATACAACAACAAATTTGATTGATTAATTTTTATTTTTCCCTGCAATGGAATCATTCTCATTCTGTTTTATCCTTTGTTTTTATTTTTATTTAGCTGTTTCGACGTTTTTTTTGTGAGAAACCAGGAGATTTTTTAATTGTTAAATTCGAACTTTTCCAACAAAGAATCATTTTTCGTCCAAATTTTATCTACGACTTTTGATATTTTCTTTCTGCCTCAAAGTAAGCTTCGCATGTTCGTCTGAGCTTTCGGTGCTGTATTTTGGTTAATGATAAACGTGTAAATAATTGTAAACCGCTTGTGCTTCTCGAATAGGAATTTGAGTGTAATTGAATTCTGAGAATTATCGCGACTCCGTTTAAATGATGAAACAGAGCGTAACTAAATTTTAAATGAACAAAGATCATAGTTATAGTAAAGTGTAATAATTTTTTAAATGAAATAAACATATGGGATCGGTGTAATATTGTTTTTCTATGGCATAAAAATAAGAAAATTGTCAATTTTTTTCTAACGAAACAAATATACCAGAATAGATTCAGAAATATATTTTATCATAATTGTGTTTTAAATACGGGAAAAATCTAATTATTACTTTTTTATGGTATGAAAAAATGAGTAAACGTAACGGGAAAATTTTTCGGCCGGATGATTCTTTCGGAAGGAAAAAAGATCCGTTATAATGAAGGAGCGTTCAAAAGAGGATTGCGGTTAACGCACGCGTAAGGTGCGCCAGGGACGTATATCGATAAGGGCCCTTGGAAAGACCAAATAAATATTTCATTCATAAAAAAAATTCTATTTATCATAAACATTCGGCCTCAAAATTGTCATTTATTATATATGCACGAGCTTTGAAAAGTCTGAAGCTAAATACTATTATCATTGCGTTTCAATTGATACTCGAAAAAGTGAAGATTCGCGAAAAAAGAGAAAAAATAAATAAAAATAACATTCGGGTAACTATCGAAATTTCTGGCGTGGTACAGGGATCACGGACGATTTGCGTTTGTCCCACTATCGAGAAGGTTCCAGCAGCGCCATGAAGTGCAACGTGGGCCAATCGTGTTGAGCCAACTCTCGTCCAAAAATCCAATCGCTAGTGATGTTTCCGTTGCCACGATTGTCTTTAAACCAATCACAGCTAGCCACGACGAAAATTATCCCGTTAATATGCCGGCGCTGTTTCCCACCGCAGTCAGTCGTTTCTGAAACCTAACAGAGTACGGACGTTGTTGAGAAGTGTGTGATAACATTTCGTATATATATATTGTTCTGCGAACGTGATTTTGTCTAAGAATTTTGCTTTCATTGGTAAGTAATTCAAATTTCAAAAATATTTTTTAAATTGAATCCATGCCCTCATTTCCCTAGAAATTGCACGTTTAAATACTTTTTGTTCGGCTTCCCGAAAAGAAGATGCGTTCTCTCAATTGCCACGTCTCGTTCGACACATTAGTACTCTAATTTTTCTAAAATTCGTGCAAAGAAAATGGAAACGCGTCCGAAATAGTCGCTCATCTTTCGATTTCACGAGACGCGATTTTTTTATTTTTCCAAAATTTCCGTTGATTTCAATTTTTTGATAATTTGAGTATTAATCGTGCTAGGCACACTATACTTTCGAGGGGAGTGTACACTTGCTTGTTCGTTTTAGCGGACGTGACGTCTGATGGCGCTGTTCCTTCTAGAAGAGCAACTGCATTTTTTTACATTACACTTTTTGTACATTTTCTACACTCGATTTTGATCGAGTGTAATAAGTTTAAATAGTTCTATTTCCACGCGCGTTAGTACAATTGTCATGGGTATGCGTGTAGCAGCACAACTCGAAGTCCATTCGAATCTGTATTTGACAATTAAAATTGGGTGTACATAATTTAAATTGTCAAATTAATATTCGCATGGATAAAAAAGATGTACTTAACTCAGTAAAAATTCCAGAATTACAGTGTTGTACATAATTTTAATTCTGCTCTCAAAGTTTGTATTGGAATTTAAACGAAACTCGTGATTCAATGCAGGATTTCCGATCGCCGGTTACAAACACCGTCACGATCGATTTTCTCGTATTTTCATCACACATTTCAACCAATTTCATACATCCTGGTGAACATTTCGCAAATCAAAATGATTTTTCGCTCGTTGAGGGAGGGGGGCGGCTGTATTTTACCTCGTGGCCACGTATCCGTTTATTCTCACACGTACTCTAGAATCTTCTGCCATTTTTCCAGCTGGGGGGCTCGCCCAATTATGTACTTTGCTCGTCCTGAATGAATTTACAATCCTTTAAGGGCCGGTTGTTCCACCTTCTGGTAAATTTTACCTGACGGTTGTAGCATTGAGTAGCAGACCTTTAACTATCCGATAAAATTTACCTGGAGGTGGAACAACCGGCCCTAAATGAATTACGTTCTTTCTAAAATTAATTTTAAATTGGCAATTATTTCTAAATATGACTCGAATAATATAATTATTCAGAATTACGCCAAAAATAAAGATTCTGTTTATTGTAATAAAAATTTTTGAATAGATAATTTTTTTTGCATCGAAGACGATTTTAATAATAATAAAATATTTTTCATACTTTAATGAATAATTACGATCATTTACAATTTATCATTGTAAATAATAAATTAATGATAATGACACGTTAATAATTTATTGTTTCTTTTTGTTGTAGGTGAAATTATAAAATAAGCAAGATGAAGGGAGCAGTAGCTCTGATGATTATCGGGCTGTTGGCAGCCCTGGCAACGGCCAAAGAAGAGAAAAAGGAGAAGGAAGACATTGGAACGGTCATTGGAATTGATCTTGGAACAACATATTCTTGGTAAGAATTTTTCATCGATCGTTGTATAATTTTTCATGAGAAATGGTCAATAAGTTAAAAAACTTGAACGAAATAGAAAAAACTAAATAGAAAAAAAAATAACCACGTAACGATCGATCGTCGAGTTAATTATTTAGTAAAAAAAAAATGCAATAAATTGGAAAAAAATCGAAGTTTTTAATTTACGATGAAAATAATTTTATTTGTGATGAACGACAAAACGTTCAACTTGGTGATAAATTTTTGTTTTTTTTTTCTTTTTCTTAGTGTCGGAGTATACAAGAATGGTAGGGTAGAAATAATAGCGAACGACCAAGGAAACCGTATCACACCGTCGTACGTAGCGTTCACAGCGGATGGTGAGCGTCTGATCGGTGACGCGGCGAAGAATCAATTGACGACGAATCCGGAAAACACGGTATTCGATGCGAAGCGTTTAATCGGTCGTGAATGGTCAGACCAGACGGTGCAAAACGACATTAAATTTTTCCCGTTCAAAGTAATCGAGAAGAACAGTAAGCCGCACATTCAAGTATCGACGAACACGGGAACGAAGATATTCGCGCCTGAGGAAATTTCAGCGATGGTTTTGTCAAAAATGAAGGAAACTGCGGAGGCTTATTTGGGGAAAAAAGTGACCCACGCGGTTGTAACGGTACCAGCTTATTTCAACGACGCCCAGAGGCAAGCGACCAAAGACGCAGGTACCATTTCCGGTCTTAACGTTATGAGAATCATCAACGAACCAACCGCGGCCGCAATCGCTTATGGACTTGACAAAAAAGATGGCGAGAAGAACGTGCTTGTTTTTGATCTTGGTGGTGGTACCTTCGACGTCAGTCTTCTTACCATCGATAACGGCGTTTTCGAAGTCGTTGCCACCAACGGTGACACTCATCTCGGAGGTGAAGATTTCGATCAACGTGTCATGGAGCACTTTATCAAAATCTACAAGAAGAAGAAGGGCAAAGATATCAGAAAAGATAATCGCGCTGTTCAGAAATTGCGTAGAGAAGTCGAGAAAGCAAAGAGAGCACTCAGCGCCAGTCACCAGGTTCGTTTTTCTTTTATTAGTATTTAATATTGATCATTAACGTCAATTATTTGCGTCCACGAATTTTGGGAATATTTAACAAAATTAACAACGTAAACTGTGATTGTGATTTACAGGTGAGAATCGAGATCGAGTCGTTCTTCGAGAACGAAGACTTCTCCGAGACACTGACCAGAGCCAAGTTCGAGGAATTGAACATGGACCTGTTCCGTAGTACGATGAAGCCGGTCCAAAAGGTATTGGAGGATGCTGACATGCACAAGAAGGACGTGGACGAGATTGTGTTGGTGGGAGGCTCGACGAGAATCCCGAAGGTGCAACAATTGGTAAAAGAATTTTTCAATGGAAAGGAACCATCGAGGGGAATAAATCCTGATGAGGCGGTGGCTTACGGAGCGGCGGTACAGGCTGGTGTATTGTCGGGTGAACAGGACACCGATGCGATTGTATTGCTCGACGTGAATCCTTTGACGATGGGAATTGAGACCGTGGGTGGAGTGATGACGAAACTTATTCCAAGAAACACCGTAATTCCTACGAAGAAATCGCAAGTATTCTCGACAGCTTCGGACAATCAGCACACGGTGACGATTCAGGTCTACGAGGGTGAACGTCCGATGACCAAGGACAACCATCTTCTTGGTAAATTCGATCTCAAGGGAATACCACCTGCGCCACGTGGAATTCCACAAATCGAGGTGACTTTTGAGATTGACGCTAACGGTATTCTCCAAGTATCAGCGGAGGACAAGGGCACCGGAAACCGCGAAAAGATCATTATTACAAACGACCAGAATCGTTTGACGCCCGATGATATCGAGAGGATGATCAAGGACGCTGAGAAATTCGCTGACGACGATAAGAAACTCAAGGAACGAGTCGAGTCCCGCAACGAGCTCGAGTCTTACGCTTATTCGCTCAAAAATCAACTCGCCGACAAGGAAAAACTTGGCGCCAAAGTCAGCGAGGACGACAAAACCAAGATGGAGGAAGCGATCGATGCCTCGATCAAATGGCTCGAAGAGAATCAAGACACCGATCCTGAGGAATACAAGAAACAGAAGAAAGAATTGTCCGACATTGTTCAACCGATCATCGCGAAATTGTACCAAGGTGCCGGTGGTGTTCCACCAACTGGAGCTGACGAGGACGACCTTAGGGACGAGCTTTAAGACGCAATACACAACATGCCTCTCTATAATAACATTTCTTCGAACGCATATGCGAATTTATTTTTCGCTGTAACAGACTGATTAATAACGTTCGCTTTCTCAAGCGGGCTGGGGGAAAACAAATATTGCAAAACGCTCAACTTCAATCGAGATATTTGCGTCGATCGTTGCCTAGAATGGAGCGTCAAATTCTGTTCTTTTTTTTTCTTCTTACGAGCGAGTTTTCCAATCACGAGAAGAAAAAAAGTCTCGTCTCCACTCTCGTTGCTCGATTTATCGAAGAAAAAATATTCTTCGGAATTGAAAAACGATCCGCGTGAATTTATTATTCGCGCACCCGGAGTCTCGCGAACGCATTTAATAAATATTATTAAAATACTTTCGTTAACCAGCGAATATCGTCTTTTGACGAATCGCTGATTTCACGTTTCGACGAGGAAAAAGAAAGAAAGATCAGCAAACGGCAAGGAACGTAGCGCTCCTCTATCTTTATTTATTTTAATTTTTTTTGTATGGTTCCATTACGCGTAATTGTTGTAAGGTCGTTCACTTACGTAATTCGGGCGTATGCTTGATTACCTCCCTTCCCCCCCCTTTTCCGTGATTCTCAAAGTGTGCGTGAACGAGAGATTGTGAGCGAGAATTCGTTAGCCGAAAAAATACTGTATCGTACTGTGTACTATACGTGTACCGTGTGCGTCTGTGAATGATTGACATTGTATCAGTATCACGATAATAAACCAATTTTTCAGAAATTTCTCTTTTCTTTTTTGTTCTGTTCAATCAATACCCAATTAATTAAATAATAGAAATAATTTAGCGTGTTTGAAGTATGGCTGAATTGGAAAAGGAAATTTGTGCAAAAATTTACCGAAATTTACTGTTACTAAAACGTTTTCAATTTTTCAAATATAATTATCATATAATATTTGTAAATCATTTAAAAAAAATTAGCTTCTTTTTAACTTACGCGTTCGCATCTGAACATTTTCTGAAAATATCATTTAAAAAAAAAAAACGCCCTCGAAGGTTTCAAGGAAATTGAGAATATTCAACTGAAACATCTATTTCAAGAAACGGTACAAAAATTATTTGAATATTTCTACTTTTAGTTCTCAGCGATAGCTTGTCAAAAATATTTTTAATTTGCAGATCTGCAAAATATATAAATTTTGATAGATGTTGTCCCGTTCACGGGCTTCGCAGCTGACTTTCACGAGTAAAAGCTTGTCAGATCTTTTCGATATAATGTCAGATTTTATAAATATATATAATTAATATTCGCTCATAGATATGACACTCGATTAGAAAAGTCCACGGGCGTATGCCTCAATGACGAATGGGACGTTTGTGTCGAATCCTCTTATCGTCAGAATTTCATCCCATTCGTTCCCTTTTAATTCGAAAGGTGCTTTGTTCAGCAGAATGTTGACGTATCTTGAAAGTATTAAAAAAAAGAAACAATAGAAGTTGAATTGGTAAGGAAAATGTGTTGACTAATGCTTATGACTATACCAAAAAAAGAATGGGCACGATCTATCTTAAAAAATTCACAACCAAAAAAGAGAAACAATATTTGACTGTGAATGCCTGTACAGAATCGAATTATGGAAAGAAAAATTACCGAGTTTGTTTGAAATCCGAGTATTTCTTGAAAAAAAGTAATGAGCTCATCATTGCTATTTTTTTTTTGATTGACATTTTCGCCAGTCCTTCGGTCGGTGGCCTGGTCGGTGGTAAGTTCGTAACATTTATGAAAACGTCACATTTTCTTTTTTCCGACTGACAAAATCCCATTGGTCCCAACCGTATTTTTTTCCACTTTTCTACGTTTTTACTCAATTTCAGTGTATGCACGAGAGTTTCATCGAAGGTCCACTCCTTCGATATTTCAGGGACAAATCCGTAGCCTTGTGCTGGATCATGAAAAATAATCGTGGTCGCGTCCTCGGGTATGTCATTGCGATGTAAAAGAGGAAGAGCAATTGTAAGGCCGATTTCGGAGCATGATATTTTTTTCGGGTTTCTAGGTGGCATCTTAATTCCCACGACGTAATATCTTTCGCTACATCCTGTAATGTCCTGAATAGGAAAAAATCCATCATGAAATCTTATACAAAAAAAATGTATATAGAAATAATAAAACCTTATTATATATATAATCTGTAGGACAAAAACGTTTGTATTTTTATAACTCGAGAACCAATGGATCGATTTCACTGAATCTTTCGCATAAAGATATTAAAATTTTGATTGAATAAAAGTTTCAGCTACAAAAGTAGGTTCAGGATATTTTAAAATTTCTTTTGATATTAAAAAAGGCTTTCATTTTGTATACCAATGTTACGTTGTAAGTATTTTTTCTAAAATACTTACAACTTTTTGTGATAAGTTTAACGCCGACTGGAGGGCCCCTTTAACTTGCACATTTGGTGATTTTATCGGGACGAGTTCTTTCTTCATTTTTTTATTATCATCTGTATCGTGGGGTTTTTTGCCTTTTTTCTTCTCTTTCCCTTCATGCTCTTTTTTCTCTTTCTCTTTCTTTTTTAACTCCTCGCAAGACTTCAGCCGCAAGCTCCGAGCTTTATCGGTGTAGCAACCCGATTCTATAATAATGCGTTCTGATTCCAAAAAAAGCTCCTCGTATTCTACGTTTACTAAGCGATATCTGTATAATACTTCCGAGGTCGGAGCTCCTTCATAAAGATTTAAAATCGCGAGAATTTCTCCGGGCAAAACTTTGTTCCAACTCAGGTTGTTCCGGTCGGTGAGAATTCGAACGATCATTTCCGTTAGCGTTGATCCTTTCTTTAAGAAACCAAGCTGCGCAATTGCCGGTAAATATTTAAGAACGTTGCGTATATCCATGCTGGGTAAAAGCGATTCCCAAACCTAGCAAAACAAGTAAATAAGTTATTAAACATCGCTTTGTCCCAAAACAAATGAAAATTCTCCTCCCTTTCGATTTTTCGTTATGTCGATGTTTAACGCTAATTTTATTTTTCTGCTAAATTCTGCACTTTATACGTATTAAATAATTCATGAAACAAAAACATACGATTTTGTCTTTCAATACATTTGGGTGAACATGATTGATCGTAAAGTCACCGTTGGATAGCATTTCAGCGACAATTGTCGGATTTTGGCACGTCCTCAATTTTTCCACGCGCTTCAAGTAATCCAGTTGGTTTTTCGCCTCAGGTTTGTTCTCGAATTTTCGGGAAGCAGCATTGAGTCCATCAAGGGCGTAGGTAAGGACGACTCGCTTTGCCACTGGAAAGATAAATTTTTTATTGTCACAAATGACCATTTAGAACAATCGAAACGAATAAAATTAAGCATACCTTCGGCATTGAGAAAATCTATGTGGGAGAGCCTCAAAATATCTTTATGCTTCAATCCATGAGCACTTTTGTATTGTCCTACCAAAATTGCAAGGTCCGCCGCGTCGTGGTTGAGATACCATTTGTTTACAGCATTTCTCCAACCCCGGCCCGAGCCAAAGGACGCTTTTTTATTTTCATCCGTCTTGAAACTTTCGACTCTGCATAAATATGCCGCATACGCAACAAAGCGTATGAAATACTTCCATTCCTTGCAATGTTCTGTTACAAAATAGTACACGGACGTTCTTAATTTTTCACTCTTTTTTTGTCTTGCGCACATTGCCAGAGCAAACATCAGAGTGTCTGGTTTTCGGATGAGACACGAATCCATTGCCTGGTTTGGATATATTCAAAATATAAATAAAAACAATGTAACATAATAATCAAAATATTGCAATTATAGTCGGTGAATATTCTTGATAATAAAATAATTTTTCATTCAATTGCATACTAATTATTATTTATACATTTTTTTAGAAACAAAAAATTTTCATGAGCATACATTAAAAAAAATCATTCAATTATTAGTTTAGTTCAATAAATAATTACATTAATTGCAAGATTTATGTAATTTGGCTATAGCTTTTTTAATTATATATACTTATATTATGAATGTATTATTTACGAATAACTATGAATATATGAAATGTACTACTCATTTATCGTTATTTTGATTACTTGATACAGGTATAAAATTTTGGATTGAACTTTTTTTGGAAATAATTCATTTTTAAATAAAAAATTAATTATTTTTTTCAATTTGACCGTGTTGATTTTTTCTTCTCATTTTTTTTGTAAACCAATAAACAAGGTAATTAATATGATCTGACTAAATATATTGACATGTCAAGGATAAAAACACAAATAAAATATATAACATTTCAAAATCGAAATAATCACCAATTTAATTTTGTCGAGAGGAACTAATTCATATTTCTTTTCAGAGACCAGAACCTCCAAATTTCGCATGTGTTTTCCCTGCGAATAATAATCCTCATTTTTCCAAAATTTTGTTGCATCGTAGTAAGGCCGATCATTGCCCACGTAGAGAAAACAGAGAAAACTTTTGAGAGCTTTCGCGATCGTTTCATCCATGTTATTCTCTTCCATTTTGGCTTTTATCTCTATGCATTTATTCTCGAATGATCATTAAAACAAACGAAAAATAAAACCTGTTGCGATTTTAACAATTGCACGGATTTGTAAATCAGTTTAAAAGAATAAACAAAGGATTGATGAGACGAGAAACAATAGAGACCGTGCGTGAGCAATAGAGAGCAGCGGCACCACCACCGCTGATGTGCGCGCTCTCTCGTGTCTGAATGTGCAATTTTTGTGCGGTGTTATTTTGGCTTTGAATGATAGGAATAAAAACAAATTTTACGATTAATAATGTTAAAAATTAGCAGTTTAGGTTTTCAGCTCGTGATTAATGATCGTGCTAGACCTTAAAATGATATAAAAATTTTAAACAAATGTGGCTCAAGATATATTAAATATGTCGTAGAAACACAAAGCTCGGGCGACGAATTGGCCATATAATTCATTCCGTTTGTTTCTCGCTCTTTCATGCGAAATGGACAGCGCTCTCGGAAAAAGAACAGTATTTCAAAAATGGTAAATCTTCTCGAAACCAAAGTGATGTGTGAGAGCTGCCCCGCATTTACCAATATCTTTTTGATGAAGAAAAACAAATAAATCAATTTTGTATCGTAAATCAATTAATACTGACGGTATGGAAAACTGCAAAAGTTATCTAGAAATCCCATAGATGGTGCACCAGTAAGTGTAAAACAGTGGACACATAACACATAACCAAATTTTGTTACACAACGGGAGAGAAAGGACCGTTTGGAGCTGAAGATTTTTGTCGCTATCGCGGATCACAGTGTTTGATTGATCGATGAGTTTGACGACAAAACTCTTCAGCTCCAAACGGTCCTTTCTTTCTCGTTGTGTAACAAAATTTGGTTATGTGTTATGCGTCCACTGTTTTACACTTACTGGTGCACCATCTATGGGATTTTTAGATAACTTTTGCAGTTTTCCATACCGACAGTAAAGATTGATCTTCATGACTGGTGGAGATGTTCCTGATGGAGATTTTCCTCTGGTGGAGTTTAACCACGATAGAGATTTTCCTGGGTGAGTTTTGTCTGGTGGAGTTGGGAATGATGGAGATTGGGTTGGTTGAGATGTTCCCGGTGGAGATTTTCCTTGGTTGGGATTGGTCGGGTAGAGATGTTCCTGATGGAGTTTTTTTTCGAGTGAGTTGTACGGGTGCCAAAAAATCTTGTCACCCGCGTATGCGCGCTTGATTACGTTAGCACCTAGCTATAATGTAGAAATTGCCCACTTCGTGGCGTTGTAAGCGCCGCGCACGGTCCCTATACTATAACGAATGAAAGAGAGGAGAAGAATCGGATGTTTTAACTTTTTACGTACAAAAAAGAAGCTGTAAATCAACAAATACAATTTTGTATGTAAATTGGTGTCGCGCTGTTGCGCAGTGTAAATCGTCCTTAGTCTTTTTTTTTTTCATTGAATAATAAGGTAAAGGCCTTAGGACACTCGTCCCATTTAGCCATTATATAGTACATACATATTAGTTAGCAAAAACACTACTAGATGTCACCCTGTGAGTCCGACTAAATAAAATATTATCGACGTGAGATCATTTAACTTAAGACTACCTTAAATTTAAATTTATGAAGATAAGTAATATGTAGTATAAAACACTCTTTTATATTATAATAAGATCTTAGTAAAGAGAATAACTTTTATAAATTTAGCGGAAAACAGTTAAGAACTCAAGGAAAATTGCTGACGCAAAACATTCAGTTATACCGAAACATTAGTTTTTGACAGAAAGCTTCCCAAAGATTGTAAGGAACTTGGCTCCATTGACTGTAGAAGGGACTCGACGGTGCACGGTAAGAAGCCAGACCTTTTCTGCCAGCTCTTCAACATTTCTGATCTTTCACGGTTATAAAGTCCACACTCCCAAAAAACGTGATGGGGGGTTTCGTCAACTACGCCCAAGGGCATCTTGCTGAGGGAATTATATTGAAACGGCTAAGACTGGACCTCAAAGATGTATGATTACATCTCAAACGATTGAAGATAACAATGTTCTTTCTCGATAGCTTGCTGTTATAGAACCAGGGTCGACGACCTTGGTTATAGTAACTGTTGAAATAATAAACTCCTTTATTCTTACCGCTTTCTAGACATCATTCATGAAACTTTATTTCCAACTTATATTTCCATAAACTTGTAAAATCCGCTATCGAAAGTCCGAGTTGAGTATCTCGCCCCGTCATAGAGGCCTCTTTGGCCGTTGTACCTGCCAGCTCATTTCCGGCAACCCCTACATGAGCAGGGATCCAGAAAATTCTTATAGTTTTGCCATCATCTTGGAGTTCTCGAGTCTCCTGATCCGGCGCCTTTACAGACGAAAAGTCAACAAAGACATTACCAGGTGTTTTCGATCCATCCGTATAAAAACACACTGAGGTGCGCAATGTGTCTTTAAATATGTCTTTAAAAGTATTTTTCACCACACATGCACCGAAAGTTCAACTTTCCGAAATCGGAAAGTTGAACTTTCGGGGCATGTGTGGTGAAAAATAGTATACGCTCCACGGGAGTGAAATTAGACTACCTCAAACCGCGTGCTTGTCACCCTCGCCTTCGGCTCGGGTGACAATTCTGCCCGCGGTTTGAAGTAGTCTACTTTCCCTCTCTAGGTGCGTAATATACTAATTCGGGTTTATAGAAGCTTGAACGACTTGGCCCTCCTTAAATGAAACTAACGGTTGAAAAAAATTGATTCATAGGTATATAGAAAGCTAAGAGGTTTACTCGAGGTCATTAGAAGATGGGCGATACGATCAACTTCTCGGTAACATATTCGACTAGTGGAATCTCCCTGTCACGATTGATTACTACCGGATTATCCTTGATTTGTACAATCTCCTCAAGAATGGGAAATAATTTATGATCACAATTATTGGCGAGTGCTTTAGTTAGAAAATTCGCGCCCAAATATTTAAAACGCAAAAAAAGAGGAGGGAATTTTGCCTCTGCGAGTATGACATTTGTTGGAGTGGATGTTCTATAACCTAATGCCGTACGTAAGGCCATATATTGTATTCTTTCTAGTTTGGTTGACTGTTTTGGTGATAAATTATGAAAAAGAAACGCTCCATACTCAATTCTTGATCGATCAAGTGCTGAATAAAGCCTCAATAGCAAAACGGAATCCGCTCCCCACCACTTACTTCTCAGGCAGCTGATAATCTTTAAGGGATTTTGACAACTATCTGTAATTTTTTTAATTTGAGCACTCCAATCGAGGGTAGATTGAAGTTGCATCCCGAGAAATCTGACTACTCTACTCTCTTGTATAATGGAATTTTTGAATCTAAACCTATGTAAATTTTGTTGGTTATTCCTTCTTTTATTGAAAACTATAAATTTAGTTTTTTCCGGAGCTAGAGACAAACCTAATTGGTCCAGGTGGTCGGCCACATTATGGAGAGAGCTTTTAATATCATTAATACCAAGACGAGCATGAGGAGTAGTAGTAAAAATAACCACGTCATCCGCATATTGAATCATCTTACAATCTATGTTGATTTTGAATTCTAACTCCGTTACATATATTGCATACAAAAGCGGGCTAAGAACACTCCCTTGTGGAAGTCCTCTATAGACCCATCGCATTTCGTCGATATCGCCGAATTTAAATGACAGTGATCTAGCAGATACTAAGTTAAAAATAAATGCCAAAAGATTGCTTGGAAAACCGATTAACTTAAGCTTGTCAATTAATACATCTGCCAATACATTGTCATACGCCGACCGGATATCCAGGAAAACAGCAGGTACTACCTCGTCCGTCTTGAATGCTTTAATAATCTCCGAATATAATAGGGAAAGGTTGTCCATACATGACTTTGTTTTCCGAAAACCAAATTACGACGTGGGGAATTTTGATAATATTCCATCCACCAGCAGATTCTATAGTTGATCATTTTTCCAAGTATTTTGCACAGGCATGGAGCCAATGAAATAGGTCGAAAATTAGAGCCATCACCCTTGGGAATAAAAAAGATACTGTACCTACGCCATTCATCCGGAAATGAACGTGATGCAAAAAATTCATTATATAGTTCAAGCAGTACGGTTTTAGCTTCTTTAGGTAGTAACGAAATAATAACATTATCAATTCTGTCAATGCCAGGACTGGATCTTAATTTCACGTTTGAGATGGCAAAATCTAATTCCGTTTCCGTGAAGGGTAAATTTAAAAACCCATCCCTTCCCGGACTATGGAAAGAGGGAGTTGAAACCTTTGTCCATGGGGGACAAAGTTTTTCTATCATAGCTACTACATTCTTTTGTTTCTCATCATTATACTCGTTCGCGTTATCTTTGTGATTAAATCTGTTTTTAAAGCACTTAATTTTTTTCCCTAGGTAAGCAGGATTAGTGTTTTTAGTCAAACCCTCACAGAACTGTCGAAAATTCTCTTTCTTGATCCTTCGAAGACCGTGTTTGGTCGTGATTTCAGCCTTTTTAAAAGCCAGAAAATTTAAACGTGAAGGCGAAAATTTAAATTTCAGAAATGCTGCTCTTCTAACGTAAGTCGAATCAATTTATCACATTCTTTAGTCCACCAGGGACACGGCGGACGTCCTCCCCGGTCAACCGGTTCGCTCCTGACATTTCGCGCAGTTAAATTTAGAGTGGCTTCATTTAAACATTTTTCAACAAGAGCTACGAAGGACGAGTATTTTGTTTGAGGGTCGGTATAATTGACTTCAGAGTTGAAGTATATTGCAATGTCATGTTTAAGAATATTTGAAAATTCTTCCCATTTTGTCTTCCGTGTGTAAAGTTTTTTAGGAGGCCCATATTTTACATTCGAAACCGCATAACAGTTAAATTCTAAGAGAATTGGGAAATGATCACTACCCCACGAGCATTCTCCTACTGACCAGTTATACGCTATCGTCGATCTATCGTCAACGAAAGTAATATCTATCGCTGAATCGGTGTTGTGTGCACCGCTATGAAACGTAGGTTGTCCCTCATTCAAAATTGAAATATCCAGAGGTTCAATGCTATCAATTATCCCCGTTACAAAAGCACACTCACGAGAACCTCCCCATAGGGCATGGTGGGCATTAAAGTCCTCTCCAACTAAAAATTTATTCCCAAACTGAGCGAAAAAACTGGTCCATTCACGAGCAGTAATAAGCCCGCCTCTCGGCCCTCTATAACATGACGCTATCAAAAGTTTTCCGTCTTTGAGGTCCAGTTCTATAGCACGTACCTCAATTTTGTCATTGCAATTATTAAGATTACGAACTATTTTGTATCTCAGAGTATCTTTGATTAAGATTGCAACTCCTCCGCCTCTCTGATCCGGACGATCCGTCCGCACCACGTCGAATCTCTTCAAATAAAATGAATCTTTTGGTTGAAGCCAAGTTTCTGTTAACAAAAAAATATCAACATAACGTGAATTATAATGTAGTTCAGGTATTTTTTGTTTAATGCTTTGAGCATTCCACTGAACGATACTAAGTTTCGTTGCCTGCGTATCCATTGTTGGGATGAATATGAAGGCTGATTGTCTTCCTTATTCTCTCCAATAACAGTGCAGCGTTGTCATCGTCCGCGAGTACTTGGGAAATGTCTCGAAGTCCATCAACGATTTCCTCAGGTAGTTTTTTGACCTCATCTCCGATTACCTCGGCGAAAGGTTCATGCTGTCGAAAATTTCGTTTCCGTGTATCATACCGACCTCTTGACGTCGAAGCCTGATTCGAAGTGCATTCCTTGTCGAAATCGAGATGTGCATTTCTGAATGGTTGCAGTGTTCGAAACTTGGTGCTTCGTACATCCTTTCCTCCTGGAAGCGGCGGAAAATTTGCAGCTGTCCTGATCGGTACGTTTGGGCGTTGTATAATCCCTTCCTTTGCTCTTTTGGCAAGAAGACACGGTAAGTTATCATAAGCCATAATACGATTAATCTCTTTTTCCTTGCAGAAGATTGGGCACGTCTTATCAAGCGTGCTATATGGTTTTCTTTGCAGTTGATGCAATTGGCGTCAAATTCGCATTTTTGTCCCTCCTCGGTATGATAAGGACCTCCGCACTTCAGGTAGAGTTGCGGATTAGAGCAGTACTTCTTGGGGTGATGTAATTTTCCACAGTTGTAACAAACTGTAACAGATTCAATGTAAGGAATAATTTTTGCTCGAGTCCTCCAAATAAAGATTGCATCGGGCAAAGTTTTGCCTCTGAATTCCACACAAACCGATTCGCCATCTTGCCATACAGCACGACCATCAACAATCGATCGTTTCGGCAGACGACGGATGTGCATAACATCTAACCCTTTATTATGTTCTTTGATCGCATCCTTAAGTTCGTCAATGGTTATGTCTAATGGGAAATCGAAGATTTTACCCTTGCGGGAGAGTGCATACTGCGGGATGAAAGCCTTCAATCCCAGTTCCGTAAAATATTGATTCGATATGGATTTATTTGCTTCATCACGTGAGGTGAATGTGAGAATCCACTCGTCCTTGCCGTATGTGTCCAGCATGTCGTATTTGATGTTCGATTTTCTGAGTCTTTGTGATATTTTCAGAATTGGGAGAGAAGGTTCGTCTTTGTTTTTGGAAAAAAACTTTACATGAATCACGTAAGGGACCTTTGTCTTTTGTTGCTGATACAAACGAGTAATATGCGTATCTTGCATTGTCTCTTTGTTACCAGTTGCGCTTTGTAACCCTATCGTCCCAGACGTCTCCTCGTCATCGGAATGCTCGTTCGAGTTGTCTGTACCCTTCAATATTTGTTTACCATCCGGTCCTTTCATTCTTTTCGCGTTGTCTTGGCTCTTGTCCCTGCTTTTCCCCTTGCCTTTAGCCATTTTGGTTTTTTTGGTCTGGTCTGAAAAAGCTTGCAGTGTTTGTTGATCCCACCTTCTCTTCTCTTCGTCGTTGGATTCGCATGCGCTGTGGTGTTAGCAGTCTTGCAAGTGGGGATGGAGGAGAACTTGACACGAGGAAACTTATTTGGTCCCGACGGGTTGACAAATGGGAGAGTCGATTGTAATTTACTTTACATTCACTTTCGTAGGACGAACGAAGGAAATGAGTGAAGGAAACGATGAATGAACGATACCATGAGGCTTGGAAGTTTGAAAATACCAATAAGTGTAACAAAAGTGTTACTCATAGATATAAAAAGTTACTCGAAGAAAGATCTCTACTTTAGTATAATTTGCGTCGGTAAAGTAAATTGGGGTCGAGGTCCCCACAAGAATTTACATGCAACGCTATCTGTCGGATGCTCTCCGCAACAACTCTTGCCCCCCGCGGACCGCCATATTGCATCAGCCATTGAAATTGGTTGTAATATAGACCTCGAGAGGAGTACGAGGCACTTGCAAATCGATCCTAGAGTTTATTCCACGGTCGGACAACGATCAGATCGCTCAACGTTATCACACGCGTCAGGTGTCTCGTGCAGAAGGTAAGACTGCATTGAGAAATTAATAAAAAATAAAAAAATTAACTCGTCTTTCGAAAATCGTTCGCGCGAGTGACCAGTGAGCGCGCTTCTTTTTTTTTTTAATTTTTAAATCGTTGAAACATCGATCTATGGGTAAAAAGTGTTGAAAAAACGTGAACGGAGGGGTTCGTCCGTCACCCTTGGATACGATATAATTTGAACAGCAGAAAACTATGGGGGAAAGACATGGCGTTTCTTATTGTTCGAACACGTGTTTCCGAAATCAGAAAATTCTCGAAGTCAGGAGCGCCTCTTACAAAGTTTTATTTTCAACCGTTCGATTGTCACGGGGAGGGGAAGTTCGGAGAAAAAAATGGTTTTGTCATAAGATTAAAACGTTTTTGGGTGTCCTACAATTGTTATATAACCTTTGCTGGCCCTGAGCCAGTGTTCTACTGACTCGGATTCGACAATGTACTTCAACCACTTGAGCTTCGACATTTCTCATTTTTTTGACTTTGTTTTTTGATTTTTCCAAAAAAATCGAACTTGACGAAATTTCATAATTTTTTGAGAATCTCCTTGCCCCTCCATCCGATTCTTCGTCCCCTGAAAGGATTTTCAAGACTTTGGAAACGAGTCAATTTCGGGCGCGAACATCACGCCGAAGGTCTCATGGCATTTTGAGACACTCGATCGTCCTCTACGTTTAACCTTGTCATTGAACAAATTCGAAAAAACCCCCCATATTTGGATAATACTGACGTTTTTAGTACTTTTTTTTTTTTTTTTATTGTGGACTGCAAAATTAGAGTCGATAGCGCCGAAGCACCATCGGGATAGGTCATCGAAATATTGAGCGCAAGCGCGCGTCAAGTGCATTATATTACGAGGACGTGCTAATATATGAGCCAGAGACATTCCAGAGTTAGATAAGAGAATCATTTTCATTCACTTGCCAACACTTTTTCTTTTATCTTATGAAAGAATCGAAAGAAAAACACTATTTTTTTTCGATTCGAATTTAGGACATTTGACTTTAGACCCGGGAATCCCTCGATACGTTAGATCGATAAAGTTTAATCGATCGTTTAAACAATAAAATTCCATATTAAAAAAATTGAAATTACGGCTCTCCTACGAAATATTTTAAAAATGAATTAAATTATGTTATGCTTCCGATTTCTTTAGACATCGAACTGTGAAATATGAATAAAATTTTTGGTAATTGTTTCAGCAAATTCTATAACCATGAGTATCCCTCCTGGTGACGCTGAGAAGGGAAAGAAGGTAAGAACATTTTCTACGACAGATTTCTGTAATAAGCACTTTGTACCCGCGATTCCAGCGCCATCTCAAACGTGCAACGCGTTCGATTCGCCATCTTTCTTTTTAACAACGTGACCGACGCTCCCAATGAATGTTTCTCTAAAACTTTCCCGAGGCTTTATGTCGCCATGTTATTTTAAATCGGCGGATACCAGCTCCCACTAGGAAGGGAATTGACAATACACCTGAAAGATTGACAGCATTATTTAAAATTGAATTTTAATTTGATTTTATAAAAAATAAGAAATAAATAGATGTTTTTGAAAATTGACCAATGCTGAAACGTAATAAGAATTGTATTAGTCAATTTTAAGGTTCTTTCCCTCATAATTTGAATTTGAAAAAAATTGTTTAGGTGTTCGTACAAAGGTGTGCTCAATGTCACACGATCGAGGCTGGTGGCAAGCACAAAGTCGGTCCCAATCTGCACGGAATGGTAGGCAGAAAAACGGGTCAAGCTGCGGGTTTCTCCTACACGGAGGCCAACAAAGCAAAAGGTGCATAACTTTTTCCAAATATGACATTTCTCAATGTTTTTTATTTATTGATGCTTTCAAATTTTATTTTAATTTTTGTGGCGTTTAAAAGATTGGAAAAGCCTGAAATTTGTTAAGTCACAAAATATTTATATTTAGATTTGAATTTTATATATGCATCAGGTATTACTTGGAATAAGGAGACGCTCTTCCAGTACTTGGAAAACCCGAAGAAGTACATTCCGGGTACGAAGATGGTGTTTGCGGGTTTGAAGAAGCCTCAGGAACGTGCCGATCTTATCGCTTATTTGGAACAGGCCTGCAAGTAAATAATCAACCAAAACGATTCAATACTCGGAGTGATTTCTCAGTGAAATCACCAAAGAGGAAGAGGGGCGAGGATAAGAAGCGAGGAGGATGGAACGAGATGGCTGAGCGGATGAGGAGGATCGGGGACGTATCGAACGCAATGAAAAATAGCTAAATTATCATCGACGCGACGTAAACGCCTTCAAATCTCTGGAGGAAGCTCCATATAGAGCAGCATCATTTCTCATCGCACTCATCTTCAAAATAACTAAACAGCGTCCTCATCTCCGTTCGATCTTGGAACGACTACCGTTACGAGAAAGAGCCACTCGTGTCCATCATTAGTACGAATTGTTATTGTTAAACAAAAATAGACGAAATCCACATCGTAATTTAAAACTCTAAAGATTAAAAAAAAATTGTAAAAACTACAGGCATGGAAAAATCGGATTCGAAATTTCATGCCTGTACGAAACTTTCAAACCGATGATATTTTTCGATTAACGTTTGCGGTCAGAGTCTCCTGGTTGATATTCGGGCCATAAGTTATTGTCGTTATTATTTATTAACCGTGTACAGTACGAAACAGAAAAAAAACCTAGATCGGTCATCGATATATAAAGTGCTATATATATGTCGAAAAAAAATGTAAGAAATGGAAAAAGATCACTGAAAATACAAATTCGGCCACAATTTACACACGAGTCCTAGTTTTGAATATTTCTAATTTTTCTTCTCCCATTCTGTAGTTTCAATTCTACTCGTATTTTTATTTCGTCCGATAAGACCGAAAGAGGAAGGATGTGGTCATCGCTGCAGGAAGTCGCACTCTCCTCGAAACTTTTTGCGCGAATTTTATGCCCCCGATCATTCAGTCTTAATTCTATTTTCGAGCTGGCCTTTGCCTTCTTAGCTCCTGATTTATTCGGATTTGTGGCAATAAACGCAGTTTTATGGAATCTAATCGTTGTTGAATTTGGAACTTGTGTTCATCGAATTTTTAAAGTGCTGAGGCTTCGAGAAAATCGATTGATATTTGTCCAAAAGTGGGGAGATACTAACTACTATACTACCGAAGAATCGATTCAATTGTATCAATGTATCAAATGTTGATAAATATTCTATAAAAATTTTTAAGTCGTTGAACCATTTTGGGTCATTTTAAAATGGGACCAATTTTCAATCAAGAGAAGGAATATTGAGCACTATACTACCGAAAAATTTTTAAACCATATTTATTATTCTAAAATGCACCACAAATTTGGACTCATTACATTTAATTAGATCAATATAATAATTAGTGATTTTGATGGACAAAATGAGTAACAATTCGTATGAGTCTCTGAACAATGACAAAGACGAATCGAGTGGTGATGATTCGAGTTTCGTCGTACGAAAAAAGGACAAAAGTTCCCTACGAATTCGTCTTAATCGTGTCTTTAGTTCAGGAAGTGGATTAAAAAGTCCCAAAAGTCCTGCTGCTTCGTCCTCAAGTCTGACGAATTCTCGGGGCTCGAGTCCAGCCCGTAATAGTTCCTTCAACAAATCACGATACTCTTGGCAATCTTCCAATTTTTCCTTCAAAGAGTCTCGGTCTCCTGCCCGGTCCCCTGTTTCCACGAGTCCCAAGAAATTCTCGTCGAGGGATTCGGTATTTCCGGCTAGTCCACAGGGCCCGGGAAATCTTACGACGTGGCACGAAACTAGGTAAGGAGTCGATGCAACATTTCTCTGAAAAAAATTATTTCTAAGATACAAAAAAATCTATTAATTCGCAAAAGGTTTTTTGTGTTTTTTTAGCACATATATGTTTTAATTGTACGATTAACAATGAATTCGCTAAACGGCCTTGAATGAGCTGTGTTCAATATGGCGCCTTCTACGTAAACCAAACTTAACTTGCAGCTTTTTGGGTATCGTGTATTAACGTAATAATAAATTGGAAAATTTTTCTACGAATTGGATTCCTTTACACTTCATATGGTTTGTTATACGTTCATCATCAAAACATCGTTATACAATAGCGACCGGAAATATGGGTGAAGATCAAAGAATCATTGAGGCTGCACATGCGTCCTTGTACCAGAGGATTTACCTTGAAAAAGTAGGTCAGGGAGCGTTGGGGTAGTCTCAGGTCAAGAAGACCATTACTCTCATCCCTCGAAGGAAAATACATAGAAAACAATACATATATGTGTATATAAATGAAAATATAAGTCGCGACTGGATCGATGCAGCGCGGCTGCTCTTTTTTGATGACAATATCCGCCACCAGGGTTCGCGTCACGCAGTTCGAAGATTGTCCGATCCCCTCGACAACACGCTAAAAATTGAATAGAACAATTTCCTTCTGCAATCTTTTTAGCTCCACTGTTAATTTACGAATGAACAATGAACCATTCGTCCACGAATCAATTTTTTTTTTAAGTTAACAACTTTACGAACTAAAAAATACAATAAAAAGAATCATTTATTTCGAATTCGTGTCGACGCGTGTTTCAGGAATCCCATCATACAAAAGTATTGGCTATCATGCACGTGTGTCCCGCTATATTTTCTGCGCCCCACGGGACCGCGATCGTCGTCTATTCTTCTATATACATTTTTTCTTTTTACGTAAACGATGCTACCGTGTAAAGATGAGAGAAACGACGACGATTGATCGCGCTCTCTCTCACGCTTGTTCGAGCTTTCGACGATCCAATGCACCTCGCCAACTAGCACACTCGCCAGCTCGTCAGAACCATCAGAACGCGTTGCGCCTTCGAACTGTGCGTTACGTGTGCGCGTGCCCGTTTACGTTTATTTTTTTTGCTATCAGCTATACGGACTCGTAAAAATCGTTTGTCTCACTTTTTTGTCGCGGTCTCGTGTCACACATTCATAAATTGCCAGGTAAGTTTACGTCGATTAATTACTTATGAAAATATATAATACACATTTTGAGTTTTCCTATCGAATTTTTTGTATTATCGTTATTTTAAAATGTTTATATATAGAGTATATTTATGCGATTATTTGAAACGGTAAGGCATTTTCCGTCATTGATAATGTATGATGACACGTGTTATTTTTTGTATTTTCATCTTTGTTGTTATTGTCAACGCGGTTCAAAGGTTAGGTTTTTTCTTTCTCAACGAACTTGGACTGATCCCTTTTTGTTCGATACGTACACATATGCACACTCATATATATATAGATATACGTATTTATGACACTGCAGTAAAATGCATTGAATCAGCTTTTCAAGTGCCGATTGTCATCAATTTGCCAAAGTAGATCGTACTCGTTCTTATTTATTATCAGCTCGTGTTTACCGATAATAACAAAGATTTTTGTTGATTATTCTAAATCAATATTGTATATACATTATTTACGAAAGTTTATGTCGATGACGGTGGTTTATTGAATTTGTGCATGGAAAAATGAAAGTAATAATAATAATAATTTAATTTAAAAATAAGAAGGGAATAATATTGAAATGAAAACAAAAATCTAACGTATTAAATTCTACGAAGCAC
Organism: Rhimphoctona megacephalus; assembly: GCA_963989365.1. Lineage (NCBI taxonomy): Eukaryota > Metazoa > Arthropoda > Insecta > Hymenoptera > Ichneumonidae > Rhimphoctona > Rhimphoctona megacephalus. The sequence continues at coordinate 22,467,421 of OZ022422.1, forward strand.
GAAGTCTCCAATGTATATAAAAGAGAAATTCATCGGAAATTAACGAAAATTATCGTAACTGTATAAGCACGTAGATAAACACGATTTCAAAAGTGCACTCCTGGACGTCTTTTAATTTTTTCCTCCTAATCTCGCGTCACAATGAAATTTTGAAAATGCTTACGAGCTCTATATGCAAGGGGATCAGTGAACTTTGAATTTTTTTCTTGATTGGTTCGACTTTGATGGAAAAGTGAATAAGAGACGACCGAAAAAACAGCCATCAATCGGGAAGGGATAAAAATAAGTGCAGCGTATTTATTCGAAACTTCATCTACATGTAAATGTAGTGGTGCATTTTTTGTTGGGCGTCTGAATATGCAATGAGGTTTTCCATTACAAACAGATAGGTGAGGGTCTCTCCAGATCATCGAATTAAAAAGTGGGTCTGGAGAATCAGCTGTGGACTTTGATGTCAGAGTGACGCGCGCGCAACATTTATATATATATATATATCAGACTGATGCGAAAAAAAAAATATTTTTTTTTCTTGCTCCTTCACGTGCGATAGTTGGGTATCAATAAAAGAAAATTTCTGTAAAAATCTGAGCTCAATCGCTCAATTTTTAAAGGTCGCTATATCGACTTTTTTATATTAAAAATTTTTTTTTATTATTTTACTCTTGAAAGTAAATATAATTACGGCATCAGAATATGATGGAAATCACGTTCAACAGCTGTTTTGGAACGAAGAAGGTCACATCGAAGATACACATCGAACCCCAAGACAAAAACAAAATAGAGGTAAAATATTATTATTTAAATGAATAATGACACATTCGTACGTATATAGTAACGTAATCTTAGCGTTCAAAATCGATTAATTCTATTGTGAATATGACATTGTTGAAAAAAGAAAAACTTAAAAAAGTCAAATAAAAAAAAAAACAAAAAATAATTCGTAATAAAACAACTTCTTCAGGATTTTCGTATTCTGATCTGAAAAAAACGCATCAATGATTAACACTAGGGAACATCATTTTTTGACTGGGATATATCTAAGCATTGTCGATAGATTTTTTCGTGCTGAACACGAATCCGGTTGCCAAAATTGTCCATCACGTCAGCATTTTTCGAAAATTAAGGTAGAAGTGTGAAAAAAATCCGTTTTTGGCCACCTTTGAGAATTTATTGCGCATGAACAAGAAAAACGTCTAAAAATGTTCCCTAATGTAATTAAACGAAAATTATGGCAGCTGATATGGAATTTATGGGATGTAGGAAGACGTCTCTAAGGCAGTGCACAAGAGATGCAGGAGATGTCTCCCGACATCCCCTAAATTCCATATCAGCTGCCATAATTATCGTTTAATTATTCATTGATGCGTTTTTTCAGATCAGAATAAGAAAATCCTGAAGGAGTTGTTTTATTACGAATTATTTTTTGTTTTTTTTTTTTACTTTTTTAAGTTTTTTCATTTTTCAACTATGCCATTTTGCAGTCAGCAGTTTTTTTGATTTTTTCAAACTAATTTTTATTTCACACTTTTTTTAGATTATTGTTATTGTTGAATTGTTCGAATAACACACACGAAAAAAAATACGCAAACACTTTTCGACAATGAATAATAAGAGTAGAAAGAGAGTAATAATATATTCACAATAGAGTTAATCGATTTTGAACGTTACGATTACTTTACTATATACGTATGAATACGTCGTTATTTATATAAATAATAATATTTTATCTCTATTTTTTATGTCTTGGGGTTCGATGTGACTTCGTTCAATAACAGCTGTTGAACGTGATTTCCATCATATTCTGACGCCGTAATTAAATTCAGTGAGTAAAATCATTTAAAAAAAATGTTAATATAAAAACATCAATATAGCGACCTCTAGAAATTGCGCGATTGAGCTCAGATTTTTAGAGACATTTTCTTTTATTGATACCCAACTATTGCACGTGAAGGAGCAAGAAAAAAAAATAATTTTTTTTTCGAATCAGTCTAATATATATATATATATATATATATGCACATTAATTTATTAACATATTACGATAAAAGGTGGAATTTCGGAAATGGTGGCCTTTTTACTGTTTGTAAGCAAAATAATTCCCTAAATGTTCTTCTATCAATATTTTCATTATTTACAAAGATATCACAAATACATATTACGATAAAAATAAAAATATATTTTAAAAACAATCATATCGAGTTGCACTTACCGCGTAGTTCGAAGTCCCACGTGCTACCCACGTCTGATAGGATAGTATTGTTCGATAAAAAAAATCAAGCAGTAAAAAAGCCTTTTCGAAATGGCTGACTGCGTTAAAAAGTCCTCCATTCGTCAGCCAATATCCACCGATGAGCGATTTTCTCTTTTTTCTAAATACCTTACTTTCCTTGATATTTTTTTTATTGGTCATATTAATTTGAAACTTATTTTAATAAAAATGATGTTAAAATGTAATATTTCTCGGTCCAACAATGATAGAAGCTGAAATTATCATTTTGTTTTTCAATAATAATAATAATAATAATTTAAATGCTCGGCCAAAAACGTCCTAATAAGGGCATTCAGTCATTGCGAGCGATGATGGGGAAAGAGGCGACGATGCTGACCCTGGTCGGTTCGCGCTAGTTTACAGCGAGTACTAATTACACGCAGCTCCGGCCTGACAATTTGTCTAAACGCGTACTGTTAAAAGTGTCAGAGATTTCCTTCAAAATTGGACAAACGCATTTAATTTCCGTTGAATACTTTTCAATTTAACAACTGATTCGATTCTACAATTTTTCATTTCTTTTCAAACGATCGTTTTTATATACGTAATAAATTTATAATTGTTTTTTCTTAATAGGACATTCTTTATTTCATTTTTTTAACGTTCTGAACGTCTTTTTTCTTTCATCGTGACAGTTCAATTTTTTGGTTTATTTTTTTTTTTTTTTTTTAACAATGAGGAAAGAAATTCGAATGATGAAAATTTAACAAAATCGGGTGTTTCTTTTTTAAATCTGAATAAAAATACTCCATAGGTTTCTTTAATTTCCGGTGGCCCTTTTAACATTTTATTGATACAAAGGAACGGTCATAATAACAGCTATGTAATTGCTATAGTCGTCTGAATTTGTGGGCGGATATATATACGGTTTTTGTATGTTTACAGGCGCGCGCGCGCGCATGTGTGTTATCGAATATCCCGAAAGTCTGCTCCATACTAGTTCTCACTGTTTCCATGGCCCACATTCGCGAAAGCCGAGAGACTAATATCAACGACACATCGTAGTATCAGCTGCTGCACACACGTGCCCTGCCCTTCTCCAGTTCAGCCTCGAAAAAATTTTCGTATCTCTATCTCCTATCTCGTTACCCGTAATACACGTGTCTCAAAGTAATAAAACAAAAATATTTTTTCACAGCGCTCATTTGTTTCAATTCAGCCGTTTGGCTGCCGCTGTGTCAAAATAATGCCTCCTTTTCGAAGCCGCTTTTTGGACAGGTTTGAAAAAACATCCAGCATCGAACGGATTATTTAAAAGTGATATTTAATGGAGATTCGTTATTAAGTTACATTATTTTAGGTTCAAAAATAATAGTTTAAAGTCAACAAATAAATTGAAGTTCATTCGAATATGAAATAAAACGATTTGTTCCCCTTCGTCACGAAGAACAAGATTAATTATCATTTTTTCCGACAATAGAATTTCTCCCCGGTCGTTCACAAAATCATTTAAAGTTAATTTGAGCCGTGTCTTATTTAATTTGGAACGAAATTTTCGTGTTTTCAGTCCCGTATTCCGATTCGGGTAGTAATATTTAAATTTACATAAAAATTGGAATTGGTCTACGGTCAGTTTGGGTCGTGTTACGAAAGAGATTTGTGTACTAAATAGCGGAGCAGGATTGAACGGTAAAAAAATGTCTTTTTCTTTCTCAATGTTTAGTGTGTTAAATCATCCGACATACATCCTTCTCACTTTCAATACTCAATCTCGTGTTTAGTGTTACACACGCACGTGCGAGTGCGTCTCTGTGGTAAGAAAACCACCACGTAATATGGACCCCGGTGGCCATGACCGACTGCGTCTCGTATATAGTTGTTTCACTAATGCCCTCTGTCGTGTTCGTCGCATGGAGAATTGAAATTTCGCAAGAATCACGCGAGTCACCAGGAAGGGAGAGATTTAAAAGTACTTTTTTTATTTTATTAATTGAATGCGTCTCATAATCTCAGATTATTTTAATTAACTCTGTCGTCCATAGTCATTTACCGTTGACGAAAATGTCTCCTATGTTTTATCGCTTTATACGAACTTTTACTAATTTGATTATTCGAGGAAGGACACTATGATGATTGAAAAAAAGCTCATTAAAAAATTGTATTCCAAAATTTCTGCTAAAGGTAGTTCTTAATTGAAAATGCAAAAATATAAATCATTTTAAAAATTCGTAAGGAAAACCAAAAAATTGTCTGGTATGAGAATTCAGCCGATAATGCGTACTTTTTTCGGTGGATGTTGGACGTTTTGGTAATTACAGGATGAAATATTCGCCGCAACAGCAGCAAAAGGCAAGGAAGTCCGAGAGTGATTCTATTATGAACGGGACGCCGTCCCGGGATTTGGACAATTCAAGGAAACCCGGGGGAACTAGAAGTGATTCGTCAGCAACGACATCAGGGCGAAGTACATCGAGATTCTCGATTTTTCGGAGGGGAAACTCAACGGGAATGTTTGCGTGGATGCGAGTCTTTCGGTTGGCTACGATGCTCCATCAAATAGGCTGTTAGATCGAAAATAATAAACACGCTAGATTCTTTAAGAGTTCTTCCCCTCCCCTCCTCGTGTTTCCTCAAAAATTACTTTCGTCGTATCGCGTGAATACAAATAATAATAATAATAATAATAATAACATATAAGAGACTCGGTAGAGTCTCGAGACAAGTACATTTGAAGCCAAAACTGGTCAAGAGTCCTGGAGAACACAAAAGCCATACGACTGACCAAGACAAGAAGAAAAATAATTGAAAAAAAATGAAACACGTGCGCGGTTAACGGTCCCTTGCTTCGCTCTTAAACTCAGATTAACACATCTCAAAATAGTACTTGCCATTTTTCTAAATCTAAAAAACCATAATTTTGAATGACTCATATCATCTTGATATAATTTATACGATTATTAATTATTTCTGATACAGCCGCCATTAAAGACAAGCCCATTTAATGACAGCTGGAAAATTGAAACGAATACGTTGATGCCTCTCATGTTAAAAACGGTTGAGGGAATAAGAGCCTTTGCCAGGGGACGGATAAATTTACATACACTCATAACCTACGTTTAAACCACCTGCGAGTTACGCCTGATAACGTCAGGCGTAACAAAAAATTTCAATATCCCACGGGACGTTCCTTGAATTCTCGGAAAAACACCTATTTCTTTTTTTTCTTTTGTCCCCTTGCAATAAAATGCAAAATCGACAAAATAAACTGCAAATAACGCTAGTCAACGTAGCGACAAAAAACCTACGATCAATACTCCCAACTTATCTTTCCGAAACCGTGGTTCACGTTTTATTTCGAGCTTCTTCTTTTCCAGCTGTTTTTATTTTGATTTATGAATTATTTCCCCAAGGCATCGTTAAGAAGAAGCGCACTAGTCGTTTTTTTGCCTTTCCCTTCTGGCCGCGCTATGACGATTTTTTTCCTTTTTTTGAGCAAACATGACGCGTATGATGCAATAATTGTTTAACGACACAACTGATAGCGCGCGTCTGTTTCTTACTCGCAAACCTCGTACCGTTTCTCTCTCTCTTTTTTTTTTTTTTTTTTTTTTTCAAGAGACACCCAACGCTCTCGGTGTTTTGACGACGTAACGCATATACGCCGAAAAAGAAAAAGATAAAAAATGAGAGCGCGAGAGTCGTGTGAAAGGATAGCCATTTTAATTTTCTGCAGATTTTTGGGCCCTTTTTGTCATCGACCACCCTCGAAAAAATGAAATAACAAGTCAAGTATGTCGACCGAGAGTCTACATTCGAACAATTGAACCGGAAGTAGCCGTGCACGAGATTAAAAAAAAAAAACAAGTTTCCTCATAAAAATGATCTGATTAACATTCCTAGAGGCTTCCTCGAGAAGCAATACGGTGGTTCATGGTGATTGATTACATTGTCAACCTCTTAAAGAGTCATCAATGATAGTGTATTGAATTGTCGATGAGGTATTTCCGATATTTTGATTCGCTGATTAAAATTGCAAATCAAACCACCCGTTTTCGACAAATCCCATGTCGCAATTTCTAAACGCAAAAACAGCAGGAGAAAGAAAACAAAAACTGTTGACGCGTTCGACGAGTAAACAGTTAAAAGCAGTATTTATTACAGAAAACTTTACCGATGTTACCTCGTTGAATTATTAGACGAATATATTTTGTGACTACACGCTCATGAAGAAATAAAATAAAAATGGCCAATAAAATGTTTGCGCGGTAAACGCGTTTGTTTCATTCAAACCCTATCGACGAACTATTTATTTTCAACGAGCGCCCTTTGGCGTCAAAGTAATTGCACTGAAAATGGTATGAGAAATTAAACTATTTTTGTTATATTAAAAACGAAATATTTTCGCTCGTATTATGAGTTCACATACTTCTAGAGGTCGTAGGAAAAAAATAAAAACACCGTCGAAACGTATCGGGTCACATTAGAGTAGTAAAATTGCATTAGAATTACGATAAGTCAACGCGTTTTTGAATGGCGTCCATTTGCCGGTTCCATGTCTAAATAACTTGTCCAAAATGGCTTCTCCAAAATAACTTTGCAAAAATAACTTAAAAAAAATAACTTTATTTAAAAATAACTTGTACAATAATAACTTCTGCAATAATACCTTTATTCAAAAATAACTTTTATAATAATAATTCCTGCAATAATAACTTTTATTGTTCGGCTGTATTGTATATAAAGTATTTATAATATAATATTTCCAGCAATGCTCTTTAAATATTTCAAATTATTCGCCTCGTCGTATTCCTCGAAGCTTTGAACAATAGTTTTCAGACGATGATCATAATCCTCGTATCGCTTAGGTTTACGCTCTTCCAGGACACTTATTTTTATGATAATCCACATATCGCCATATATTTTTTTCCGGCTTGCTTATATTTTCACACTTTGAATATATATATATATATATATATATATATATATATATATCCGTTCAAACATAATAGCGGTTTGCCTTTTTGGCTATTCACAAATTGGAGCGTCATTTTTATAATCAAACTTCATCGCATAACTATAATTAATATAATAACTATAAAATAATAACGCATAATAATAATTCAGATCTATACTGAATAAATTTTCTCAAACATAACGATTATTCATCATATACAACACATTGACACATACGGCACACACATGCATAAGTATATAAATAGCCATGTAAATATAGTCTCAAGCATCATGCATAGTATCATAATAATTCACAATATCACAACGATCCGTTTATATAGAAATAATTACTATAAAGAAAAGTTATTTTATTAAAATTAATCCTATTTAAAGTTATTATTGCAAAAGTTATTATTGCAGAAGCTATTATTGCAGAAGTTATTTTTAAATAAAGTTGTTTTTGAATAAAGTTATTTTTACAAAGTTATTTTTACAAAGTTATTTTGGACAAGTTATTTAGACGTGTCACCCATTTGCCTTCGTCGTTTAATGCTTGGCGGCAAGATGCTGCCGCGTCTCTAAATTTTTATTTAAATTTCTCTGAAAATATTTTTTCGCGTATATGGACAACATGACAAGCTTCGAGTGAAGTAACGTTCATTTCTGAAACTGCCACTTTAAACTAAACATGTATTGTAATATACACTCCTGACCAAGTGCCTATCGCTCTCCCTCTCTCTCTCTCTCTCTATTTCTCTGATGCTGGATTTATATACGTCAATGATCTAAGCGCGTTAATGCTGCAACATATTGGTCTTCAGCTACTCGTTCGCATCTGCACGTAATAACTCTATAACACTTTGATGTCATGTGACCGACTTTCGCTTGACGAGAAACGGTCAACTTTGATCGTGGCATCGAAAAAATTATTTTCAATTTCACGAATTTACGGATATTCTCACATAAAAAAAAATATTATCTTACAAAAAAAATTGAAGAAAAGAATTGACAAAAATTTTTCAAACGGTTCGGATAATGATGTAAATTATTTAATTTTCATGAATTTTTAAGACTTTTAACGATGAATTCCAAACCGCACGCCATGAACGATGGAAGGTAGATGTTTAACGACAATCGCTGATTCCTTGAAAAATGTTGGAACATCTCTTGTGTCATTTCCATCGTATTTCAATGAACTTTTTGAAGGGTTAAATTAGATTGATTTTCAAATCGAAAGATAACACAGAGTCGAAGACGTAATCATAATAGTGGTTTTTCGAACCTCTACTGACAAGGAAAGGTACTTTGGTGTCCCCCTCCGATTTTGATAATTTTTATATATGTTATAGTCCATCGAAAATTAAGAGACACGTAATTTTTTTTATCGGCTTAAAGTTATTTTTAAGGGGTGAAATCGACCCCCAAAGTTGAGCATGTTTTGCATCTGGTAGAGTGTTTCATATAGAAGCACTTAACCGATCGTAACGAAACCAATTGCAAAACGTTTTTCACGTCAAATAACCTGTATATAATGTTCAACTTCTTATGCACCCCTATTACATGGGGATGATTCACCCCCGAATATCCAGAATTCTTTTGTATAAAAAAAACTTGCAATCCGATTTCAATAAAACAAACGCCATTTTGCAGAGCAAAAAAAATAAAATTGACGTATTTTTGGGTTTTTCTCAGATTAAAAAAATTAAGGGGGTAAAACACCCTTAAAATGTCAAATTTCATTTTGAGCACTGTCCCCTTCCGATTTCAATATTTTTTTTATAAAATGTAGCTTATCGAAAAATAAGACCACCTATTATTTTTATTGGCTCAAAATTATTTTTAAGGCGTGAAATCAACCCCCAAAGTTGGGCATGTTTTGCATCTGGTAGAGTGTTTCATATAGAAGCACTCAACCGATCGTAACGAAACCAATTGCAAAACGTTTTTCACGTCAAATAACCTGTATATAATGTTCAACTTCTTATGCACCCTTACTTACTGCAGGGGGGTGAACCACCCCCTGACATTCATAATTTTTTGTATAAAAGAAAAATTGTCATTCGATTTCAATGGAAAAACCAACATTTTGAAAAGCAAAAAAAAATTATAGTGAATGTGTCTAGATTTTTCGAATAAAAAAAATTAAGGGGGTAAAACACCCCTAAAATCTCAAATTTCATTTTACGCACTTAAATGATAAAATTCAATTCAATTGGTCTCATTATCATTGCGTATCGACTTATATGCTAAATAATATTTATTTCGCATGTACATCGGCTTTTTAATTATATGAAAAATTGAGTACTCCTACATCTTCGGTGGTCGTGAGCTTCACGATTTTTTATTTTTGTATACACATGGTCTGTACACAAATATATATATATAGGTTATACATAGGCGCTAAAATCTTTCATGTAGTAAAAATAGATTCCAATTCAAATTTTCGTTTCAATTATCATTCCTGAACTTAATGATTATATTTTGAACAGTAATGATGTTCTTCGAAGAAATGTTTGAAACAAAGTGACTTTTTACACCATGAACATCTTACTACAGCCACATTTGTGCAGCCTTCAATTTCACATTGTGTTTGAGATGACATACCAAAAGCGAATTCAACGGGATTTTCGAAATGCTCAGGTCGTTCTTCTATGTACCCACTTTTGAACCAGGCATATCGAAATAAATTTTCGTACCTCGGAGATGATAATTGATTATGTACTAGAGATTGCAGCTTGATTATATTATTTCGTAAATGTAGACTTAAATCATAATCAAGTAACATGACACTGTCTGAAAAATGTCTGACATAATTTTTCCAAATTCTAAATCCGAAGACATCAAGTGGCTGGATATTCCCTGTTGTTCCTTTCGGTATGATCATTGTAACAATTTCTTTGTTATGTGGTGTAACTTCCGTGACAACACTAGGGCAATGTCCACTCCATGAGTCTATTAAAAGCACACTTTTCTCACCGACATTTGGGAAGAACACTTCTTGAAGCCATACTTTGAAATGTTCTATAAATCAATATGTAAAAATTAATAGCACATCTATTTTTTATATTTGAATATTACATACCAACGTACCTGATGTAGCCTTGCCAGATTTTGAAACACTTATAAAAACATTGGGAGGTCGAAAAATGGTTCGTTCTACGATTGGCCCCAACCGCCCGGATGGCTCTTTTAAAATTATCAGAAGAGGTGACAACAATTTTCCTGCTGCTGATATTGTCGGCTGGATGGTGTAGCTATGGGTTGTCGCTGAAACGGATTGTACAAGGCATTCTACTTGTTTTGTACCTTCTTCTGTTAACGTTCGCCCTGAATGGACTTCTAATTGGAAACCACTTTGATCAGAATTATAAATATTTTCCAAGCCATATTCCTCAATTTTCAATTGAACTGCGGAGACAAATTTATTAGCATCGTTTTGTAATATGTCCTTTGATTCGAGAGTCTTTCTTGTCACGAATTTATTTATTTTTCTACTTGTTATTCGATGAACTTTTTTAAACTTTTTTATCCATGTTGGCGAAGCCCTGAAACGCAAATTCTCATGCCCAATCAATTTTTGGGCTTGTAATGCCCATCTCCGAAGATCGATATCGTGTACAATGAGACCTGCTTCTATGGCGCTTTTTAAATTATCGATTGTATATTCAGAAATGCGCGACAATTTTTCCTTGTAAGTTCCGCCTTTATTAATTTGTTGAGCCCAGCGCCTTAATTGGCGCACAGATTTAACGAGTTTAAATCGGTTTTGGACTGTTTCTATTTTCCTATTTTGTTTCGTTTTTGCACTTCTCCAGTACTCAACAGCTCTTTGTTTGTAGTCGTAGCTCAAATCTTCTTCATCGTCAGTACACGTTTCAGGGCTTAATGGAGATTCTCCAAGACCCCATTCGATGTCATTATCTTCGACAGGTTCTACTATGACATCTCTAAACGGTTCTTGAAAATCTAATGTCGTATCTTCGACGATTTCTAACTGATTGAACTCTGCCATAGAGGCCTTCAGAATTTCCGCGAAACTCTCTTTCAATTCCACTTCATTATTGTTAACAGGACTGTCAGGAATGTTCATTACCTCGAATGTAAGAAACAACAGTCTTATTACGTTCATTGGATTGATGGACATGTTAATAACAATACGGTATTCACGATAGCGGACACGATAATGACTGATCAACAGTCGAACAGCAACTTAACTTCTGGAATAATATAAAGTCAGTTTTACCTTTTTCATCTTGAGTGGGCGGTTTGATCTGACATCACCACGAAAACAGCATTTTTATTTGGTTTTCGGATATACCTCAAACATTAGCCTGAGCGAACTGGCTTTTTCAAGAATACTTGGGGTCGAGCCACTATAGCGGTTCTTGATATGAATAAGAATATGGCAAGGCATGAGCCAGCTTTGTTTACATTCTGGGCGGTGAATTGCTGATGCGACTCTTTTGATATTTGAGTTTTTTTTTTATTTTCGTAAATCGTTCAAAATAGAAACTTATATAAATAGAACGGATACCAACACTTCTTTATAAACGTGAAGCATGTCAGAAGGGCAGCGGATGTACATGCGAAATAAATATTATTTAGCATATAAGTCGATACGCAATGATAATGAGACCAATTGAATTGAATTTTATCATTTAAGTGCGCAAAATGACATTTGAGATTTTAGGGGTGTTTTACCCCCTTAATTTTTTTTATTCGAAAAATCTAGACACATTCACTATAATTTTTTTTTGCTTTTCAAAATGTTGGTTTTTCCATTGAAATCGAATGACAATTTTTCTTTTATACAAAAAATTATGAATGTCAGGGGGTGGTTCAGCCCCCTGCAGTAAGTAAGGGTGCATAAGAAGTTGAACATTATATACAGGTTATTTGACGTGAAAAACGTTTTGCAATTGGTTTCGTTACGATCGGTTGAGTGCTTCTATATGAAACACTCTACCAGATGCAAAACATGCCCAACTTTGGGGGTTGATTTCACGCCTTAAAAATAATTTTGAGCCAATAAAAATAATAGGTGGTCTTATTTTTCGATAAGCTACATTTTATAAAAAAAATATTGAAATCGGAAGGGGACAGTGCTCAAAATGAAATTTGACATTTTAAGGGTGTTTTACCCCCTTAATTTTTTTAATCTGAGAAAAACCCAAAAATACGTCAATTTTATTTTTTTTGCTCTGCAAAATGGCGTTTGTTTTATTGAAATCGGATTGCAAGTTTTTTTTATACAAAAGAATTCTGGATATTCGGGGGTGAATCATCCCCATGTAATAGGGGTGCATAAGAAGTTGAACATTATATACAGGTTATTTGACGTGAAAAACGTTTTGCAATTGGTTTCGTTACGATCGGTTAAGTGCTTCTATATGAAACACTCTACCAGATGCAAAACATGCTCAACTTTGGGGGTCGATTTCACCCCTTAAAAATAACTTTAAGCCGATAAAAAAAATTACGTGTCTCTTAATTTTCGATGGACTATAACATATATAAAAATTATCAAAATCGGAGGGGGACACCAAAGTACCTTTCCTTGTGAGTTAGCCCCCCATATTGAGTATATTATTTTTTTTTTTACAAATTGCTCGGGGATTGTTCGGTAGTGTATGATATCGCATATAGATCTTTCAGTGGTGTATCATTTTTTCAAAAAATAAATTTGAAAAATTACTCACGAGCGGTAACCTCTGATCATCATCGATCCAACAAATCGAATCACATTTTACATTTACGAATCAATTATCGTTCCCAGCTTATCAATATCAGTGGTGATGTAAAAAAATGGTTAGATAGAGCTCAAACGACTTTTAGATATTTTTTGTAATTTCGGCAGAAAATCATGATATAAAAATGTCGACTTTTCGATGTTGCAACAAAATATATTAGTATTTCATGGAAAAATAATTTCCCAAAATTTTGGTTCTTTAAAAAAAAATGTTAGATAGAGCGCAAATGACTTTTCGATATTTTTTTCTAATTTTGGCTCATAATCATGATATAAAACTGTCGGTTTTTCTCGATGTTGCAACATAATATGTTAGTACTTGACGAAAAAGTAATTACCCCATAATTTGGACCTTTTAAAACATTTCTTAGAGGTCGCTCAAGCAAAACGATATTGACACAACACCTAAACATTTTTTTGGAAGGCTTAAATTTTGGGAAAATTACTTATCACCGAAAAAAAATTTCAGAGGTCGCCCCCCAACTATTTGTCGATATTTTATTGCAATATAAAAATACATTTTCGTAGACCTCGAAACAAAATAATCGCATTTACTTAATTCACTCAAAAGTGTTCAAGCCTGCAAAGAGTTCCGAAATAATTGCAATCCTCCCAATGATGACGAAGCCTTCACAAAATGTTGAAATCGCCCAAACTAAATTATCAAATAAATTCGAATCAAGCAAAAAAACGACATTCAATCCTCGCAATAAATGAAATTCGAACTTTAAAAGAGTTACTAAATAAATAGAAATCCACTACAACATATATGGCCATGTATGTGTAGAGCTTTGTAATATTTTTCTAAAGCTCCAAAAAATTTTGAAATACATTCCAATCGTCTAGGTAACGTCTCATGACATGAAAAATTATCCCGTGTTTCTGGAGTATCGTATCAAGAGACTCGGTAGAGTCTCGGGACAAGTACATTTGACAGCTCTGTCGTCTGCTGGCCCGAGGCTCGCCAGAGTATATTATCTCTGAATAAAGTAAATTTCGGTAGTGGGGGTAAAAACTGAAAGTCATTTTCTCGAATTACGAAGCTCAGGAGATAGATTATGACTTGAAAATTGAACTGGAGACTAATTAAGAAAAAATCTTTCGATTGAGCTTTAAATCAGCACGATTGATGCCGTATTTGCTGAGAAAAAGCTTTGCACAGGCTCAAAATTATGCAAAAATTCCAACACATCGAAGAATTTGACGTGTCTGTATATGTCACAATGAAAGGCCTCAGCGTGCCAATCGAGATTCTGATTGGTCACGAGTGTGGTCATTTCCACCGGTAAACCAGTGTACACACGAGTGATGTTTTTGAACGTGGCCCTGTGACTACATTTCTCTGCACCCATACCACGGAAAGTTTGAATATTTAACCAGTGTGACGGTAGTTTTAACTTTTGACAGTGTAAAGTGCGAGTCGTGTAAATCGCGTGTTTTTTAGATTGTGAAAAATCGTGATTCATCAATAGTTTAAATATATAAATAGTGCGAAAAAACGGTAATATATAAATATTGCGAAATGTGATAATAATATTTTTTAATATCTCGGAATTAATCATCAGCGAAATTAAAAAAGATAACCTCGCACCCGCTGGTGAAATCATTTTTGTTTCGGATTCCAGAAAAGCCAAATAAAAACAAATCTCACCACTCGTTGAGGTTATCATTTTTATTTTTCCGTATAAAATAATCCGAACAAAACCGTTAATTAGTGTGGCCGGAATAAGTGCTAGAAAATACAACGAACATAACCATAAAAATCAGTGTTATACGTTCTGAAAATGTGTGAACTCGGAAATAATGTTGTTGAAGTTTCAATCTGGAACGCCACGATTTTTTTTTTTAATCATGTCACTTAAATTTTTCTTACAGATCAAAAGACTGTGTTTTTTTTCCAAAAGTGAGTGTATGAAAATAGTTGTGACAAGATGTATCATGTGCTCATAAATAAAAACCTGTAAAAATATTAATTGTTGATGAAATACTTTAATTATAAAAATTTGACAAATAACTTTTGTCGTGAAATCATGATTTTCAATACTTTTCAGGTGCGGTCTACAAATAAACATAACATTTCCAATATTCTGCAGGCTGTGTTCAGTTCCTTCGATTTTTCTTTCTGGCTTCAAGAAATTTACCAATATACTAAAGGCGCTGCGAGCTGTGAATTGGGTTGAGATTCTCTGCTTCGACAATTTGATCTAAAAAACTGGTGAAACTTAAAGCAATGAAGCATTTGCTATTCCTTGCGGAAACAAGAGATGCCTTATTTCCTTTGCATACAAGGATCACCGCTTCGTTACTGCGAGCTGTGCTAAGTTCCTTCGCTCTTTCTTTTTGGCATCGCACTACATATTTTATATTGAGCTGGGGTTTTACTGATTATGTCAGCATAAATATTCAAGGATCATCTGTTATCATATTTCACAACAAGCCAAAGGATCAGAAATTCAGCAATAGTGTAATGGCATTGCTCGGTCAGGCTTGTGCAAAAGATATAAGTGGAAATAAAAGCATGAGAAAACAATGTAAAAATTCAATATTCATTCAAGTTTTTAGTGTGCATTGTGATATGATTTGTTAAAAAAAAAAGTGTTCCACAAATATTTCTATACGGTTTCATTTTTGGTCTTTCGCTCATGTTTTTCTCATATTAGTGAAATGCACATTGCTGAGACGCACCAAATATATGTATCGAATTTCTCAATATACTGCAGGAAACGCGAGGTGTTAACTGAAATGAATTTCTGCGCTTTGTTTGTGCAAGCTGTACTAAGTTCGTTCGCTTTTTCTTTATAGCATCGCATTGCATATTTGATATTGAGCTAGGGTTTTACTGGTTATGTCAGCGTAAATAATCAAGGATTATCTGTTATAATGTAAAAATTCTAGGATTCAGAGCTGTTCAGAAAAAAAGAAGTTATATCCTGGCCAAAAATCCCCTCCCCGGGGAAAAAACCTTGGACAAGTACATTTGTTGACCCCTGTTTCCATTTGTTTTCACAGAAAAAAACTACCCAAAAAAGTACAAAATTTTTAAAAAATTGGCAAGATTGAGATAGGAAAAAGAAGATTGTTTCTATAAAATAACTATACTCCAAATGACAAATAGAAATGAAAAACTTCATATATTTTATCGAGATCCCAAGAAAAAAAGCAACAATGCCCATCGTGAATGTCTGGTAAAAAATAGTCTACAAGTAAATGATCAATTTGCGCATAAAAAAAATAATTACTTTACAAAAACAGAAATGGAAAAGCCAATGATTTACGTTCAGCATTAAAATTGATAATATCAATAATAGAACAAGTATTTTATTGTCGCTTGAGGATGGAGTATTTAAAAAAAAGCAAAAATTAGTTGGTTATTGAAAAAAGTCACCAATGTACAAAAATAAAAATCGGTCAAGAGAACAGAGTCCAGAAAAAAAAATCGGGATGAAAAAAACTTGAAGAAAAAAATTTCAAACGAAAAAAATTAGATTGAAAAAAAAATTTCGGCCGAAGTACTTGGCGAGTTTTTTTGCTTAGCTTGGATCACGTAATGTATTTCACGTAATGTTGTATATGTTATAAACTCGCCAAGTACTTCGGCCGAAATTTTTTTTTCAATCTAATTTTTTTCGTTTGAAATTTTTTTCTTCAAGTTTTTTTCATCCCGATTTTTTTTTCTGGACTCTGTTCTCTTGACCGATTTTTATTTTTGTACATTGGTGACTTTTTTCAATAACCAACTAATTTTTGCTTTTTTTTAAATACTCCATCCTCAAGCGACAATAAAATACTTGTCCTATTATTGATATTATCAATTTTAATGCTGAACGTAAATCATTGGCTTTTCCATTTCTGTTTTTGTAAAGTAATTATTTTTTTTATGCGCAAATTGATCATTTACTTGTAGACTATTTTTTACCAGACATTCACGATGGGCATTGTTGCTTTTTTTCTTGGGATCTCGATAAAATATATGAAGTTTTTCATTTCTATTTGTCATTTGGAGTATAGTTATTTTATAGAAACAATCTTCTTTTTCCTATCTCAATCTTGCCAATTTTTTAAAAATTTTGTACTTTTTTGGGTAGTTTTTTTCTGTGAAAACAAATGGAAACAGGGGTCAACAAATGTACTTGTCCAAGGTTTTTTCCCCGGGGAGGGGATTTTTGGCCAGGATAGCAGAATTTGATAGGTAACCATTTGATAAAAGTTTACCGTCATATGTTGAGCGGACAATCTATTTAGTGTAGAAAAATGTGATATTTAAATATTTTTGATGGAGCCTAAGCTTCATGTTTACGTTCTACGCGCTCTCGCGCTTGGCCCGGTATCGCGCGCTCCGTGTGGGGTGGTGGAGATAGCGTTCGCTGGGCTGGCGGAAGGGATAAGCGCGAGCAGCAGGCGTGGGACAGGAGGAAGAGCGCGCACATGCTTGTTCATTCGGTCGCCCGCGCGACGCGGAGCAGTGGGGAGCGCGCGGAGAGAGCAACTTGAGCGTCGGTCGGTCAATGCAATGCTTCGCATTATCATTCGTCGATTTCAGCAAAATTGAGAGAATGTTGTACAGAATACGACGAGCGAAATTTTACTTGATCCTCAGTGAATAAAAAAAAAGTTTAATAATCCTTTCATACGGTCTAAATTTTTTTTCAACCAAATAAAAATACAATAATAATAATAAATAATAAATAAATAAATATATAAACAAATAAACGAAAAATTAATGAGAATCGATAATAATAATTATTTTTATTAAAATTATACAAATCTTTGAATTTTACTACACGACCTTCTTTTTATTTCGATTTTGGTTAATTGAAGGCAAAGAACATACGATGCCTCAAAAACGGATGATTGCACGATAACGCAATGAAAAAAAATATTACAATTGTAAAACAATTGAAAAAACGATTCTTTCGTTTGTGTATCGTTATGAATTTTCAATTTTTTTCTTTTGTCAATGAGTTTTTTTTTTCACTCAAGCGAATGGATAAGCTGATAGAGGGAAGCTTCTTGCGCACGACGTTATTTTCCGTACTAAATTTACGCTCAAATTATTTTCAAAATTTCTGTGATTCATGAAAAATAGCATCGTGGGCAAGGACCTTAAGTGACAGACAGCTTAGTAACGCGTGTGTATGCTTGCACGCACGGGTGTACGCAAGCAAGCTAATAAGATGCAGCTATACATGCAACGCAACGCTACGCACCAACGTACGCAGGCCGTAAAGCCATGGGGTTGTCGGCAAGAATAGACGCCGAAAACGCAATAATTCTACTCTGTAGGCAGGCAGCCGGGAGACGTCCTAAGTTATTGAATGAGAAAAGAGACGTCCCCCGCGACCACAATTGAATTCGATTATAATTATAACATATTTTTAATTTTATATTGGTTGTACATTTTTTCAGTACCCACATTTTTCGTACATTCATTTAACTTTCGATTATTACTTTTTGATTTTTTATTTTCGCATGTATGTTACTTATCCTACCATCAATTAAAATTGACCAGAAAAATTGAATCTCGAGGGAGTTACACACTTACCAATCGAATGATTTTTTATTTATTTGTGTTATTTTGCATCTGTTTTTGTTTCACACTTTTTAAAGTTCACTACTACTTCTCGTGGGGAGTTTTTATTTAATTTATTTTCTAAACATTACTCTATTTTTTTGGAACATTTTTTAAACAATTTATTTTCATGGAGTTATACTATTATAGCCGTCGGGAGTTTTTTCTTTTTTAAAACAATTTTTTTTCTTCTTTACTTGTAATTTTTTCACGGTATACGTCATATTTTTTTTATGGATATATTTTTGAAATTTATTTTTATTTCAAAATGATGAACCACCGAATGATTTTTATGTAATACCGTATGCCACTGAACGACCATTCAGCGATTTGTAAAAGAAAGTCAATATAGTCAATACGGCGGTCGGGACGGAGGGGCGGGGGAGGCGAGGCTAATTCATCGCAGTGGAGCTGGTAAAGAAATGTCGGGTAAGAACTCTACCATAAATAATACTACCTCGTAACAACTCTACCAAACGTAAAAACTCTACTTGAAAAAAAATTAATATTAGATAATTAAGATTAGATTTATTTACGGTAGAGATGTATGGTAGATTGTTTCTGGGGTACAGCTCTGTAAATGTGCACTTCTATAATGACGTTATATTTTTGAATTTTCGACAAATGTCTTTACTCTTGAAAAACCTGCCTTACCAATGTATGGTAGAGATTAGTGGGGTAGTGGTGATGTTGTTATGGTAGAAATTCAATATAGTAGAGATGTTTCATGGCAGAAATTTTATCAAATAATCCATTTTTGTGGTAGAGTTGTCGCGGTGTATTTATTTACCGATAGATATTCTGGTGGGATATGCTTTTGATAGAGTTGTTATGCGGTAGTCATTTTATCGAATATTATGATTTTCTTTTTTTGTCAGGTAGAGTTTTTACGTTTGGTAGAGATGTTTCTGGTAGAGTTGTAAATGTGCCATTTTCCAAGATTATAACAGCAAAGACTAGGAGTTTCTGATAACTGATCTGACGGATCGGAAAATTCAGTATGACTTTTGATCATCTATTTTTCGTTTTTCGGCCAAAATAATAGAGATAATTAAGAAGATTTGCGGTCATGGGTGAAATAGAATAATTGCTGTCCGATTGAAAGTTTTTTTATTTGATAATATAAATTGTCTTTATATATAACAGTCGTCGGCACTGTCTGCTGCTGTTGGTATAGGTATAACGCATACGTTCCTGGTGCAATTGAAGTAACAATTTCTACCTCTGACAAATTGGCATTTATCATTGGCTAACAGATACGACTATTAAACATTATTCAGTTTGATAAATGTAAATCCGTCCATAATTCCTGGGTAAAGCAAAGGTTCTTATAGCGATCCGTTTTTTCTTCTTCGTTCGTCTAATCGAAACTGACGCAGCGGTTCTGAAAACAGAACTATAAAAGGAGAAATGAAAAGTGCATTGTTTGAAACAGTTGACGATTAAATATTGAGCTTCTGGAAAAATTTCACCAAATGCGTTATGATTTCTGATCGTACTAACCCGAGGTTTAACGTCATTTTTACTTCCACAAGGAGTACCTGGCGCTGCGCCATGATGAAGTGGTTGGCATTTCTCGATAATCTTCTTCGGACTTCTTATAATTTGGGACGTACAACTTAATTGAACGCAGGGTTGTGTCTGAAAATCGAAAAATCATTAAATCACACAAAAAACTTGTGAATGGAAAATTATTCAAAGTAACGGTGAATTCAGTTTAAACAAAGTCCTTGAAGCATACAAGATCGGTTTTTCTTTTATTTTTCGCACATTTCTGATGATTAAATAGATTTGAAGTGCAAAACTTTGAGTTATAATACGTTTTCCATTGCTATGAAACTGCGATAGAATGTTGAAAAATATTAGCTGATTTCGAGTACTTTTTTGAATGACAATAGCCGATTTTAAAAAATTGAAAAATTGAATCGTAGATATCGGTCAGAATAATTGACTTGGGTCTAGTTCTTTTTTCGTATTATTTCAGTTGGATATTGGATGTTTTATGTGTGTAATCTTTACCGCATTCCATCCACAGGCTTTTTCATAGTTCGCAGCTTGACACTGTTGATCCAAGCTTAGCAGATTGCCGGGCATCAGTTTTGGCAAATTTTTGGCTATTTTTTTCGGTGGGTCATACAAACACTCGAGCTCTCCCCTTCTGCAAGAAAAAAATCAAAATTATAGTACAAGGTACGTATTCGTTACTATGCGTTAGAAGTATTTGTATAAACAGATGCGTACTTCAATATTTGATTGAATTGTGTCAGTGAACACGTCGAGAATATCGATGAATTTTCCGTGGGATTGGTGTTACTTCCCATAACGAAGCCATGACTGTTATCGCATTCAAGATTCTCTTTGCCGTCGTCATGACTCAAGCCGAATCTATAAATCAAAACACGTGATAAAACAAACCATTGAAAAATGTTTTTTTACGATGTTCGCAAAAAAAATATTGAAAGAGAGCAAAGTAGCGGGGACGGTTTATCAAAGTATCCGATTGACTATCCCTGTATCATCATCAATCAATCAGCCAGCACGCATCGGATAAAAAATGACCAAAGATTTTTCTCCTTAGAATTTTACGATCTAACAACTCTACTTGCACGTTTACCTCCAACGTTTTGTAAATATATTTTAGCCTTCGAAGATTAAGGTTACACTCTGTAAAAACAAGTGTCTTGTCGAAAACAGCACACTTGTGCGTTATGTACTTAACGCCGTAAACAAACTGTAGACTTTCAACACACTTTGAAACTTGTAGAAAATGGCGACAAAGCAGAATCTATAGTTTGCTTATGGCGTTAAGTACAGAACACACTTAATACGCGTTGGTAACAACACACTTGTTTTTACAGCGTAAAAATGATTTGGAATTACAATAATTGTTTATTACAAATCTTTTTTCTGGTTTGTTGATGTACTTACGAGTGTCCTATTTCGTGAACCGCAGTGACAATACCGTCGAATCCACCATCGTCATGAACCAGAGCGACCCCATCTTTTGATCTTCTTCGAATAGGATCCCTGCATACGACTCCAAATTTAGCTATGCCTAAAAATCATGCAGGTACCATGTAACTCGCTAATGAAATTTCAAAATTCGGACATTGGTTATTCAATAAAAATTGCAAATTCTTACCAATCGCACGTTCCTTCATCTTCAGTCTGCGAAATTTCCGAAAGAATTTTTCGTCAGTAGTATTTCATTTAAAATATTTTCTATTTAAGTTCCTATACTTTTAAATTATAATGGCTTATTTGGATGAAAAAAATCTACAATTTTAATCGAGACTATGTTGCGTTGCGTCAACTTGACAAACGGGTGAATAAAATTTCAAATCGTCAGAAGACAGAGAAGAGTTTGTCATACGTACTTGGTCATTGTGGCAGCAATGTCGTACATATCGAATGAAATTTGGTTTCTTACAGCGTAATAAAAGTGTGCTGCCTTATTAATTGCAACACGAGGATCAAACATTCCATTTTCTGAAATTTTGGCAGTCCAAATATATGGTGTCGCTGCTGGCGACTAAAAATCATACGTACAAGTATATTTAGCAGACATTCATTGGACAAAGTTTCATTGAATTCGCAATATTTCATTGCAGCAGCTATTTGTTTGCATTTCGAAAAATATATTTTAGAACTTACAGTCGCTATAGCGATTCCGGCAATATGGAATCTAAAGTTCGGATTTTCAAGATGACGATAGGAAAGATCGACGCCGTTCCAAAACGCCAAAACATATTCCAGCAAATTTTTCATTTTGAACAAGTTACTTTGACCCCTCAAAGAGCTGTTAAAAACGTTGTATTATTATTTATTTTATATAGTCTTTTTTTTTCATGTCAACATAAAACTTACTCTTGATTATAGTAGGTATAATCGATTTCTACGAATATTTTGGGATAAACAGAACAGGGATAATTAACTTGTGTGTTGTCATCGATAAATCGAAGTGGTGTGCCCGAGTTTGCGCCAACGTTCACTTTTTTATGACCTGTAAAAATATATGCCCTTTGTTATTTTTCCCATCTACCATCTGATAAGGTCAATTTGGGAGTTTTACTAATTCCGAATTTTTAAAGAACAATGTACTTTAGCCATCAAAAATTATCTTGAAGGGATGTTAGATAGACTCACCCTCGCCAATATTATTTTTCGGGAAATAATCTTTGATCTTCAAGATAACGTGACGTCTTGAATTTAAGGAACTGTCGACGTTATTTCCATCGATCGAACGATGCTTTCTCAAGTGTTCCTCAACAACTTCCTCCGGCAAAGATCTGATGACCAGAGCTGCATTGTCTCCTCTAAGTCTAATATTACCAGTCTGTAGGAAAATTTATTTTATCACTAATCAGTACGAAATAAGGTTGTAGATGAAATTGTACAATCAAATTTGTACGAGGATGAAATACGGTAGATATCAAAGTTGTACTCACAACTGTTGGTTGATCATTATACTCGTCCGAGCCGATAACCACCGAGGCGTAATGATTCGCGTCCTCATAAAGTCGGCCAACTTTTTTCATTGCCTGTATCATAAATATGGTTCAT
>OZ022422.1:22490663-22511975 GCA_963989365.1 Rhimphoctona megacephalus
AGAAAAGTTCTTCGCGATTTTTCCACCTTGTAAGTCGCTGGTTTCACTTGCAGATTCCCCTGTATATGTAACGATTGTTTATATTGTATTGCTTCACCACGCACAGATTAAATTTGCGAAGAGACAAATAATGATTATGATTCCGTATAATCATTAAAATCGAATATGTATCAGAGTTAAATTCACATCTCAATACCAGTAACGAATACATTCCTATTAATATTTTTTTTTTAACTAAAAAATTTTTTTTTATTGTTCCTGCGTATACCCTTGCGAGTTTTTACGACCCCCCGTCCCATTACTTAACCCCACTTCACTAATTTCCTTGTTCCCCTCAGATCGAATTGAATTTATTTGATTCTCTTGTCACTATTAATTTGAAATATTTATTCTAAGCACGAAAAAAAGTTGAGAAGTATTGACAATACTACATGGTCACGAGTCGAGTGTATTGAAGAAGAGACGAAGGATTATTGCAGTTTCAACGAGTGCACGATCATCGTCTCTTGACGTCGATAATATCAAGAAGAATGCCAATAAATCGGAAGTGTCGTTGGCGCGAAGACGTCGTAGGAATAGAGTGGCTATTATACGCGTGGTAAGGGGGAATGGTAATATAGAGAGGAAGAGAGAAAGAGCCAGGTGGGCAATGGCGTTAGCCTTCCTCGTCTTGAAATGCACGTGTGCATCTCGATCCTATAGCAGCGCATATACGCGACACCTTTGATCCCCGGTGTACCGATCCGCAACGATTACGGATGCACATATACACTTATACATATAAATATATGTATATAGATTTAACAGCTTCGGTATATTTGTGAATACATATATTTACAGCGGCTTCGATATACGTAGGTATACATTTATGTTGTTATTTTTCTTTTTTCTTCTTTCGAGTTCTTCTCTTCTCGTTTATTTATCCCACACAGCAATACACACGCGTTCATTGCTGTAGCGAGCGCACGAGCTATACAAAGAAATATCTCCTCGCAATTTTCTCTTGTGACGCGTATACCGATAAGTAAATAAATCGCTGCGCAGCCTCTGTCTTTCGCCCTGCCGCTTGCTCTCCCTCTCCCCCTCTCTATTACTCCTTTTGTCCCATTTTATATTTCGTTATTTCCCCATATTTCTGCATTTCTCTTACTTATTTTTTCTAAATAAATATATTTTTCTGGTCTCCTTCGGTACGGTTTTTTTAAAAACATATTTTCTTTTTTTCTTCGAACTAATTCCTCTTCATTCGCACTTTTCTGAGATCCCTTTTCTCGTTTTTCACTTTCCTTTTTCTCTTTTTTCGAAACCTTTTTTATGCTTCACTCATTTTTCTTAGGGTCTTTCTTTTCCTCTATTTCTTTATTCAACTACCTATATCTGTTTTTTCTCTTCTTTTCCATTCCCATTCTCTTCCGCTCTTCTTTCTATTTTTCCCTCGATCTCTTATTTTCCCTTCCAAGGATCGGAGAATCAGCTTACACGAGAAATAATGGGGCAAAGGTTCATGGGGTTCGAGTTCGTGGCCGTAAAACAAAAGAAACAAGAAAAGGGATGAAAAAGAAAATAAATTGAAGTAAAAAATAAATAAATGAGATGGGAATTGGAAAAAAAATAACAAAAAAGAGCAACAAAAAGTTATGCAGCACGCTCTCTTGAGCATGCCACGGTGTCGAGCACGCGCCTCCTCGCACTGAATATCGTCTTTCAGGAATTAAAAGCCGTAAAATCGTTCCTCGAGAGCACTCCTAGAAATGTATATAGCAGATATTCAAGTACGGAATCTCG
Organism: Rhimphoctona megacephalus; assembly: GCA_963989365.1. NCBI lineage: Eukaryota > Metazoa > Arthropoda > Insecta > Hymenoptera > Ichneumonidae > Rhimphoctona > Rhimphoctona megacephalus. The sequence goes on from OZ022422.1 coordinate 22,492,449, forward strand.
CACGAGAGATCCCATCTCACGTGCATTTAAACCGTCTCTAATTCTTTTTCGTATCGCTTGAATGCAATACTTGAAACTAGACCGGGTCACTGACAGTGCTGTATGCATACCCATATAAACACGCATATTTTTATGTAAATGATAGTTTTCAGGACACTGAACTAAAAAAAAATACATATTACCGCAGCATTATATACACCAGATATATATGGGGCATTCCATATCAAATTGACCTATCAAATGAGTTTGCATCTGCGATTTCGCTACAATTGGAATATGTTTTAGTGCTTATTGAAAGACATTTCTGTGATTTTTTTCGATTTTTTTCGGCCAATAGCTTCGGAGATATCGATTTTTTGAAAATTTGACGATTTTTTTTTCAAATGCCCATAACTTTTTGAAAAATTCATCAATTTTGGTTTTTTTTTTTTAAATTATTCGTTTTCAAACGTAGTTTATAGAAAAGAAACGAATCAATTTCTTCGCTCCAGTCATCTACAGTTTTTTTTCAATTTTGTGTTGAAATCGCGTTTTTGAAGATGTGTGGGTCCTTCGATTTTTTTTTTTTAATTCTCAAAAAAACTTGACAGAATTTGAAAATTTTTAAGCCTAGTCCCATCGTGGGCCAAGTATTTTTACTATATTTTTTCGATTTTTGAAATTTTTTTTTTTTTTCATTGAAAACAATGAAAAAAAAAAAAATTCACACACATAATTACTTGTTAGGTAATATTTTTATTGTGAATATTTATTCACTCTTTCTGTCGTTTAAACAATTTAGCTACTTTTCCTTGATCGAATGAAATCGCGTTTTTGAGAATGTGTGGCTCCTTCGATTTTTTTTTCATTCTCAAAAAAACTTGACAGAATTTGAAAATTTTCAAGCCTAGTCCCATCGTGGGCCAAGTATTTTTACTATTTTTGAATTTTTTCGTTATATGTCGCATGACAAAAAATTACACTTCGTTCATCAATCAATATTTAAAAATACAGTATTTTTCATTTTTGTTATCATTCTTATAATAAATATTTGGTATTTTGATTTTTAATGCTAACGAACGAATTTTACAGTCGTACTCTTGCTACCTTGCATCTTGCATCACAACAGCGCCGTCAGGCGGCGTGGCAATCGCCTTTTTCGCTACTGGTAAAACCTAACTTTACCTAAAAAAAACTGCTGTGTTTTTCACAACATTATCAACTGGTCTTCGCGCTTTTCGTCTAGCCTGCACGGGTGGCAAAAATATTTATTATTGATTTTGTTGTAGGCAAAATTTTTGTACCATGGAAACTTCGAGAAAATACTTTTCTTGTTGTAATCCATTTCAATTGAAAAATCACAATATCACGAAAGGATTGAGGTTAGCCACAGAAAACATGCAGAAAAAACACAGTTTCCTCCGTTCCGACTATTTGTGTTCGAACTGTAGAAAGCAATTCAATCTTATACATGCAAAAGATTCGACTGACAATGATGCTGGTGATGGTATGGACGTCGACGATGATGATGAGAATCAAGCTATTTCCGAATCTCCCATAAGAGGTAAACCATGAGGTTTTTTTTTGTTTTTTTTTTAATCTTTAAATTGTCAAAAAATACCTTATACGGTTTTTTATCATCCGAATTTTCACGTTTCCTCTGTCTTAGAATCACAGCCGATGTCTAGTGAAGAAATTGAATCCCAACCTAGTAGTTCGTCACAAATAAGTTTGGCTTCGCAACTACCCGTTATTAACGATGCGTTGAAAATGTTGAACCAATCGCCAATATTGTCTTACAAAATAGACAATGAAACATACTTAAAAACAAAAATCACCGATACTGCTAGCAGCTTGTCAATCAAATTAGGATTGGGGCAAGGTTTTGAAAGCCAATCGGACTCAGACGATTATTTGACAATGATTGAGGCTTTGAAATTGAAGTTTCATGACAAGGATACTAACAAATCTCAAAAAATTCAAATCCTCACTGTGTTACCCCCAAACTGGACCATTTATAAAATGTGTAAAGTAATGGGTTCGACAAAATATTTAGCTAAAGCTGCTAAAAGCCTGAGGGAAAAAAATGGAATATTGTCATTGCGCGATCCAAAGCTAGGTAAAAATAAAAGTTTACTCTTTTTTAATATTATTTTATTATTTGTAATTTTACTCATTCTACAACCCTTTTGATTAGGCTGTCGTTTATCTGAAGATATTAAGTTGAAGGTATCAGAGTTTTATGTTGATGATGAAATGAGCATGATGATGCCTGGTATGAAAGATTTCGTTTCCGTACGAAATGAAAATGGCGAACGTGAGCACATTCAAAAAAGGCTTATTCTTTCAAATCTCAAAGAATTATATCAGCTTTTCAAACTGCGTTATCCGGATTATAAAATTGGCTTTTCAACATTTGCTTCGATGCGTCCAAAGCAATGTGTTCTTGCTGGGCCTGTCGGTACGCATACCGTGTGTGTTTGTTCAATGCACCAGAACATTAAGCTAATGATTATAGGTAAGCATACAAAAATTGGACTTTAACTGTTCATCTTTTTTTTTTTTTTCTTTAAAAAAGTTACTATTATTGTTTTTAATCGATTTCAGGTTGTAACTTGGGCAAATTATCGAAAAACCTTGCGAAACCGTTAGTAGATTATCATGACTGTTTCGAAATCGTTATATGCGAAAATCCTTCGACAAACTGCTATTATGGCGAATGTGCAAATTGTCCGGGAATTGATAAACTCGAAGATGTATTAGTGAATCTGCTTGACAACAACTATGTTGATGATATAACCTACAAGCACTGGGTTGCTCATCCTAGAACGAGTCTTGAAACTTTTACAAAAAGTTCATTTGACTTTGTAGAAGATTTTTGTTCTCAGATGATTAATCTTTTGCCTCATGCTTTCATTGCTAAAGAACAAGCAAAATTTCTAAGATACAAAAAAGAATCATTAGAAGTCGATGATTTTATTGTGATATGTGATTTTGCCGAAAATTACGCATTTGTAATTCAAGATGCAGCGCCTGGATTCCATTGGAACAATAAACAGGCGACTATATTTCCAGTGGTGATATATTTCAAGACAGATGACGAATTATGTCACAGAAGTATAGTAATAATATCTGACTGCACTTCTCATGATGCTGATGCAGTTCACGTATTCATTAAAATTGTTATCGAATACATCAAAACTATATCGAAAAGTGCAAAGAAAATTTGCTACTTTTCAGATGGCGCGCCACAGCAATTCAAGAACATTAAAAATTTTGTGAATCTTTATTACCACGAAAAAGATTTTGGTGTAGATGCTGAATGGCACTTTTTTGCCACAGCACATGGAAAAGGTCCTTGCGATGGCGTTGGCGGCACAATTAAAAGATTAGCATCACGAGCAAGCTTACAATTACCATATGATCGACAGATCACGACACCTCAAGAGCTGTATGAATGGGCTGCACATCCTAACAATTTACCGTCTATTGAAATAAGATATTCATCAAATATTGATTATGAAAAAAACAAAAATACTCTGCAATCTCGATATATTCGAGCAAAACCAGTGACGGGTACTCAAAAATTGCATTGTGTAGTTCCAAATAAAGATGAATCAATTACAGTTAAGCAATTTTCCTTATCCGATCAAGGAAAAGTAGTTAAATTGTTTAAACGACAGAAAGAGTGAATCACAATAAACACAGAATACACAATAAAATTATTACCTAACAAGTACTTGTCATTGTGTGCAAATTTTTTTTTTTTCATTGTTTTCAATGAAAAATTTATTATAGAACTTATGTTTCTTAGAATAGTTGTTAAAGTCCTTTCGGAATGATATTCCTAGAATTTTCAAAAATCTTTCGAGAAAAAAAAAAAAATTTCAATAATCGAAAAAATATAGTAATAATACTTGGCCCACGATGGGACTAGGCTTAAAAATTTTCAAATTCTGTCAAGTTTTTTTGAGAATAAAAAAAAAAAAATCGAAGGACCCACACATCTTCAAAAACGCGATTTCAACACAAAATTGAAAAAAAACTGTAGATGACTGAAGCGAAGAAATTAATTCGTTTCTTTTCTATAAACTACGTTTGAAAACGAATAATTTAAAAAAAAAAAACCAAAATTGATGAATTTTTCAAAAAGTTATGGGCATTTGAAAAAAAAATCGTCAAATTTTCAAAAAATCGATATCTCCGAAGCTATTGGCCGAAAAAAATCGAAAAAAATCACAGAAATGTCTTTCAATATGTACTAAAACATATCCCAATTGTAGCGAAATCGCAGATGCAAACTCATTTGATAGGTCAATTTGGTATAGAATGCCCCATATATATATATAAATGTAAATGATAGTTTTCTGGGAACTAAACTGAAAAAATAAAATTGAAAAATATAAGACGTTTCTACTTATATTCATATTTATGAAAAACGGTCAAATCTATATGAATTTAAGGATATCTAATAATTGATTCGATCAAGTTCAATGATATTAAAAGATGGTTTAATCTTTGGAACATTGAAAAAAAAATTTAATTACAACAGGCCGATTTATCTATATATATATATATATACACATACGTGTGGCGTGTAATGGTGTGAAAAACTGTGAAAATAAATGGTTGACAGAAAGCCACACACACACACACACACCATAGGAGGGTGGAACAATAATTCCGCTAAATTTGGTGACAACAATAAGGGATTAAGGAGGTCGAGAAAGAGGTGAAAGAAAGCGGTGAAAAAAGGGTGCGCGAGCGTGAAGGGTTAGATACGCTTAGCGGGAGAAAAAAAATTGCAGACAGAGAAAAAGTGCGAGTTGTACAATGGCACATGATGCCATGGATACGCACGAGAGAGCTCCGAAGTTTGGACAGACGACAGAGCAGACAATAATTATACGAGATATTCCCCTATAGGGAGGACGAGCTCGTCGCACGTTCACGATAATTGACTATTCTGCCACGTATACGTGTAATCCCGAACCCCGAAGTGCGCATCAACCTCCCCTGGAGTGAGAATTCATTCATGAATAGGGTGTTCCAAAATGTTGGGACCAAGATCTACAGGATAGGTACGTTGTGAAATTCTGAGGAGAAAAGTTGTTGGGAAATTTTTTTTCTACGATCAATCTTTCCTCGATTGGCTGTCACTAATTAACCAATATCTCATATATTGGTTAATTTGTGACAGCCAATCCGACAAGCCAATATAAAGAGTTTGCAGGGTGGGATGCGCTTACTCCCACTCCGCTATTCGCCTTTACGATGCACCAGATTCGCTATTTCTAACTATTTATCTCGTTGATGGTACATCGGAGAAAAATAATGATATAAACTTGATACTTCGGAATTGCACGATTTTCTCATCCTGCTATTCTGAAAGAAGAATTTTGGGACACCCTGCTTATAGGCTCTTTTATATATATATATATATATATATAATTGGAAGCGTCCCCCCGTTGGTTCATCTTAATTGAATCGTTCCCTGATGTCCGTGGACTCGAAGTTGTTTAACTAGACTCCAGAATTCATGCTCTTCCATTCTTACGTGTACTTTTCCGTGTACGCATGAACCTGCAAACTTGTGAATTCAGGGCGAGTTCAATATTTAGAATGTTGACCTTCATCCTCTTCGTCTTGGCGAAACACAGATATTTTTCTTTGCTTCTTTCATGCATACACCAGGATTTCGATCTTTTTATATACGCGACGAGAAACTCGGAGTTTGAACAGCCAGGCCTTAAGTTATTTTTACTCTACATTCTTCTTTTTGTTTGCACAAATATTTGCGCTGTTTTAACACAAATGTTTTCTTCGTACTATAGTATATCAGCTTTATCAAACATAATCGTCGATATTAAAAGCTATGAGTCATTTTGTATGACAAAAATAGAAGTTGCAAAACAAATGAAAAACATGACTAGATTAATAAAAATTTCTTTAAGATAAATACTGTACTGCATGCTAGTCAAATGAGTACTAAAACTTCACAACGTTTTTATACCAAGTTTAATGCACTAATTATACATAGTGAAGGTGAATTTGTAAGATGACATGTCTAATTAACCTAGAAACATATTAATATCGATACATTTGCGAAACCATTAACTAATAGTGGCAAATTTCCATTATGTTACATTTTCATTGGGACTTTTCAAAGAATAATCTGTATTTTTTAACCGATTTTAATGCACCACGTCGTATTTTGTTCCTCAAGAGATTTTCTACGAATTCACCGTGTAGACTTTTTCGAAGTTTATTTGTTTGGAAATTATAGCAATTTGTTTATGAAAGATTTTTTTCGCTAAATAAACAATTGGTTGCAACGGTAGAACGATTGAGCTTAGAAGAAATCTACGTGGTGAATTCGTAAAGGATCTCTTGAGGAACAAAATAAGACGTGGTACATTGCAATTGGTTAAAAATTACGGATTATTCTTTGATGAATTCCGATAAAAACGTGCCATCATGGAAATTTGCATTTATCAGTTGATGATTTCGCAAATCTATCGTTTTTAAAAATTTTTTACGTTAATAAGACACGCTGTGATATAAATCCACTAACATTACGTTCAATTGTGTATTAAGCTTGGCATAAAACAATTGTAAAAATATAGCACTCATTTGACTAGCATGCAGTACAGCATATACCTTAAAATGGTGTAAATTTTAGATGGCTCAAAGTCTTTGAATAACGTTTTTTTTCCGAAAACAATTTGAAAACCTTCCTTTCTATTCGTAATATTCATTCTTCGTAATTATTCGCGATCCTTAAATGAGTTGAAAGTCGAAAAAATTGATTTTACTAATAAAAAAAAAAAGAAAAGAAAACCGTTGCGCGCTGCATTCGCATTTGAATTCGAGATTAATTATCGATGATTTATTACTTTCGAAGCTGCATATTTTATCGTATATTATTGGGTGAGGATATCACAGGTAAAATGAAGTACCGCGGTAAACCGTATGATACCTTAAGCTCCATGAGAATTTGTTCCCATAATGCATTCCATGTTTACACATTAATATGCAACGACTTTTTTTTTTTACCTTCTCTCCATCTATTCATCGCGGATTCATTCTGTCTGTACGATGCGATGATACTTTAATCCTTCGACCCATGAATCTGGCCTGGATATGGGAATGAAAGGGTTGCTTGATTCTAACTTTGTTTTTCTTAGTATTTCCGTTCCGGTCATTGATATTTTTTATTATAACATTATACAACCATTTTTTCATTGTTTATTAAACCATTTTTATATTGAGTCATTGGATAATGAATGATTCATAAAAAAAAATGAAATCGTTTTTATTCTTCAATATCATTCTAAATAATTATTTTGTTATTAGTCTTATTTTTTCGAATAATTTATTTGATATATTGAAAAAAAAAAAAAATTCTGGATGTTTTTATAAACTGTATATACGTCTACATTCCCATCGTCGATGTAGGAAAAATACACGAGACAGAATCATTTACAACTCGTGAATGTTCTCTTCCAATTCTTTCCTTTCTTCTGTTGTTTTCAATTTTCTTTTCTCTTGACTAGGCAAGGAAGACCCTGGTCAAACGGCTGCTGGTTAAATGAGAGGTTGCCTAGGAGATGAAGGAGGATACAAGGAAAATTTTTCTTCCCCCGTTTGTATATTTTTCCATCGGTCGTTGAAAGAAACTGATCTAATCGAGATAACAGTTCGACATGAAAAACAATCTTATCAGGCTATTTTGTGGTACCTTAAAATGGTTTTTTTGAACAAATCAAACGATAAAAATAGTGGCATAAAAATAAACGAAACAACGAAATTGAACATTTTATATTGAAAAAATTAGTCAATTACATAGACAAATACGTTCCTTAGAATCCGGTTATTATTCTGAATGAACAATGTGTTGGAATCATTGATATTTATTCGTCAATTTTACTACCAATTAATAAAACATTTAAAAAGTTCGAAATCTCATCAGGGAAAAAAACTCCTAGCATTTTTTTCTTCGTGGTTAAGAGCGGAATTCGAGCTCCCGCTTCGAGTATTACGAAAACGTGTCTGCAGCATGATGACAAGTTTATTTTTCATGCGGGATATGCGCCGAGGAAAAAAGAAAAAAAAGAAGGGAAAAAAAGTGTTGGAACGCTTGCCCGGAGCAAGGGGGTTGAAATTTCGTCGCGTGGGAATTCAAGGAAAAAGAAAAAAAAAAATGAAGTTTCGTTGTCTTGTGCTGACTGGTCTCGAGACGATACAAGTTATTTATCGAAGAGAGTAAATTTATTTATTTATCTCTGGGCAAACGTAAAATTTCAACCTAGAGAGCTAACCACCCTTGAGATCGAAGAAACATTGCCTCGAGGCGAAAATTCGATCTGGGATTCTCTCTTCTACGCGGAGGGGAAACTTTGACCTGCATTGGAATATTTAATGCGTATATATACGAATAATACATGTATATTTTATTGATCCATTAAAAAAATATCGAAAACATCTTTAAAAATAGGGGGAAATACATAAAAATAAAAAAATAAACTATCAACTGAAAATAAAAAAAATGCTCGTTAATTTTTCATGAGCCGTACATTTGGCTGAGGTTAAGAAAAACATCCCTTTTAGCTATTTCTTTCCATCATTCCCGAAAATCGAGGGTTTCACCTGGGACAGGGCTCGAGACATACACTTTTACATGCAAATTTTGTAAATCCCATAGGAGGAAGTGTCTTATTATTAAAAGATGAGGCTCGTATATGGAGAAGGAAAAAGGAGAATTTTTATCGAAGCTTCTCAATTTGCAAGAGGGTCGATAGAAATATATACCGATACGTCTCTCTCTCTCTCTCTCTCTCTCTCTCTCTCTCTCTCTCTCTCTCTCTCTCTCTCTCTCTTCGTGTTTCTTCCGTTTTTGACCTTTTTGTATTTTTTATTTTCTTTCTCTTCTCCTTTCTCTCATGTTTTTTTTTCTTTTTTTGCTCTTCCTCTTTTTCTTGCACTCTTTTCAGCATCTTTCTTCCTCCTCTCTCTCTCTCTCTCTCTCTCTGTCTCTCTTCCTCTCATTTTTATTCCATCCGAAAAAGAACAAAAAGATCCTGTTTTGATCGGACAAACTTTTACATGGACAGGAATCTTTTGAGACCTACCGTGCTGTCCCACTGGACCATCTTCTTTTTCCTCTGGTACACATAATTCGATTCAGTAGAATGAGAGTGAAAGAGAGGGACGAAACGTGAGTATATCGCGTGCGTGCTCACACTTTTCTTCCATCTTTATATTTTACTTTATTCATTCGATGTGCATAAACTATATAAATGTACATATATGTATATCTTTATACTAATTTAGTACTAAGGACGCATAGCTGGTAGGTGTACGCGGTATAATGAGCGAAAAAATACTTGCATCGAGAAAAACGAGAGGGAAAGAGGGAGAAAGAAAATCATCTCATTGGTCATTTGCGCACCTTGAAAGCCACGAGCGAGGGAGGACGAGTCTTGACGAGATACTTCTGAGCCTGATACGAAGTTCGAGATGAAAGAAATAAAAATAATAATTCAAGGCTCTTCAAACGTTAGGGGAGATTATTTTCCACAAGATACATGTATACGTATATATATACATATGTATGTATCGAATCGGATTATAAGCGAGTCAAATTGGCGATGAATTTCTGGCTATATTTTCTATTTGCCTTTACTGGAAGAAAATATTATATTTTCTACAAATTCCACATTCAATTATTCCAAAACAATAATTTAATACTGCAGTTACGTGATTTTAATTTTCATCAACTTTTGACAGCAACGGATATGAGCTCGTTGAAAAAAAATAGTGACTGTTATGAATTTTGAGGAAGTGGCTCCGCGAATTGTTTATTTATATATTCCACTTTCCAATGTTCGAAGCATTCGTTATGCATTAATCAAAATCGGTTGAATTTAAATATTATTGTTTATTCATTCTGGATTCATTATACAAATGACGATTATTAATTAATTTCTTCTAAGCAATTCTCATCGTGTCATAATTTTCATTACTGCATCAAAATTTGTATTAATATTCGTAAAGAAATTGTTTAACAATTATTACTTAAAATTTGAGACTGAAAATTAAAAAAAAAAAAATAGGATGTCGCACTGATTTGACTTTGAATTGAAACAGTTGCATGAAAATTCAGGCGCTTATCACAAAAAATACAACACACCTGCCGAGGGTGTTAAAGAGTCTCATTCACGTGGATCCTCGTAGCGGGAGTTGTAAATTTTCATTTTTTTCGGTTATTAGGAAGAGAGAGGGAGAGAGAAAGAAAGAGAGATATGAGATAAAATTATGAGTTGAAGATAGTGATAGGAAATGATAATAGCACACGAAAGAAAAGGACGGGGCGAGGTGAGGGGGAAATTGGGATTATATATGGGGAGGAATGGAGGGATCTGAGTGGTCGCCCACATCACCATTTTTCTCTCTTCCTCTCTCGCGTAACTCAAACATCATGTATGTTCTGTTGGGGATGCATCCGCGAGCACAACTCCGCGAGATATGGGGGAGAGAGAGAGAGAGAGAGAGAGAGAGAGAGAGAGAGAGAGAGGGAGAGAGAAAAAGACTTCTCCGGAGTCTCGGCTACTCCCACAAAACAGTTCTCCTCCGGCACTCTCGCAGTTCTGATCTCCCGCGTCTCAATTTCTCATCCACCTCGAACTTGGAAATCTAGTGTCTTTTGTAACACCATTTCGAGCAAAACAGCCTAGTGAAGTATTAATTAATCGCTGTTCAAAAAAAAAAAAATATAGTGAAAAAATAAAATTTGACGTAATTTTTAATTGGCTCCATGTAATTTTCGGAGCATCCGAAGGTCCGTTGACCCAGGTCAGGAGACGTTTCATAAGGAATTTCTAAAAAATGTTCTGGGGCTATAAGAATAACAGTGTTTTCGACGAATCTAATTTACGATGAAGCTGGAATCATTCATTTTTTTAATATGAATGATTAAAGAGGTGAATATATGTTAATTGTGTCGCGAGTGATTCGTGCGGATCAGAGACTGAATTTCGGCACATATCTCAATTATACGTACATAAATATGCATATGTGTGCACATTATGTTCAATGCAAAAAAAAAGAAAAACATTGTCCTCTGAACCTTTCAAATTTTTTTTCTGTCAAAAATCATAACGGATATTAAAAATTGTTTTTTTTTGCATCACTCTAATGTGTATATACTGCTCAAAGATATGTAACAGATATATTATATCTGCATGTATGTATTGAGGTCGTTGGTTTTCGAAGAACGCAACGCGAGATCGAGTTCTTAACGATTTCGGCTAATCGATCTCGTGATCAGGTCCCCGATCGTCTTGTCTGCGTGCACGAAGAACAGGAGGAAGAGAACCAAGGAGGAGCATGAGGAGAAAAAAATGCAGGAAGCGAAAGAAATTGATTCTTGGGATTGGACCCGATCTTTTCTCTCCCTCTCCCTCTCTCTCTCTCTCTCTCTCTCTCTCTCTCTCTCTCTCTCTCTCTGTCTCTCTCTCCCTCTCTCTCTCTCGGATGCATCAATTATAATTCGCGACCATTTTTGTTGAGCTAGTTTTTTTTTCTTTAATATGAGAGCACGATGTAAAAAGAAGAAAATTTAAAAAAGTAATAAAGGGGCACTTCCCCATTGCGATTCACGTATACGTATCTATGTGCATATATATATATATATATATATATATATATATATACACATACATACATACAAAGATCGCGGTCAACGTGCCGCTTATAATGGGCCTCGCAACACGAGACGCCTCCTTCCACGTACTACGTTTTCCTCCTCGTCTTATTCTACTCCGTCTTCGTCTACCTCGTCGATGCGATAACGGGATCGAGATATCTCTCGTCGGGCGTCTCTCGTCACCTTGTAATTGCACCGAGACCTTCATGCACTAATATACAGGATGCCCCAAAAGACGGGCTTAAGATTTGGAAAATAATGAAACGTGTAATTCTGAAGAGAAAAGTCCTTTGTCATTTTTTTGTACGATACATCGTTAACCAAATATTAATAAATTAGTGCGCTGCCAATCCGACGCGGTGACAAGACGAGTAGGCGGGGCAAGCGTAGCGCGAGCGCGCTCGAGCCTAGCCACTGCGGCTCGAAACGCAAAGCGCGATTCCCCCACTCTACGCTTTTCCTTAACCACGCGCCGGATTCGCTCTTACTAGTAAATTGATATCTTATCAACGGTGAACCAGAGAAAAAAATGTCTCGAGACTTTTCTCTTCAGAATTTCGCCATCCATCAACTCCGTAAATCTCAGCTCCGAGTTTTACGACACTTCGTGTATACAATTATGTAAACGTAAAATATACGTGCGCAAAAAAAAGTACATATGAGCCTTTTTGACGGTAGGAAAGAACCAGGATCTCGATCCAGAGTGCTCGGACCGTCTGACTCGCGATCACTCTTTCCAGGAGACCCTCATCTCGCAATTCTACGTTTATTACAAGGAAAAAAATAACAAGAAAAATGACTGTAGCTCTTAATTTTATTATTATTACATTCCCACGTGCTTTTGTGTCTGTTCACCACGAATGAAAAACTCTCGGGGTAGAAAACAAATCGAGATGCTGAAAATTACGATGCTGGATTACATCGGTGACGCTGGGTGAGTCATTTGTCACTTTTATTGTCAAATTAATTCATTTGAATATAAACATTGAGCAAGAGAGTAATAAACAACATTTAATTAATCAATTAAATTCGAGGAATCGAGAAAGTTTGGCACGACTGCAAAATGTCGAAGCCCATGTATTTTTATTTTTTTCTGTAACATCTGAAAACTTTATTCCCTCTACTACCCATTTTTTCATTAATTTTTTCTTTTGCCACATAAAAAAGCGATTAAATTACGAAAATTTTAGCGTCTTGAAATAAAATTTTACAAGGGGATATAAAGAATGGACAAAGAAGTGAAATTTGAGATTCGCATAGAGTGATTCGAACCTCAGAGTGAGAATGACGATATACATACACGTATAAGATATGCAAATGGCGATATCGCATTCCCGCGCACACGCACCACTTGGCAATTGTTCGTATATTTGTATCCATCAAGCCCAATAGAGGAGAAAAACCGAAGTAAATACCTGAACGAATTTAGAGAAAGAAAAATATGTATAAAAATAAAAGAAGGTAAAAGAAAATAAATTCGATAGTCATGAGGACATCCACCGGTTTTACGATCACTCACGACTTTACGCATTCAAAAGTACAGTTTATATCATGCGTGAGAGATCGAAACGTGCACCAGTACTAATCGAATTTTTAATGTATTTAGGATTCAAGGATTGAACGATTTTTTATCATTTTTTTGAAATAAATCAGAAAAAAGAATAAATTTATAAAATATATCGCTTATTTCTTTTTTCATTCGTATTTTCATTTTTTATGTATGATATAAGAAATATACACGCACGTATTGAAAATATATTATATGTATGCATATGTGGACATATATGGTGTTCTAATCTCGCTCGACTCACTCCTCACCCTCAACGTACTGTAATAATCCTCATTACAACAAGTCCGTACTTACTTCCTCATTAAAAATGTTCCCAACACTCGAACGATGGCATACGTCAAATCTACCCACTCTCCCTCAAGTATTTTATACTCACAATTTTCATCACTCGAAAATTCAAGCTTTTCTCTCAGGCCTCACACTGGACCTACTTGAACAAGTGAAATTTTCAATTACTCAACAATGTGGGAGAGTCTAGACGCGAACGTGGGAAATGCATCATTTTCCATAGAAAAAAAAATCATCGCACACGATTTCCACATTTATTATTTTTTTTTCCTAGTGGTAAAAAAATTGAAAAAAAAAACAAACAAATTTTACGTCGCATTGCTGAAAGTTTAATTTACATAATTTTGGGATTGTTTTCGTTATTTTTATTAATCAACTTTTAATTACGGATTATTATTTAAACGTTTGTTTCTTTATTTTTTTTTTTTTTTTACGAATTTTATTTTGATAGTTATCGTGGCTGCTTCAGTTGAGAGTCTTGCTCAAGTTGATGGGACACAATTTCAGAGGCGTGAGTCGAGAGAATGATGAATGAATAAGAGAGTACAGTCGAAGTATGTCGCAACGAGAAAATAATGTGTAGTGCTATTATATGTAAGAGAGAATCTCGGTACGAGAAGACGAATGTAGAAGTAACGATAATTCTTTGCCCTCGAGCCTCGGGAGAATGCATTTTGTGTGTAAAGTTTTTGCCAGAAACGACAACGACAAAAACATTACAAAAAATAATGAAATTAATGAGACGAAAGAAATTAGAACGCTTCTTTCCGTTAATGAAAAATTTTCGAAAAAAATATAAATAAAGAAAAGCCGTCCAACCTTTTCACTACGAGATCTGTTCGTTAAGACGATTTTTTTTTAATAGCCTTGCGGACAAATTTGATTCAAACGCAAAATTTGAAAAAAAAAAAAAAAGAAAAAATAGAGAATCATTGCCTTGTATTTACCGCCTGTATATAGATATGGATATGGTTACTTGTGTACCTTAAGAGTTTAATTGGGCCGGATGCGATAAGAGATAAGATATCGAGAAGATATTCTTGGTCTGCTTGTTTCTTGTATTTTTTTTTGCTACAGATGTTTCAAGCCTGACCTCATGTTGAGAGACAGATTGTTCGAAAAGATCTCGTGAGATCCTTTTCATGCTTGCCCAATGTGCTCTCTACATATGGTGAGACGACGTAATTTTCGGAGGCGAAAACAATACAACTGAAAAGAGAAAAAAAATTGTGCTTCCATTTTTAAATCAAATTTTTCTATCATGAACCTTTGATTTAAATCAAATTTTTCTATCATGAAAATAATGAAATTTTATCTGTGATAAAAAAATGTTTAATACTCTGAACAAAAAAGAGTAAATAATATAAAATAGAAATAGAAATAATGAAGAAAAATTCCTAATAGAAAGTTCCAAAAATTAATCGATCAATTAAATCATATTAAATGATAATTTCAGGAATGGTAAAGTTTAATTAGCCTCGAAAGGATCCAGGAACATTTCACACAAGAGTATAGATCGAAGGGAAAACATGCAATCATTTTGTCTCATGGCATTGGCTAGAAATGGCGACAATGTTATTTTTTCTTCGTCTTTTCTCGTGTCCGGCCAAATTCGGAGCTCGCAAAGTGGCGGGAATTCTCTCGAGTCTATACTATTCTCAGCCAAATTCGGACAACGAGGTTTTGCGAAGTTTCTCGCGGTTCGAGTCCATCGGTCACGAGCGAGCTCGTCCGACACAAAAACAAAAAAAAAAGAAAATCTTACACCAAATTATTCGTTTCTCGTAATAGTTTTCTACGAGAAAACCGGTACTAAATCTCGAAATGTCGTCGGCTATTTAAGCCTAAAATGACATACGATTGCACATTTTTTCTGTTCAAATGGAGTTGAAAAAAAAACTTAAAACAAAAAACAACACAGAAATCAATTAAAGAGGTTATCAATTAAGGGGCAAATTCAAGGTTGTCCTAAATTTTCAAAAATTTAAACAGATTTGATTCAAATAGAGTTGAGTCAAATAGAGATTTGAGTCAAATAGAGTAGAAATTCAAATAGAGTTGAAAAAAAAAAACTTAAAAAAGAACCCAGAAATCAATTAAAAAGGTTATCAATTAAGGGTAGCTTTTAAATCATTATAAATTGATCATTAAAAAAAGTATAAAAAATCTTTCGTTCCTAAATTCAAATGTCAAAGGCAAATGCAAGGTTGATCCCAAATTTTCAAAAATCGTAATTTAGTTAATAAAAATTACGTAACACTTCACGAGAATCAGCTCTAGAAAATAAAAATATTATACCATAGAAATATATACATATATGTTTATAACGGAAGATTTAACGCCAGTGGTAACGATATTTTCATCAATGCCCATTTATTTTGCATAAAATTACACATATACATGGGTATAGACATATAAAAATCCTTTGCTCTTTTGATGCACCCTTGAGTTCGTCTTCTCGTATTTCTTTAGGCACGTGCAAACCGTTATACCAGTTTTCACAACAATTATTCAACATTCTTTTTTGCACGGTCGAATCCCATTTATAAAACATGGTATTAAATAATGGATTATATTTTTTTTTTTTTTTCGGTATTTCCTTTCCTATTCTTTGTTCATTTGCGCTCGAGTGAGATTCGAAATGGAAAGTATTCATATATAGTTGCACACAGTGGGGGCTTCATAGAGAAGTGTTTGAGGAGGAAGAAGGCGTGAGTCGCGTGTACTTCCGCCGGAAAGTGCTCGCTCGCTCGTTCACCTTTCTCATTTTCGTCTTGTCTTTCGTTTTATACAAAGGGTCTCGAAAGTCCCGTTGTATTTTTATAGAATTGATAAATTGTGCAATTCCAAAAAGAAAACTGTTTAGCCATACTTTGGTCTCCAATGAACCTCTGATGAGATATTAATTATTCGATGATGGCCAATCGGCTGCGTTGATGGAAAGATGTGGGTGTGCGCGGTGAGCATTCGCCACTGACTCCAATGATTGACTGTCACGAGATAAATAATTTCGCATCAACGATGCATATCGTGTAGATTAATGTCCAAACACTTTTGTCTTCCAAGTTTCGAAATCTTCCTGAGAACATTTCAAGCTCCGTTTTCGAGACATCCTGTATAAAACTTTTATTATCTAGTACAGCATCTTTTGAGTCGAAAGAAAGAGAGAGAGAGTAAACTCGTACAAGTGTTGGACGGGTGACAATAGCCACCCCTTGAACTTCCTTAGGCCGACATCGCAGATTCTTTTTGAACCCTTTTCAACTACATTGAGTCTTCATCCTTGAGACTACGTGAGCCCATTCGTCAAGACTAGATCCTCAAGAGAGTTACGAGAACTTGCAGCGTGCAAAATTCTGAATACATAATGTTTGCTCTCTTGCACGCGTTTAAGTTACGAAATAAATGTCGTCATACTGTGTCGCATTTATTGTGTGATTGAATTTCATTTTTATTCCATAAACTGCGATGACTTTTATGTGTTATTTCATTAATAAATTTCATTAGGATTACTTTGTTTATTATTTTGTTAATAATTTTATTATTTTATTGGATCCATCGATTTTAAACGTCAAAATGTTGGAAACGTTTATCATCTTGAGGGTTTGAAGATTTTTCAAGAAAAGAAAGAAACGATGAACGAACGAGGTTGTAGGACATTCGACAAATGTGAGAAAGGGGTGACGACGAGAGAGGGCTTAAGTGCGAATAAAAGGGGCAACGAGTGACCGTGCAATGATCAAAAGCGTGAAGGGCCAACGACGACACTGGGCCGTCGTAACAGGTCAAGGGCTGACTCCAATGTTTTTTTTTTGTTTTTTTTCGTTATTTAATCTCCACCTTCCTTTTTCATTTCCCCTGTCGCGGACGCAGGCTTCCGTTTCCTGTAATGGTGACGATTACGAGGTCTTTAAGACCCAAAGGCACACCTTATTTACGGTATATACACAAATTCTCCGTGTTTCTTTAATTATCTTTGGAAAAAAAAAATTCGACTCAAAGAGATCTGAAAAGCGGATCTCGACTCTAACGAAGTCAACTCGCCGGAAGTCTCGGCCCCCCTTGAGTCCTTGAGGCCATCAATTGATGAGAAAAGACGTATTTTATTTGGCCACACCTCACGTTAATTGGAAATATTTAATTTTCGTTATTTTCCTCAACCGAAATGAAGAGCGCATGGTGTCGAGCTAATAGACGGCTTCGTGAAACTGTTTTTCGTCTCTTATTGTTATTGTTGGATGTCCCCCCCCCCCCACTCCTTGGGTGTCGCCCAAACAAAAAACCAAATAATTTTTTCTCACGTAAAATGGATTCCAAAGTAAAAAAATAATGTGAAGAACATTCGTTGGATGGACATTTATCGATTGACAAAAAATTGAATACAAATGATAAGAATATTTTCAAAAAAGTGGGTAAACATGACACTGCTCTCTCGTGACAATTAAACCGGTTGTCGTATGATTTCTCGGATTTTCCTGCCCAGAGGAAGCGCGTAGGACGCCTGAGGGAGTCTGGGAAGTTATTGCGGTTGACGAAAATAGTCGATAAATCAAAATCGTAGTGGGGAGATGGTTATAAACGAATGCTCGAGAGATTGGACGATGCGAAGTCGTTATAGAAGATGAGAATAATCAATCCTGAATGGCAAACGATTATTATCCTTTTGAAACTGTATCTACCCATGCTGATATTTCGTTACGGATTTCGTAGTGCCCAAAATGGTCCATTTACCATTTATTTTTGTTCAACTTTTTTTGGGCCTCTTCTTGTCCCCAAAAATGAGGACAGTGGTGGAAGGGACAACTGAAAAATTGGCACGCGTTTTCCCGCAGTTAGGGCAGCTTCAGAGAGAGAGAGAGAGAGGGAGAGGAAGAAATTCCGAAGGGGGAAGTCGAGAGGGGATGAAAAATACACCAGGGGGATGAAGCTTCGTAGCCTTTTTTCCGTGGTTCAGTATAAAAAAAATCGGAATTAGGTGGTACACGATCTCGTTGCACGACACAGATCTGCAAAACCCCACGTATTCCAATCCCCCTCCTCCCTCCCTCCCCCCCCCCCCCCTATTTTTCACCTCTTCGCCCCTTTTTTTGAACCCTACAAGTTTCCCATCCCTTTGTTCTCTCAATATTCTCTTCTTTCTCAATCTCATTCAGCCGCCGCCAACACTCTCTTGTATTTCTAGAGCGATCGCAGCTCGAGTATATTTTTTTTTATTACTCTACTCTGCTTGCTTGTATGTTATTCTTGTTCGCTTATCCGAAGCTTACGCACTTTGCTGCCGAGGTAAATATAAATAGGGCCACCTACTTCGCCCTGGTGTTTTTTTTGCCTCGAAATATTCCGAAATTTTTTTAATAATTCGGTGACAATATTTTTTAATAGATTTCTTTGTAATAATAAAATGTAACTATCGTGAATTATGAGAAATAAATATTAAATAAGTTGTAACAGTAATAATTGTGATGAAAAAATTGTCAACAATTATAGAAAATGTAAATTTTAAATGGTTGCAATTTAGTGCCTTTCTCTCCACAACCGTTAATTCGTATTCATTTGCAAAAAAATATTTTATTCTTTTTCTAGCGATTAAAAAAAATGATTGAATAAACTTTTTTTTTCGAACCCATGAAAGGAGAGGGAGTTGCGTTTTATGCTATTTCGATTGAGCCAGCTGATTGAATTTGTCAAAAGCGAGGGGAGGCATTATAAAATCTCCGAGATTCTCGTTCCGGAACGTTGACTCAACGAGAGACCCGTGGAATTGCGGAACGAGCGGGTGAAGAAAATAAGAAAACAAAATTCGTCAAGCTCTGTCACTACGATGGACCGTTTCGTGTCAAAATTCAAAGGCCGCAAATTTCAGGGGTGTTGGATATCTACCCTTTATTTTTTATGTTAATATAATAACAATAACGACGTTGAATTCTTTTAACGTTATTTATATTGTTTTTTTTTCTTTCCATTTAAAAAAAAAAACCACAGA
>OZ022422.1:22512175-22582175 GCA_963989365.1 Rhimphoctona megacephalus
GGAAACTCCTCCTCTAAGCGTTTCTTTGTTTTCCTGGCTGTAACATTACTACGAATAATATTGTAACGAGTCAATTGTCATTGGCTATATGTATATAAGATATAAAACAAAGAATATATGAATAATTATATTCCAGTGAAATAGAAACAAACATAAAAAAATAATAAAAAAGGAAAACTTTAAAAAAACTGGCGATTCATTTGAATTGGCAAGTGGGCCGTTCCTGATGATATCGTTAAGTGCATGTCAACTCATGAAATTCAGATCTTCTCCAAGCGTTCTCCTGAATCTCTATTTTTTTTTTTTTTTTTTTTTATCCATAGACTACTTACGTTTGAAATTTACGTTAATTATTTGTGTAGAAAAAAATTACCGTAACAATCTCTCTCATTATCATTCTTTCATTCAATTGAGAATAATGACAATTATCTATTATCATTCAAAATAATCGTAATTGTTGTAAAATAACTCAATTGTATTATTTCAAGTGGCTTATTGTAGCGAGTTCAATATTTTTACTTAATTCCCGCATAATGTGCCATTTACAGAATTCACGTTACCAAAAAAAAATAAAAAAAATAAACAAAAAATAATAAGTGAATAATAGTTATATACAGTTATATTCGTTATTCCAAATTACGTGGCTTTTAATATCTCGAATGGTATATACTTATAGAATATGTATGTATATATATATATATATACACGAATGTGTGCAGTGAAAAGGATATTATGTAATGCTATATATTATCGAGAGAGGAAACGAGGGTACGCGAAGTAATATGACGCGGGACGCTTACAGGGAATCGAGGTAGAGTAACACACAATGACAATCAGAGCGAGGAATATATATATGGAACAAGAAGAGGGCATTGTCGTCGTTCTTCTCTAGTTTATGAGCTAAAGCATATGTGCACTCATCTCTTTACCAATATGCTCTTCATATTCACGCATACTCACGCGCACACGCACACACACACACACACACACATGATTTCTGTGTACTCGGCATATTTTTACATGCTCTAATGCCCATATACACATGAATATATACACATGTACGATTAAATGTAATAAATATGGTTATACAATGGTTCGTAATTAATATTGAAAAATAATTGTTGCACTCTTGACAGTTATTTGAAAAAAAAAAAAAAAGTAAAAAAATTCTTCGTTCTTCAATTGTTTGTCGATCCAATTTATTTATTTATTTTTTTTTTAGTTATTTTTCACTTTTTACGCAATTTTCATTCGATACAATTGTTTTTAAGCATTAAAATCGTAATGGAAAAATAAATGATATGCTGTAATAAAGGAAAATAAATTTAACCAACTTTAGCAACGATTCTTACTCTTTCCCATGGATATACGTATATGGGAAGTATTTTTTGCTAGATCGATATATCTATACATTTATGGGGCGGTGACAAGAGAGTTTCATCGACGAAAATAAATCCAAGTATGCGTTCTTACATCGACTCTCGCATGTACGCAACTATTCTGAAACATTAAACTACCTACTATAATACGTAGGACAACCACCTACCTCTTAATCATACTAACCCTCCCCTGAAGTCACGAGACCCACACACACACATGTACGCGAACACGAGGAAATACTAATAAAACGAATGTGTTCCATCGTCCAAAACTTTTTTTTCCAATATTTTATTTTTTTATTCTTTTCATTATTTATTTATTCTTGTTAATTTTTATGAGAATTTTGATAAAAACATTTTTGGACCTTTATTTAGAAAATATTTTTCGTCCAGTGTATGGGACTTGAGACACAGAACCGTAAATGGGAATCCTGATTTTCTACTCCAATATATATCCATCCTATTCTTATATTTTCGCATCCTCCATGGGTTTTCCCATAAATTTTCTAAAACCCAAACGAGCCCCGTTCCCTCCTCAATCCAAAATTATGTTCGATCGTCCAGGACGATTCTTCATCCCTTGCGATATTTCAAACACCCCAAATTTTGCCCCCTTCGTTATTTCTGTCTTCGTCAACCTGGATTGCGTCGTCACCGCTCGTGTAAGCGTGTGAAAAGAGAGTGCAAAAAAAAAAACATCGAGTCCACTCGAGCGACTGCCGAAAGACCGAGCAAAATATAATTATTTATTTAAAAAAATAGTTTTATACTGTGATTATGTGATAATTAACCAATTTCAAAAAAGGAGACGGTTCTCAATTTGACCAGTCATAAGTGATAATGAGTTCGATATTTTTATAAAAGGCTCTAATATCGGGTTCGCATTTGATTTTTTTTTACACTTGTTATTGGCTTATAACGTATATTTTTATTTTATTTTTTAGGACTTTTCTTCAAGTCGCTGTTTTTCCAAAGATTATTTTTTTATAATTATTAATAAAAAAAAAATTAATAAATTTACCGTAACCAGATGAGTAATTAAGGAGGTTGTATCGATATTTATATGACATGATACGAAAAATACATTATATTTGATTATTCCAAGTTAATGTATTGAAATTTGGCGTGAATCTTCTTGAACAGCATTTAATTATGTGTGAAAAATTTGGAGAGGTTTCACCGCCTGGTAATCGAGATATTCATTGTTGAAAATGACAAGTTTAACATGGGCTCTTGTGGAAGCTTTCAAAAAATTGCGAACTTCAACAATAAATATCTCAATTTTGAGACGGTGAATCATCGGCATATTCCGCCAGAATTTTAATACTGTCTCAAGCTTTCTATTTACAAAATTTTATTGTGTAAAGTTGGAAAATAATTTTTACATGAGAAACGATAGAACCTCCTTAATCTGTTTTATAAATGATTAATTAACCGATAATTCAGGTGGAAGCTATAATTATTTATTTAAGTGAAAAAATATTTGTCTCGATTTAATAGAAAAATCTTGAATAATAAGCTGCATACTAAAAAAATTATGTGAAAAAATTCGATTTGTTTCCCCACTGTAATTTCGATGGTGTGTCCGAGGTGGGTGCTCAATGGTTGGAAACTTAAATGGGGCATAAGCGAGAGCGTCGAGTGCACTCGAACGAGCACCGTTCGAGCGTTATTTCGATATCGCATTACGGCAAAATCAAAGGGATCACTTTAGTATTGTTTTCTCATGGTTTTATTATCATTGTTTAGCGACTTTTGACTGTGAAATTTTTTGTTCGCTCTCTGGTCGATTATTTTTGTATTCACGACTGTTCGAGCGGATTAATTGAGTCTATATGATTTGTATGTGAGTCAACTCTTTTTTTCGAGAGTTATGTTTTCGTTTTTATTATTGTTCATTTTAATTGTGAAAGACATCTATATATGCACATATAATGATCGATCGAAACGTTTCATTTATTAGATAATTAATTAATCAATTGATGACATAAATGTATATAGTTTTTCATTATTCGAACAAAATAAAATGAAAATTAGAATAGATTAAAAGAAAAAAATTGTAAAAATGTAATAGAATTTCTTGCGTATACCATTCGTTAGAGAAATGATGTAATTTTTTGTTGTAATTAGTAAATAAAATGATTTTGATTGAGAAATAATTGCGGTTACCAATTTTCCTTCTCAGCAACTTTGAAGGCAGTTCCGTTCGAGGATTCGTTCTAAAATTGCAGTAGAGTGGAAGAATAAGGGTCGAAAATGTCCAGTGAGTGGTCAGACACACAGGTCGTGCTCGTTCGAGCGAAATAATATTCCGATGCACTGCTCTTATTCGTTCACTAGGAAAAAGCGAAAAATTCGTGAGTGTTCGTTCGGTGTCAAATTAAAGTCATTGTTAAGACTCCAATGGGAGTTTTTCCCCCCACTGAAAATTATCCAGAATACAGTCATGCAGCCTCTCTCTGTGTGTCCAGTTGTCCAAGATGAGTGGTTCTCATGTCGTGATTCACTCGGAAGGGATGCTTTCCCTTCCAGGTCCGGATTTGCCCTGCCCATTCTGTGTCGAAAAATACAAAAAGGAGGTAGATTTTAAAACCTCAAAGTTCCATTAAAAACCTCAGAGAACTTGTTTATCGCTTTCTCAGTCGTTTTTTAAACTAGCGATAAAAAAATGTTGACTCGTAATACATTTTTGAGCTGCATATTTTAATGATTTTTTATCCAAAAAGATCGAAAACACTGACAATTTTTGTGTATTTTCAAAATTTTCTGAGAAAACTCTATAAAAATCACATTTTTAGCTACTCTTTCGATATTATGTCAATGATCGATTGAGACATGAATTTTTTTGAAAAATTTCGTAGAAACTTTGTCGAAAAACGAAGAAAATATTTTTCCATCAGTCCCGATATGTTACTTTTTTTAAAATTTATCAATTCTTTCAAAAAATTGTGAGCATTTTGGATGTTCAATAAAAATCTGCTGCCATTTTTTAAACCCTCTTTTCAAAAAAATATCCCGGTATTTTTAAGTACAAAAACAGATATTTCCTCCTCGACTTTTTGGCGCTTATAAACATACAGGAGAAAACGCCCTTATTTCGCGTGGCTCGCGCCCCTTCGCCCATAGACACTCGAAAAAAGAGCAAAAAATGGTACTAAAAAAATGAAGAAAAAAAACGAGTCGAGTGGTTTTCACAAAATTTCTGGCAATCCGTATCGAGTACACGAGCCATGTGGGACTGTGTTATTTCACCATGAATTCTCGCCGAGAGAGCCAGCCCCCCTTTATTCGGATATTTATTGGGTCAGTGAACCCGCACAAAAATGTGATGAAAAAGGTCGAAAAAAAGGGGTCAGGAGTCGATCTTTACCCCATTTGGTAAATTTATCTGCTTCGCTCGAGCCTCCTCTCGAATCCAATCTTTCGAGTACCTGAAAAAAAGAAATAGATTTTTCATCCAACTGTTGCATAGAAAAAAAAGCGTACAAGAAAGTTTACGTACGGAAAAAATGAGCATTTTTATAATAATGAAATGAATAATTTTTTTATTTAATGTGTTTGTTACTGATTACGCTTCTAACAACTCGACTGAAATTTGTATAATTATGTCGCGAGAAAAAAAGGTTTGTTAGCGAATAATCTCGTTTACATCAAATTTTTTAATGGTCACACATTGTTTTATTTTTTAGTATTGAAAACTTTATTCCGGCATTTCGTGAATAAAATAAAAAATGGGGGAAAAATACATTAATGAAATAATATTTGAAAATACTTTATTGAAAATAAATCACAGGATAATCGAGCTTTTTTTTCTCGAGTATGCAAATTTGTGTGAGTCACGGTTGTAAAATAGAGTCAAAGTTGTACAGAAATGGTACACTTTGATCGAATCACCTGTCTGTAGCAATTAAATTAACCTCGACAGTGTCCATATAAATTGAACCAGTTCTTTTTCTATTTCTGTCTCCCGATCTCTCTTACTCCTTTTTTCGATCCACGACCTACGCAAGTCCCCAGGCGCGGATTATTAACAAGCAAACCAATACATAGACGTTCATTCAAGAGATCGATAATTGAAAAATAATTGAAACTACCAATTTGCCCAGTAATAATTTTTTTTAAAATTAAATAATTGATTGAATATAATTGAATTTAAGTTTTCAAGTAGCTCGCAAAAATCTGAACCAACGAACCCATTAGATAACATTTTTTTTTTATTCACCTACTGGTTAAAGTTAAAGTTAACTGCTCTTTGCGATTTTCTTATTATTAAAATTCTGAGCTCTAAAAAAAATATTTTCATTCAAAATTTCACACCATTTCAAACATTTTTCATGTTTTTGTGTTTATTTTTTTGAATCTTATTAGTTTTATAGGGCTAAATAAAGTAATGAAAAATTGGCACGAACCGTTACAATGTTACGCGATACGAGTAAAAGCTAATTTATTGCACTTTCACTGTTATATCGTAAAAGAGGAAAGAGAGAGAGAGAGAGAGAGAGAGAGAGAGAGATATGTGTATCGAAACCCAATTACGGAAAAGTTAGTCCTTTTTATAACGAGCGAACGAGACTAGAAAAAAAAGAAAGAGACCGTCGAATGGGCCCATTCTCGTGAACACGACGTCACGACAAGACTCTCGTGACCACCTGTTCGATCGAGTACTCTCTAATCTGAAAACCCATGAGACTAAACCTAGCCGTTTATGCAGAACGATTTTGTTTCTGCACCACAAAATCTTTATATATACGTATATAGTGTATGCAAATATAACTTTCACCGATCATGTAAAGCAGTAGCAAATTCGACGTTGCGCGTCATCAAAAACCAATAAAATATATTAAGCAGTCGAATCTACGACAGAAGATTTATTGGACCAGCTTTTGACCAAATTTTTCTCTTTAATGATTTCAATATTTTATTCAAGCGTACAAAAGTTCTTAAAAACGAAAATTGAATTGTTGTCGTCATGGCTTCGCCCTATACTTATTTGGTTAAACGTTCCAAATGACTACTCTTATTCCATTGCTTGTAGATTTTCAATGATTTATTCTTTCGTTTTTTTGTTTAATATTTATCGTTATTAATAAATTTATTTTTCATTTTCATTTAATTAAACAGTTGTTAGACTTAATTGAAGATTGAAGATAGAAAAAAGGATATTTCGAAGGATTTTTTGCCGAAATGATCGTGTCCCTCAATAGGAGATGAAAAGTAATTTGTCTAATGGGCCTGTATAGAGTTGCAGGTGATAAAAAAACCATAAAAATAAAATTAGGCATATCGTGTCATTAGTTCTCGACTCGTTGAGTATTTTTAAACCCCTATTATTCGGGTTTATGTCGGCAGAAATATTAAATGATTTTCAAGAGCAAAAAAATGGTATCGTTTAAAGGTTACGAATTTTTTTCACCCATTTCTTGATAACTTTTTGGCGCTATTATGATTCGAAACTTATGCCCGCAGCGTCTTAAAAATGTGTGATTTTTTTAAGATTTGGATTGAAATTGATGTGTGAAAAATTCTCAAAAAGAGATGCGCGCCCCTCGTTGAATTTCCCTTCAAACTTTCCTCGCATTCATTCTCCCTCTCATTCGTGCATTTGACGCATCCCTCCCCTAATTCTTGCTCACTTTTGCTCCGTGGGGTCTTCGACGAGCACAGCGCGTATTTTTCCTTACATACTAACCGACTCGCGTTACGTTTGCAGTGCGTAGAGCCGCCGTACATTGCCGCTTGTGGCGTGACACATGGCTCGTGTTCGTGTTCGATGCACGACTGCGATCAGTGCGATCAGTGCTTCATACCCGTTTCGTTACTCGACCCGTGCGGATCTACGCGAGCCGCGAGCGCGCGCACGTTTTCCGGTCTGTCGTCATTTTCTCCCTCTCTCTCTCTCTCTCCACCCTGTAATTCACTACACTCGACCCATAAGAGTACAAGTGTCTGTGATTAGCTAAAAACAAACGATGAAATAGTCTAATCGTGTTTATTTTTCTCGCCTATCAAAACAGAACAAATCGCAAGAGTTTTTTTGTGTCAATTGTTTGTTTTCGATTGAAGCACATTTTTTGCCCTTTGTCCACATAATAAGCCTTATTCAAACCTAGTGTGTCGTGAAAATCGTAGAATGATCTCGCCGATCGTCCGTCGGGGTGCTTCTTCTGCATAAAATCAAATGCGAGTCACGTGACTGCGACGTTCTCGTTTAATTGAGTGTAAAAAAAATTTAATAATTGAAGTTTTCGAAGCGACGATTTTCATGTAGTATGACATGGACGCGAATGAAAATATACTTTTATTTCGATTCTTTTTTTCCCCGAAAACATTGAATTTGTGCTAAAAATAATTCAGTGACTTTTATTTGATTTGTTTCCTTTGTTCCACTTCAAAGTGCTTCGATAAGTGATTTATTTAAATCTGGATGCCAGTGTTGGAAGGTGGAGTTGCTAAGAAGCGTGGAGAAAGGGCACGCAAAATGCGAATGCGCCTTTGTACCGCCTCCAAGGAGTCTTACACGCTCCTTTCAAAGAAACGGTAATTAATCGATAGGGATTTATATTTCTTGCCTTTTTTCATTTGTCTTCCTGAGATTACATATTTTTTTTTAATGTAATATTCTCTAACAGCCTATATATTTGGCAAATTATTTTATAAAGTTTCGAATTGAAATAATTATTTTCTCGAACAGTATGTAGATTAGGATTTTTCATCTATTGGTCAAATCGCATTCTCAATATCGCCCGCAAAGATTTATAACAATAGCAATGTCGAGAAAAAAACATTGTAAATCCCGCGACGATCGAGAAATTCGTGGTTAAATTTATTCGTGAATTCTTTATCTAATTAATTTTCATCATTCATTTATTTTCACCGGATAGATCATTTATAATAGTTGTGAGAGTACCAGGAGAATCGCGGCTATCCCACGCAAAGTTTCAAACGAAACGTCCTCCCGCCTCATAATGATAAGCACAATAATAATAATCGAATACTACGAGAGATTCCCTGGCATTCGTAATTTTTCTCGCTTTTTTCCAACTTGCACATTTTTTTCTCGTTTCGTTTTTTTCTAATTTTATTTTTATTCTATCGTTTGAACACGAGTGTACGGGACGAGGCGAACAAGCTCGACGTACACACGCGTGCGTGGGCGGCGCGATGCATTTCCGCGTGGCGTAAATATCCTAGAGAAGATCCTCGCGCGCGATCGCGAAGATCCTCTGTAGCAAACAATCGATTATACGTACCACGTTTCTAACCTTCCTCTATTCTATATGTCCACTTTATCATTTTTTTATTAAATTATGTATATTTAAAAAATAATCATTTTTTATTCCAAATATGTAGCAGTTTTTCATCCAATTGTTTTTCTTTTTGTTTGTTTCTCGTTTTTTGCTCATTGTAATTGTACTTACATTTCTAAACAATGGTTCTTCAATACGAAAAAACATTGTTTTCTTATTTTATTAACTTTTACTATTTTTATTATTACTACGATAGTAACCCTCTGAATAATACAAATGCGAGCGTGTTGAATAATTATTCACGTCTGTCCGTCTTCCTATGCGCTATGCTGTTTCATATAAATACATATAAGGTACATGAAAATGTAAATGTTAGAATTTTATCGCAAGTGGGACGTATTGCGAATGTGCCTAGAGACATAAATGTGTACTACATATGTACATACGTTTATATTTATGCATGGAATCATAGCGTACACGCACCGTAGAGATCTTGTTTTGATTTTTTTTTTTTTTTTTTTTCATCTCAATCAGACTCGTCCCACTATTGAATTTGAACGATTGTGGCGCCGGCGAACGAGTAACTAAGCAACTCGCAAGTCCGGCGTGTATCCGGTTGCTCATTCGAGAGGGAAACCCATAATGGAATCTTGACTCATTCGAAGACTCGCGAATATCTTTTCTTTTTTTCATCCTTTTTTATTTCGTGAAAAAAAAAAATTGAACGTGAGATCGATTAGTGTCGATTTTCCTTCCTCTCTTTTTCTTTCGTTATTTCTTCAGTGATTCAGGAAGAGGGAAAGAGAGAGAAAAATTTATGCTCGTCTCGAATGAATCGGGCCACTGTGTTGTTGCATCGCGATGTTACGTCGACGATAAAATAAAACGGTTCACGATGTCCGGGAGAGAAACGGATTTTCGATCGAGCGAACTTTTACAGAGTCGTTAACACGATAAAAGAAAAAAAAAACCTGCTCTCAGAGACCCATATATTTAGAAATTGCGCCACGAAAAGAACAGCGAATGAAATCTAGCGACGTTTTTTTCTTTTTTTTTCTTCTCGTGATTTTGTACTTTTCGAAATGTTCTGTGTTTTTTATTAAATCTTTTTCCGTATCGCAATTTCGTACTCTTCTTATTTTCTTACGTGGGCTCTCATTTGTTATCGTGATTTCGTACAGTTTTCCTTTCTTTAGTTTTTATTTGTATTAGGGTGTTTTTATACTTACTCTTTTTTCTCGTTTTTTCCATCAGTGAGCGCCACGAGTCTCGGAATCGATGTGAATACGTAAAATATCCGCGAATCCTCACGAACTCGAAAGAGATACACCACCATGAATACACTAAAAGTTTTCCCCGTTCCTCTCGGTTCGTTTACATGCACACGCACTCGGAGCACGAGAGGAAAACAATTTTACGTATTCCTCGTGCAATGATTTTTTCTGTCTCTTTCTCTCTTTTTTTTGAGCGTGCAAACTTTGCCAAAGTCAACGGTTCGTTGCACTCTACAACAATGAGAATTTGCTTTATGCGATTTTCGATGCTGGTATTTTTCGACTTATTCCCGGAAGACATTTTTCCGCAAATTAATTTTTATCGCAATCCAAAAATACCGTATCAACGAAAAAAATAGTTTGAAAATAATTGTCCAATGTATTGTTTTCGAAGTGATGTATATTTTTATTCAAATTTGAATTAAAGTTGAAATTAGTATTTAAAAAAAATAATAAATTGTTCAAAAAATGGCGTTTCTTTCGCAACCAAAAACAGCATGGATTTCTCGTCACTATTTATGCAAAAATTGTTCTCGTTCCATGTCTAATCGGTCTGAAATAAAAGAGGGACGAAAAAAAAAAACACGAAGCAAAAGAAAAATACGAAGTGTCTCGATGGTTGTCCCTCTTATCTATGTTAATGTAAAATGTTAAAAACTCGTACTCGTTTTCTCTGTTTTCGTTCGTCGCGAACTGGCGATAACCCATTTCCTATTTTCGTACTGCACCCCTCGCTCGTCTTTTGGCCTTTATTCTACTTGGAAAAATAAACTTGCCTCTGAATACATTACACGGTTTAGAGGTCAGACTCTTTCACTTTTTTTGTACTAATTTTCTGTCCTCCCACACCCACACATACGGTTCAAAAAGTTTGTTATTATTATCGCTCTGCTCGTAATCCTGACAAATGAGCGTCGATAAAAGTGTTTACACTTCGAGCCTCGAGAACAACTCGCAAACTTTTTAATTCCATTTTTCCGCGAACGTACAAAAAAAAACGAAAACAAATTACAGCCCCTTGTTTCGTAGCAATAAATTACAAAAAAATTTCATACTTTTTCGGTTCACGAGCAGAATCATATTCAAAAATATTTTCTTGAAGATTTATCGGGACAATTGGTGCGCTTACCGTTTTTAAACATCCTCTCAATTTGCACAAAAGTTTTGCACAATTTTACACTGAACTACGTAACTTCATTTTCAAGGTCATATTTTTGAATTTTCATTCTATATCGTCTATTTTATACTTCGGGTAAAATACACCCATCGTGAAGATGGTTGAACAACTTTCTCTTGCATTGAAGTTTTAATTTTGTAATTGAACCGGCTGGAAAAGGGTGAAAAAAACTTGGTTGAAGTTTCTACCGCCTTTAGAATGTTAATGGATCAAACCAGAAGGCGGATAGATCGACCTTTTTCATTCTTTGTCGAAGTCAAATGTTACAACAAAAGTTTCTTGTTTCTTAGAGTGAACAAAAGAAAAGAGAATCGTTACAAAAAAAAATCAAATAAAAGGGATGAGTACAATCGAGAGCGGAGTAGCCATTGGGCGTAAAATTCAAGCGGACGAGTTTTTGGCCAGCGGCATAGTCAACAGCGCAACGGGGTATCAATGCATTGCGTGAATATACAGGGTGGCCCCGAAAGTCCTGGACGAAATTAAAAGGGTGGACTAATATCTCATCAATGGTGCATTGAAGAGAAAAATTATCAAAGAACGTTTCCCTCCACGACCAGAAAAAAGTTATATTTAGATTCACTAAGATCGTTTATTCAAATTTTTTTAAATTTGAATCAACAAAATTTCTATTCGTTTCAGCTAGAAAACTGTATTTAAATCAAATAGATAATGCTATTTGGGTCCGTTTATTCGAGTACCCACGTTAAAGCTTCTTGCTCCGGCCACCACGTGGCGCAAAGCGTCGAGGCATTTCTCACATACGAAATGCGCTCTAGATACGCATAAATTGCGGGAACCAAAGTAGTATTATCATTCTGACTGACTGTGTCTAGGAAGACGAACGTGAATTTTTGTACGTCCACCGTTTCGCAGACCCATGAAAATATTTTTAAATAATATCATAATTGAATATAATATAAATAATATTATAAATATTATTTTTATTTCAATTTGGTATTCGTTCAATTTTTAATATAAAAATATGTCCGAGTTTGATATATATATTAAATTTTTCATTAGTCAAGAATATAAAAATATTGTGATAAAAAAAATAATTTTTTAAAGTTAATAGACCTCTATTTGACCTTGAGACAAGGAAAAAAAAATTATCTGAT
Source organism: Rhimphoctona megacephalus (assembly GCA_963989365.1). Taxonomy (NCBI): domain Eukaryota; kingdom Metazoa; phylum Arthropoda; class Insecta; order Hymenoptera; family Ichneumonidae; genus Rhimphoctona; species Rhimphoctona megacephalus. Next base: position 22,524,371 of record OZ022422.1, read on the forward strand.
TTAACTAGATCCTAGTTGATCGACTAGATGTTTCTTCTGGGTGCTTAATTTCGTGTTAGTTAAGTAAGCGGATCATTTTCCGGCAGATCAAAAATACAAGCGAGCTCGTTTCGCATACAGCAGAGTTCTAGAGTTCCTGATATTTTTTATAAATAATTCCGGCGATTTTACCTATACACAAATATTGAAGTAAACTTATGAGAAAATTTCATTCATTTATTCCACTATTTTTTTTTCGACTTTCCAAGTACGTTCTCAAAAACGTTCTCAAAAAATTGTTTTTTGTGGTTTTCATATACCCAAATTTGAGTTGTAAAAAAAATCATTAGCAATTACGGTGTTTTTGGTGTTTATAACTCGGCTGCATGCAAAAAGAACAGACTTTTTTTTTAATCTGCTAGAAAATGATCCGCTAAGTTCACTGACATCCGAATTTCGTGATCTATATCCACCCTGTTATTGTGGAATATGATTTTTTCGACACCCTGTACGTAAGCGTGCACGTATATGCGTAAGTGTACCAGGTTTCGTCTGTTGGACCCCAGGGAGTAATAAACGCCGAGAGCTACGCAACACGCGCCTCAAGCACCGTCCAACATATAAGAGTGGGAGGGAGAGAGGGATAAAATACTTTTTCGTCGATGCCACGAGCCATAACCTCTCTTCCTTCAGCCCCCACTGTCAGATTAGAAAATAGAAGCCAATTCTATAGCCATCTGGCTTATGATTCTCTTCTACGTGTGTTTTGTACTTCTTTTTTTTTCCTTTTACATTTTCTTCGATACAAGTATAACCACAACACGAACGGCGGGATTATTAATAGTTCCTTTTTTGATGCTTACGTCCGTTCCTTTTACCTCCCACTTGCTATTTTGAGGTACTTCGAATCATCAAATGTACAGATTGATGATCTCGAAAGTCGTTGCAAATTGAGGTTGCGTCCGAAAAAGGCGTGGCTTTCTCCGCTCCCTGAATCTCAAACCCCATAAACTCGTAAACCAGAAAACCATGATTTTCAACAATTTTACAAGGTTTTATAGAGACGAAGGCTCACCACGTTGTAATTTTTCATTGCCATTATCGAAGGGCTCGTGAATTCGATTTGTCGAAATAAAAGTCTTTTGACCCTTCATTTTTATTCCAACTCCTGTTAATGTCAATCCTCGGACGTGGTCACTAAATCACTCATCCTGAGGTTTTATTTGCTGTCCTTTCTCCTCACAGATTAGCTAGTTATGTGTATAGTTCAACGCATCGCATTTAGGTGTTATAACATATATACATATATCTCTATTGCTCGGACATCTATATATCCTCAAATCGAGCGAGATGCAGGAGTGAGGGTGAAAGTAAAAGAAAGCAAAGGGAGATCCTTTACATACATAATAAACACGTTTCGTTGACCTATTCATACGCTCAAATAAATCCATATATATGGGCTAGTCGATGCAACATCAACCGTTTTTTCATTACGTACAAAAATTCTCAACTATTTTTATTTCTGAAACCGCGCCTCAAAAATTGTTCAAAATTGTTCAAAAACGATCTCAATCAAAATTTCTATTAAAAAGTTACCCGTTAATTAAGAGTCGTGAATTTTCGCTTCACCATTCATCTTGCCGTTTCCAAATCAATCGATGAAAAACTTTTGTCACACGAAAAATGTTGTTTCCTAATACAAAATAGCTAATGCATCTCTCTCTCTCTCTCTCTCTCTCTCTCTCGGTCTTGCTTTCACCCTCTCCCCTTTTACAAAATATACTTATATATAGGTTGATATCGAGTTGAGAGATGTCTGGTATTCTCTCCCTCTCTCTCTCTTTCTCTCTCTCTCCTCCGGTACGGCTGTGTTGGCTTCCATAATATCAGCTCCCGTAGGATGTTCCACGGGTGACCGCTATACGTAATGCTCGGGACACCGGAATACCCGAGGATTACGCTCGGCTTACCAGAGTATTAAATCCATTGACGTATACATGTGCGTGTCCGTTTAGTTCCAGGCATGTTTGCATTATATCTCTAGATATACACTGAAAAAAAAATTAAAGTATTGCCAACTACGCAATGACGATTGGACGAATTTTGTTGTGCCAATTGTCATATTACGTTTAGTTAATCACTCGGTGGTTGATCCATTGAAAGTCATGCCGTTGAGACAACTACGCCACGATTTTGCCGCTAAATTTTAATTTATTTGAGTCGAGCGTATTTCATGTGATACAACCGCAATAAGTGGTTACATTGAAAAAAAAAAAAAACAAAACTTGAGACACAGAATCGATTGAATTTGAAATAATCACACGGAGGTTGAGTTGTATACGGTTTGTCCGTGACTCGATAAAATAATAGCATCGAATAAATTTCTCTGCGAAAATTGAATTCAATGATACCATAGATCAACGGAATATAATTTGTGATTAAGCTAATTGCCTAGTAGTAATTTGGATGAAATATTTTGTTACTATTCAAACAAATAAACCTTTTGTTAAAGCTACTAAAATTTTGTTGCGCAAACAATAAATTTTGTTTAACATGAAATATATTGTAACCGGACAGCTTATTCCCTGGCTGGATTTCTGATGTGGCAGAAATCCGCTAGAGGGCCACGGGCGGAGCGCTCTCGCGTAAGCGTCGCACTGCCCGTGTGCCTATAAGGCTCCGATATTGAATCGTTAAATATCGATCACATCGACCGATGGTCGTCGAGAAAGTCCGAACCCTTGTTTTACGAGGTAAAAAGGTTTAAGGAGGTTGGATCGCGACGATACAATGTAGCCATGCTAAACCATGTTAAAAACATTAAAAATTTCAAAATGATAAGAATTTAATAAAATTTGGTAAATGTATTCTTTAAAAATATATATAACAATACAAATTTTTTTAGATTTTTTTACCACATAGTTCTCGAGTAATTGAACACTAAAGTTCACGTGTATAAGCATAGAGTTTTTACATATACACAGTTATACATCTCGTGCATAAGAACTTCGATTCAACGCTCAATTATTCGATAACCATGTGGTAAAAAATTTTGAAAAAAATTGTGTTTGTATACTTGGAGCCAAAGAATGTTATCACCAAATTTTATCAAATTCTGATTATTTTGATTTCGTGATCCAACCTCCTTAAGACCTTATCGTACAATTAAAGTACGCTGATATAGAAAGATTTTGCCACCTAATTATGTCAGGATAGGCGCTCTTACTAGAGTAAATAATCGATCGATCGTAGTTACTATTGAAAGTACAATATTATTCCAAAGTTCAATATTCAAATATATATATATATATATATAACATTTTCAAATGTTTCTTACAGTTATTTAAAAATCATAATTGTTCGGTACAATAACTATACGTTTTAATTACACAATGCAATCCATTCAATCCACATGATTGATGCAATTGACTGAAATACTTTTCCGCATTTCTCGAGCAATGCGATGATACTATTTCAAATATTTATTGAATTTTATTCAAAAAATGTTTTAGTTCTATTGAATATTTAAAGTTTTACCTCAAATTGCGAGCATAGTTGGCTCAACAAAAGAACTTCAACTACGCGCGGAGGTTGCGTCAACTACGCCTTTGGTTTCACCGTATCCAACCTCAGGGCGTAGTTGAGCCAACTACGCCTCCGTTCTCAACACTATGCCTTTTTTTTTCAGTGCATATATATACGTGAATCGTATACGAATTTTCGCTCGGTTGATCTCTCAACAAACGACTTTATACTCGTAATTTTACGCATTATCTCATATATATATATATATATGCGTGTATATACACACATATGCCTATCCACTAAATTTGATACGTGAGATCGTGTGTATGTAGTTTTTATATAAAATTGGAAATTTTTCCATTTTTCTCCAGTTTTTTAACAATAATAATAATAACGTTGTAGTTTTCCTCTTTTTTACGGAAAGAGTGTCGATTTTTTTTCGTGTTTTTTTTTTTTTGTCAAACGTGGATTAAATGCAGGATTCACCACGCATGATTTGTTTTCGCTGCGAACATTTCACTTTTTTTCATTCTTTTTTTTTCCTACTTTTTTTTTTTACACTTAATCCACCTTTTCACTTCATTTTTCCATGCTTATATCCCTACATGATCCGTAAAGTCTAAGGGGGATTATGGGGATCTTTCGATCTCGATAGCCTCGATGCGTTTAAAAAAATGTCGTTCGATCGAACGATATTTTGCGCTTGAATTGTATATTTTTTCCTTTCCCTTTTTTGATAATTTTCTTTCCAACTCTCCCTTGTTTGGCTGAGTGATTTTGTGGCCCGGTAGAAAAATACGGAAGCAACCCGAACGTGCTGCGGTTTTGTGGGCACGCGCCCCAAAATGCATCTCCTTTTACAGCAATGTGTGTATAGGGTCAGCGAGAATTTTGACAAATGACACTTGTGTAGAAGTCGTCAAAAAAAAAAAAATAAAAAAATAAAAATGGTTTTCAATAAATCAACTTTTTAGACAAAATTGAACGATAAGAATTTAGTAAAATTACAGTCAAATTTATCTTGTGCAAATATAACGCTTTTTTTGCCAAATATTTTTGACTGTCACAGTGTTTCCGTAAAATTGTTTGTATTATTATTACAATCTTGAATATTTTAATCGAAAAAATTGATTAAATCACAACGCAAAATGATTTTTAAAAATTTTATTTTCGGTTCGTTGTGTATATATGTGGTTTTCATAGCAACAACTCTTTCTCTCGCGCTTTTGTGTTTAGTTTCACGCCCGCGAGCACGAATCACTTACTAATCGATCAATGCACTCGGCTGCGTTTTTTTTTCCTCCTCAAAATACGGTTGCTCGCGTCGGCTGCTCATGACACATTCAATCGAATGGATCCATCATAGTGTGCACGAAGGGATGAAATCGTATAGAGCGAATGAAAAATAATAAATTGCGTATTTTCGACAGCCCCGTATTGTCGCACAACGTTTTGTTCTTTTCGATTTTTTGTGGAAATATCCAAGCGGCTTAAAAAACTGATTATTAATGAACCTGTTTTATTTTACAAAAAAAATTGGGCAATTTCTTTCTGGCGTATTTTTTTAGACGTCTCTCAAATTGCAAAAATATTGCGCAATATTTTGCTGACTCATGCTTCTTTGATTTTTCGTTCGGACAGAAAATATTAAACAAATTCGGAAGGCGTACTTTTTTTTTTAACTCGAAATTTGTTCTGAGCATAAAAATATTACGCAAAATCGTTAACACATTTATTTCTCCTGCGATTGCCACATATGGGGCGTAGAATGAAATAAATTCTTCTGGAATGAATGAACACGAGACACTGGACAGCGAGAGTCTTTTATGAATGAAGAATTCTCGGTAGTGTTAAACTCGACGAATTAATGAGAAATATCGTGTCCCCGACCAAGAGATTGAGAGGGACAGAAAAAAGATAAAAAACCGAGAGAAAGAGATAGAGAAGATTCGAATGACAGAGTTACGATTTCTCTCTCTCTCTCTCTCTCTCCTTGTTGGTTCTCCAGGCGATGACGTCACAGCCCGAGGGCTGAGGAACTCGAGCAATGAAGTCAGGTCAAAGATTCATCGTTGTCTCTCTCTCTCTCTCTCTCTCTTTCTGTCTTGTCTCCTTTCCGTGGGCCACAACGAGAATGAGAGAATGCCAGATGGGAAAGAATACGATCAGCGCAATGTGTTGCTCTTTATTTATTTGTTTCTTTTTTTTTACGTCGCTCACGCTTTCGAAGATTGCACTCTAAACTCCTTCTTCATTCTTTCCTATTTCTTCTTCTTCTTCTTCTTCTTCTTCGTCTTCTTCATATATATTTTTATTCTTATTCTCGACAGGAAACAAGCAATTAAAAGGCCGATGCGATCTTATCCCTGTCTCACTCTCAATTATTGCTCGATCGTGGCAAAAAGAAATATCCCTAATATCCCACACACATATTTGTGTAGTGAAAACAAGAGAGAGAAAAAGTCGACGACGAACCCACCAAGAATTATTGTACTGTAAGATCTGTTAAAACTATTTTCTCCCCCTTGCATACTTTCTTGCACTACGATCTCTCCGGAAAGATACACAGCCAAGAATTCTCATTTATACACGTGCTATTTAATGACCGAAGATTTATAAATAATCATGAAATTTTGACATTTATTTACTACTTTTTTAATCAATTTTTTTCTTCGGCGAAATATTTGAAAAATAATTAAAAAGGGCATTATGATTCAATTAATTATTTTCTTTTCAAATTCGTTCGCGAGAATTTTCACAATATTTCGTCAATCGTAATTCAACATTTTCATTTATATTTAAACATCGATTTTCGAAATACCGACGATTGACATTTTACTAACGACGAATACATTTTCTTTTTTTTTACCTTTTTTTAAAATAAGATATATGGTGAGAAACTCGCGAAGATGTGTACAAAAAATTTGTCAAAACGCTTAGGGAGTAAAAGTGGAAATAAAAAGGCTGTTGACAAGTATGTAAAAATAAATTAAGTACGAGGGGTTACGATGAAATATCCTGGAGGACGACTTTGTAAACCAGCAGTGTGGGAGAAAAGTTCCGGTTGCACACGCGCTCGCGACTAATTAGGTCGAGACGCCATTTTCTCCAAGCAAAGCCCCATAAAGGCTCCTTCTTTATCCTCTCTCGTCCAGCTCCGAGTAATTCCCGGAGGTCATTCGTTAACCTGAAAAAGCTGGACGTCCGAGAGGGACGGAGGAGGTAAAAGAAGGAAAAAAAGGACGAGAACGAGTCTGCGAGATTTATTATTGGCTTTTTTTTTTCTTCCTTCGGGTTTAACACATCCTCGTGCACCGTGAAACGCGCCCCATGAATTTTTCATTTTTCAACCCTTTCTCCCATTGATGAACTCACTTTTATTTCTTTACTTTCTCAACTGAACACTCAAATATTTTATCTCGTTTTTTTTTCTTCTAATCTCTTTCAATTATTTTTGACGTTTTGTTTTATGAATCTTTAATAATTTTTATCAAAGGTTTGTGGAAATGAAAAATTGAGAAATTTTATTTTGACTGTCGGTATCAAAATTTGATTGCAAAAAAAGAATTGAAAAATCTCTATCTGGAACTAAATAGCCAAGTTTTTAATTACCAATGAACAGTTTTTCGAAATTAAAATTTACTCGAGCGAATTGCATCAGTTTGAATTTTTACAAAATTTGATTTTCACTATTCCCTAGTCAAATAATATGCATGCATGCATGCATATAAATTCGTCAATTTCTCATATACGTCATTGGTTTAATCGGATAACCACGAATTACGATGCCGATCAAATGCATTTGCGCTGTTTCATCATCCAAATCACGATTACATATGTATTATAACGTCAATGTGTGGACGCATCTATATCTGTATACTTATATATAACCTTGCGAGAAAAGGGAAATAAGATACGGAGTCGAAATTATAGCCAGGGAAAGTATAATTTATGGGTCTCGATTAGTCCCGGTTGAAAAATCTGTCGCGGCTCAATTTCATCGTATAACTATATAGATAGACACGTAGAGATATTCTTCTTTGGCACCCTAGGCGCATTTACGAACAAATAGCTCGGGGATCAGGGATTTCCCGCATCTCGTAATGTATCCTCGTTCTTTCTCTCTTCTCTTTGCCTCTTTCTCCGATACACAGGCTGCAAAGACTTCAATCCCCAAATGTGAATAAATTGAGCCGTGTGCTCTTTCCAATCTCTCACCCTCGCACTTCCTGAAATTTAATACCCCGCCAATTTGACACTTCTCCCATTTCTTTCGATCGTATTACTCGATACAGGAATTAATACAATAATAATTAAATTGGTAATATATTATTATGAAGTATACAAAAATTACATGTCCTTCGTGTGTAATATTAAAAATAATAAAATGGATAAAATAATAATAATAATAATAATAATAATAAGATTGACAATATTCGTTCGCGTGTATAAAAAACATTCAATTCCTCAAACACGTCGGTAACAGGATTAATGTCTTTGCCTCAATTCCAATCGAAAGGGCACGAGCATGCACGTTTAAGGGGGGACAACCATTTGGAACGCCGAAATTGAGCAGATTTTTAAGAATTTTTTTGAAGGGGGAAGAAATAAATGGATCTCTTTGAAATTTTGACAGTTTATTATAAATATTTCAACGAGTATTTTCCATTTTTAATCACTAGAAAAGATTGAAAATTGACAGAGATGTAGCATTTTTACGCATTAGGCATTTTTTTTACGGTGCCAATTGTAGCGCCGTGAAAAATGATCTGAAACAGAAGGGCAAAAGGATGTGGTCAGTATATGCCGGCCTGTATTCATTTGATAAACCTAATCTTTTAATAATAAGTTGAGAATTGGAGAAGTGGCAGACATAAAATAAAAAAAGATCGATATTTTCGATAATTTTTTTCTTCTTCGCTGATCAAAAAAACTAGTTTATTTTGAGAAATTAAAAATATGTTTAGGTTTACCAAGTGGTCTTATATGTTACGAAAGCGGGTGCAAAATTTTAGCCCGATCGGTTCAATAGTCTCTGAACAATCTTTGGCACCAAAAAAACACACAGTGAAAAAAGAAGTTTCGAGAAAAATGCGTTTAAAGTTTTGGCAATGGAAAAGTGTTTGATAAAGCCACTTACGAACTAATCTGCTATGCCGCCTAATCTACTATTATTACTATTTTTATTATTATTACGAACTAATTATTATTACTATTATTACGATTATTACGATTATTACGATTATAACGAACTAATCTGCTATTGGCCTAAGTCATGAAGTTTTTCGTATTCTACAAATATTAAAGAAACTTTTAAAGCAAAAAAAATCGATTTTTTGAAGGTTCTAAATGGTTGTCCCCCCTTAATATAACGTATGTAATTGCCATTTGGACAATGAACGAGCTCTACCAAATGAGGATTTATATAATATTTATTAAGGCAATCAACCGCGAGAGGTTTCACGCCGTTTGTATTTGTGTATTACTTCACCCCCTGTGAATGCAAAGGGTGGTTAGCCCTTGTTTTATTACTGCCACATTTCTGTACGTAATTCCATTGATTGAGCCATTTAAGATCAATCTTCCATTTTTCCCCTTTTTAGTTCGAGAATTCTGAGCTCGGATATTTTTGGTACAACAATTATTATCAATTATAATGATAATAATTGTTGGGTAAAGGTTCATCCATAAAAATGAAATAATAACAAATTTTAAAAAGGAACGAAATAAATTTTGTAGAAAAAGTTCATAGAGGAATGCTATAGCCATCTCATGAATGCGGAACCATATGGGCGTTTATCGTTAACGTTTAAGGGTTGAAAGTGTTGATGCTAAATATATATCAATATATATGAACAAAAGTTCGCGCGGGGTCTTGGGACCCCCCATTGACGTATGATCCTTGCTGGGGCGGTTCTCCGTGTCGGAGATTGACTATCTACGGTCATGATATCCCGATAAAAACGCCATCCCCCCCGTTAATTCGAACATCGCGACAGACGCAGTCTTTTTTCCATATATCTATATCCTTGTGCATTAACGTATTGTCATATATCGTTGTGTCCGAGTTTGGCGTTACGCAATATATAAAAGTCGATATAATCGAGAGATAAAAAGTGGACACGTGCGTGTGGGCACAACAGAGGGTGAAATGGTTATCTTTATGCTTTAAACCCACTGGGTCAGATCGTCTCTCGTCATATGGTGGACTTTGGAACGAGATTGAGAGAAACAAATTCGAGATTAGAGGGATGAAAATTTAATTTAATGTTGAAGTTTGCATCGCTTGGATGCAACCATTTTTTCAACGATATCTCAGAAAAATCCGAAAACGTTATAACTGTAGATAATTAAAAAAATTACCACCTACAACGGATGAATTCATGACGATAAAATTCCTTCAAACTTTTTTCAGATTTGTTGTTAAGAACCTAAAACGTGTTCGCATAAAATTAAAAATCTGGGAACGCGATAAGTTTGAAAAATAAAAAAAAAAATATCAACAAATCGTTGCATCCGAACGGTGCAAACTTCAACATCATAGAATTTATTATATACACGTATTCATAAATATACATCGTACATTTTTTTTATTTTTTTTTTTTTAATGGAACAAAAAGTCGCGTACGAGTGCACGATAAATTATGCCACGATCCTCGATCGTATTATATTACCATTATTTCCACATAAAACACATTAGTAGGCTGCTAGAGGAAAAAAAAACACGGTTCACCCCTCGGACAATTTTCCCGACTCGCATACGTACGTATTCTCGAGTCTGAGTAGAAATTATTCAACTTATTGTTATCCGTCTTTTTGGGAACAAACAATATTGGAACCTGGACCAAAAGATCCTTGACACACACACACACACACACATATATATATATATATATATATGAATATTTATTTAACAGGGGAAAATTTTTCTTTTTCCCTTCATTCTGTCCATTCGACATTATTCACGTTGGACATTAAAATATCAAGTGGCCATCTCCTGAGATACAACGTGAAAAGCTGCATATTTTTGCTTCGTTCACACACTCGCCAGTTTATATTATCCATCATGAGTGAGAGAATGAGAGAAAAAGGAAATAAATCGAACCCCTTACAAAGTGAATCCCCATCGAGAAATGATCGAACATATATACATATATATGTAGAGAGTATCGAGCATAGTGCAACCCATGACCACGACCGACAAGAGTCCAACCAAACGTTTGTTTGTCCAGTAGAACCATCAGCCATTCTCGAGGGCCTGTCTCTTCTACTAAAATATTTTTGTTGTCTCTCTTGCCCTCTCGCACGATATTTAACCCTCGATCACTCCCCCATAAAACTCCGTATACAGATATATCGATGGGAAAAAAAAATTTAATACAGATATACAACTGAGAAAAAAGAGTGTGTCTATGTATATATGGTGCAATATCTCTTGCTTTATGAAGTTTCTAGACGCACTCGAAAATCGAGAGGCTACAAGAGAGTGAGGCGTGAATGCTCTCTTTGTCGGGATGCAAATGTCAACCCTGGGTATAGTAAATGTATACCGCGTGTATATACAGTCGATACAAGCGATCCTAGCCATTATTCAACATGTCCAAGACACAATACCATTTGGTAACGCGCAGGCGGACCAAGAGAGGGAGGGGTAAAGAACAGCCCTTCATAATAATAGTAAATGAGGAGAGAAATATGGCTGTATGCAAATTATTCACCCTTGGATGTTTAATCGCATTGCATCGTACTCGAGAACTATAATAAATATAGAGATATAGCATATGGGATTTTTTTATTTTTCGCACAATGATTTTCGGCTGAATTTTATTTTTTAATGCCCGTCGAAAAATTATGCGCACAAAGATAAATTATTACTAAGTGATTTTACTTTCTTTTCCCCTGCTAAAACGCCACACAGGTATCAGGAGCCTTTTGTAATGATACCCTGTAAATCCAAGTGGTACTTTGTAATTAATTTATTTGAATAAATTTGAAAAATTTGAATTTGAATTTGATTCCATCGTTTTTAAAATATGTAATAATTGGGCCGATATTTCTTTCATTCGACTTTTAATTTTATGGCATTTCTACCGAATATTTTCGGCTCCATAGATGATGCGGTCTTGAATGAAACAAATAATCGAATGTCTCAAAGTGTTACAATCTTTTTCACATCGAATTTTTGATTTAATTGAATGTTTTTCAGATAATTTTTTTTTTTTTTTTTTACAAAAAACATCCCTTATATTATGTTATGTATATGTTCGTATTTAGAGGCATATAGGGGTTGAATCAACCTCTTTCAGCCTGCTGTTTTACACGCATTGCAATACACATGCATGTGTTACATACGATGAATTAAATGCTCCACGCACTCTAAAATTCGTAGTTTGGCTCGAGACCATTGTATAACTATATCGTGCGCTTGGTAATCGAGACGATATATGTCTCTGTTTAAATGTAGAATATGCTGATGGTCAGACGATGGCCCAACATATGCATCCTAGTCGTTTTATTTCTCTCTCTCTCTCTCTCTCTCTCTCTCTCTCTCTAACTTTCTTTTTTGTCTCTGTCGCTCCGCCATCAACCCCTCGAACGACGATCCCCCAAAATTATGAGCACCTCTCTGTTTATTATTATTTTTCCACTCTCTTTCCTTTCGTCCATTTACTCCCCCTACATGGACACTGTCTTTTTTCTTCTTTATTTATTTTTTTTACTTTTTTTTATTTTATATTTCATTCACACTTTCCCTTTCTCCGTATCGACCCCTCTTGGTTCATCCCTTTTGACGTATTTTAACATAACCAACGACCACATTAAAAAAACATCCCTTTATGCACCGGTACCAGTCTGGTGAATCCAGATTTATTTTTACTCTTTTATTTTTTATCTCAATTTTATTTGGAATTTTGTTTATTGTCAATTGGGACATTGAATTATGAAATTGTGAATTCATTCATAATATGGCTCGAATTAAATGAATAATTTTCTTATTTTTTGCTTCAATAATGTTGGTTGAAAATGAATTACTTCTGTTTTTCACTGGATATCGCAGTTTCCTTCTTTGAAATGATCGATCATGGCTAAATCACGTTTCTCATATATATATATATCTCGTTCGTAGGTCTAGGAAATTGACGAAGGAAATTTCTATACGGAATACGAGAGGGTTTCATACGTACGAACTCTCGTCCCTCGTCACGATAATGCATTATCGCAATAACAAGTCTGATTCGAGAGCTCATGCTATATTGAATATCTCTCCTATGTGTATTGAACGTGTACCCTCGCTCGATCGGTGCTATTATTCGTTAAATATATAAAGATAAGCTGACAACAATGAACTCGTTAATGCATGCTACTTCTTGGAGGAGCCACCACTTTTCTTCACGATATTGTGTGTTACGAGATTAAACGAGACTCCTCACACAGATAAGAATAATGTGTCTGCTTTTTACGTCACAATTAACAAGAAAATTCATGAGATATATTTTTTTATTAGAAAAATTTGAAAGAATTAATGTTGAAACTAATTAACAATTGAAATAAAATATAATTTTTTTTTTCTTAGGCATAAAAAAAATAGACACGAATCCCCATGGGTTCAGATAGGCGTGTCATAAGTCTCCAAATTCGATAACAAGATCCTCGGTGTTTTTTACTTCGAGGAAATATCGTTTTTTATCCCCGGAGGTACAGTGTAGATAATTTTCAACAAAAATAACCAACGTGATAAAAAATTGTACGTAAACGTAATGAGAGGTTTCTAGAGACGAATTTTCGGAATATCCAAAACGTGTGTATACCGTGTATGTTCTAAGAGGAATTGTCGTATCACCTGCGAGATCAAACTGTAGGGCAGAATGGACCAGGGGGGTCGTCCCCTCGCGATACCAATGATTTATCGTTTCGGCAATATTTTCAATGGGGCCCAATGAAGTTGTTCCGATTGTTGCATATATACATATATATAAATACCTCCTTTCTCTTTTTTTTTGCTCTATGCATATATATTTTTTGTTTATTAATAATATTTAATTTTTTTTTTTCAATTTCCGTACATTTATTTAACGATAAAGAAAATTCGTTTATATGCAATGTACAAAATATTTAGATATATATATATATATATTTGGAATATTAAAAAAGTACGAAAGAAAAAATGGAAAGAGAAAAGAGAGAAAGAGGGGTAAATTTACGTGTATTGGGGTGCGCGCGTATGATCATTATCGAAGTGAGGGGTGAGAAGGTAGGACATGCTTGTCGTGCTTGTAAATCGATTGAACGATTGGGTAATCGAGCCCGCGAGAACGGGGGACGAGAGAAATTTTATTGAGAATTTCGATCAATCGATCGTTATTATATTTGCTTCACTCACTCTGTCTCTCTTTTTAATACGCATATTGCATCCCAACAATGCGAAATCGGGCGTGGCGGACGAGTTAGAAGAAAAAAATTAAAAAAAAAACACGCACAAGACGAATGAGTCGATAAAAAAGGAGAAAAAAGACGATGCGTGATCCATCATCCGTTCGTGCGATTCAAAACTCGCACATATATTAACATATCCATGCGAGACGTTTACCACGGGGGGGGGGGAGAGAGAGAGAGAGAGAAAGAGAGAGAGAGAGAGAGAGAGAGAGAGGGGGGGGGGGGGGCGGAAAAGAAAGAAAAAGAGGAGACGAAAATATTCACATGTGCTGGGACATCTGTCCATCAAAATTTTCTCGACTCCCGATCGGCCCATCTATACGTCGATCTCTGAACCGGAAACAAAAAAAAAATCCGGTACGATTCTCGTGAAAAAAAAGAAAGGAAAACCACAAAAAAATGTTGAACAAATTGGATTTTAAACACAGCCTCAAAAAAATACATCAAAGAAACGCTAATCGTTCCGGACGAAGAAATCCAATATAAAAAAAATGTTCCAAACAAAAATTTTCTCTTATAAAAATAAATATTTCATATTCGAATTTTAGTCTCTAATTCGCCAGTGAAAATCAGTAATGCTTGGAGGAATATTGCTCGTTTGGATAATAATTGCCTGGCAACATATTCATTATTGATTGGACCCTGTTCACGTATGCAGACGAATCCTAAAATGTGGGGATGGAAAGGAGCAAAGGGGAAAAACCACAAGTAATTGTTTTATGTTTGCGGTTGGCAAAAGCATCACGTGCTTCGTATGACCTCCGGGTTACGAATTTTATATCTGTGTACATAAAATTACCACATATTCTCCATATATACAAATAACGCTCTATATACATTGAAATGTGGTTACATTATATGCGTCACGAGAATTGATTAAATTAACTCGTTAAATTGGACACACCCATCATCAAATACGCTTGCGTGAATGCTTACCGTTTGTACACTATATTCTCATATTTAAATATATATATATATATATATATATATAATAACCCCAGTCTGGCACGCGTGGAACGCCACATAATAGCGTAGCATTATTACACACATGCCTGTACATTTCTCACGCAATTCTATATATATATATTTATAGATTATATTCATGTATATATTATGTGCATGTTGGTACATACGTATGTGTATGTAGAAGTAATATGATCCACACAACAGTGAGATCTGAAATGTCATGTGGTCTGTCCATCGTGTACATAGCGTCATTTTGAGGGTGATTATTGGCGGTACGTAATTCCTCCCGGGGTTATTATAAGATCGAGCACGATGACATTTACAGTCCCATATCCAAAACCACTGAATCTCCCTCCTACTTTTCTCGGTGTTTAAAAAAAAAAAAAAACATTTTTTATTGTTTTTCTATTACTATAGTTCATGTGAAAAAGTGCGAGATACGCAATTGTCACGTGACAGTTGGAATTAAAGGGGATGAGATAACGTTTTATACGATACGGAGAAAGAAAAATGGAGAATAAAAAAATTGGTGCGAACGAACGAGAGCATGAAAAAGCTTTCACCCACGCGAGAGAAACTTGGTCATTTATACTTTTCATCGCGAGTTCTCAAGTTTCTCGCCCGTTTTAATCGAGCCCTCCACGCCCCCTTAATTGCCCGTTATTAAATTTCCCGTTGCACACGATCCTTTCGGAAAAACGAGCGGTTCGAGGGGTGGTGGGGGGCAAAAAATTCTAATGATGATTACGACCGTCATTACAATAATAATTTTAGTTATCGTAGGGATAATAATAATAATAATAATAATAATAATAATATTGATCGTTATAATCGTAATGTGCACTATTATCGTCCTTAAAATAGCAAATTAGATGAGAGTTGGGGCTTTCATGGCCTACCAATTTAATCACGATATAACTGTTCGATACGGCCTCCTTGAAAACTGAAAAATAAAATTTCACCGTCTACTCCCTATCGTTTTGGTATAGAGTGCCTTAAAAATAATTTTTTTGGAAATTTGTGAGCGTAATTGTCTCGAAATTTTCGAAATAATTACGAATAATTGAAAAACAAAGAATAAATGAATGCCTTTGGATGAAGAAGGATACGAATATTTGTGAGGTTATGCAAATTTTATTGAATTTATTGAATTTTAATTTAAAGTCTTTTTTTTCACTTTGATATATTTAGCTTTAATTTCGAGGTATTGTTATTTATTTTCCATTCGGAGGGACAGTACGAACTGTATTCTATTTTTTCGTTCTCTTCGCTCTTCGATGATTAATACATTATTGATCGTCGAATTCGTCGTAGCTAACTCGTGGCCAATGTTTCTTTTTCAACCACACAGGACAGCATGACATCACAAATATTTGACTTTCGGACGTAACACAAATTTTTACCCTCGTTTCGGTCGCGTTCATCGTTTCAAAGTGTCAAACTATTTCGAGGCAATGATTTTGCTTTTTTTTTTTTTTTATTTTATTTTTATTTATTCCCCCATGTGCAAACGATTCGAAATAATGATAGTTGTCACTTCTGGAAGTGTCAAAAAATTTAAGAAATTGTTTACTCGATCGCACGTGCCATGTTCCCGGTTAATCACGTGTACAGGCTGTTCCGAATTTCACTGTTGTAACTATTTTGATTCAAGTCGAGGAACATGTAGAAAAAATATATATTTCGAAAGCTATGACGAGACAACTCTGAGTTTATAGGACGTTTTTTTCTCCAAATGGACTCCCCGAATCCACAGTGAGAAGTCCAGAATGGATTAGTGGATTTTGACGAGACATTGAAAATTTAGAGTGCTTAGGAGTTTACTCGTGTTTTACCCCGAGGGTTGATAAATTTTTTGAGGGAGTACAAACGAGAAAAATGCAGCTGCCGCCAGATGCATTTGTGGCTATCGTCGAATTTCTCTTCGTGGGGGAGCAATTGGGAGAGAGCAAGAAAAAGATTTTAAGAGTGGCGGGCGGGAGGGGGGGGGGGGCAGAGGAAGGGAAGAAAGATAAAGTTCGAAGGAGCATCGATATTTAAGGCGTTCGCTTTTACTCTCATCTGTAACACAGTTCATAAGACTTGAAAGAAGGCGCCACGACATCTGCCAGACCCCTCTGTCCTATTTGATCTCCCAAGATGCATCTTTTCAACCCCTCCCCTCTCCCATAAAAACCCATAAAAACTGTTACGACATCTCTTATACCCGATTCTTCTAACTAGATCTTTCGCCCTTTTTCCACGTGTTTAAGGAGGCAGCAGCTCGACCAATCGGTGTATTGCGAACAAACCGACTCCCGGAGGGCTATTCATCAGGATGATCGCCAAAATGACTCCCGAACCAATCACGACAAGGTCAGCATTCACGCTCTCATAATGAAAACTAATAAAATCGAAATTTTATTGAACCCCATTGAAGTTTTATTTCTTTACAACGTTTGTCCAGATTTTCGACGCCTGGACTCTTCTTTTCTTCAAGCCGATATATATTTTTGAAAAATTACATTATTTGTCGTGATTATTATTTTTTTTTAATTCAACTTTGTCGTTCATTTATTTATTGCATGATTTTTTATTAAAACGGACATTTTTTGAAAACGCGCTTCGCTAACTTCATTTTTTTTTTTGTTTTTACTTTATTTTCTTTTGATTAATTTCAACAATTTTTTCCAATTCAGAGTACGACCCAGGATCTTTTTGAGCTCCTCGAGAGGGTTCAAAGCTCAAGACTCGATGATCAGCGATGCGTCTTACCGCCCTACTTTTCTCAGGTAAGTGTCTTTCTCATAAAAAAACAATTATCACAAATAAAAAACGCAAGATAAAAGTGAAAACTACAGATATGATACGAAATTCTCAAAAATGATGAAATTACGTTTCACTCTATTATAGTTCGCTCAGGCAAATGTAAATTTAAAAGTTTACGATGTGAAAAATTGTGATGAAAGTCTCAAACACTTGTAACAATGCATTTTAGCCTTTCATTTCGTCCAGACAAATTTAAATTTTATTTTTATTTCTAATCAACGCGAGAAGAGTGAAAACAGAAAAATGGTAAAAAACGTATAAAAGAAGGGATTTAATGAAAGCGGAGTAGTTGAGAATGACATTGGTAAATTTACGATGTAAAAAGGTAAATTGAGAGTAAGAGATGAAAATGCAAGGTCGTAAAAAATCTAAAAATGAATTTATATTAAAAAATGTATTCGTACGAGTATATATATATATATATTTTTTTTTTTCATTTAAAATGGCGGCGCCCGTATACAATAATCTTTAAACATCGCATCATAACGCTCGCTCGCCTCGTTTAATCTTATCTAATTTCCCTGGAGCTTACTGCTGGTCCACCCCCACGGACGCCTTCCCTCAAAGAGAGTTTTATCCGAGTTGATTGTACCGAGGTGCCGGCAACAATGACCCAATAAAAAATTACGAGAACGCGCGACTCGGGCTCGGCGAACGAAAGAAAAAATAAACATTTTTCTCGTCATTTTCTTTCTCTCTCTCTTTATCTCGTTTTCTTCATAAACTGACTCGTAAATTGACGAGCCCTCGAATTGAGCACAATTGCAACGACGAGGGTGTCTGATAATCTTTCGAAATTACTCTCGTAAATTTTAATGTTTTGTCCAAACAACGAGACTTTTTTCTTTTATTCAACGACATCAAACTCAATGACGAAATTCAAGACGATAATAAATAAATGAACACTGACGCTTCAATATAAATTGAACGAATTATATATTTTTTTTTTAATTGAATAAAATTTGAAAAATGCTCTCAAATTATTGGTATTTAAGATTAATAATGGTTTGGAAAATTGTTGAATTTACTATATACGTGACTATGAATTCAAATATGATCGAAACTAATTTTTTTCTCTTTTTTCGTGAAGTTGAATTTAATCATCAAATCAATCATTTAATAAACCTTTCAATAATTTTCAAATACAAACATAAATACCAAAAAAAAACATGCCTGTATCCATTACCAACTTATTCGAATCTCTCTCGACCCTCATCATCATTAATTCGAAGTCCACTTTCCCATTCGAATCTTACGGAATTCATTTTATATACACGTGTACACGAAAAAAAAAAGAAAAATTCTGTCCGCTTCGTTTGATCTGAATCTGTGGATATCAATAGAAAAATTCATTTTTCTTCATTCGTCCCGAAACTTCGGGTTAATGAAATTCAGGATTCGGTCATGGATTAATTTTGTACACGCGATACGCGCGAGAATGACACAGGAGCGGCTCAATTGATTTACTCATTTATAATAAATGCATACGTCTGATATAGAGTCTTTGATGCGAAAGATTTGAAGATGGATGAAGTCGATTATTCACGCGGGTGTGTGCAGTGTCAGAAAAGTATATATATATGTGTGTGTGTGTGTGTGTGTGTGTGTGTGTGTGTGTGTGTGTGTGTGTGTGTGTGTGTGTGTGTGTGTGTGTGTGTGTGTGTGTGTGTGTGTGTGTGTGTGTGTGTGTGTGTGTGTGTGTGTGTGTGTGTGTGTGTGTGTGTGTGAATTTGTAGTGAACGAAGCCGTCACAAATCATTCGGTCATGGTCAGTTAAGGGGCGTTTGAAGCCCGATTCTCGGTGTTTATTTCCTCCCCATTATTTTTTTTTCTTCCACTCCTTCATTTCTCGGGCTTGCGTCATTGGGTCCGGCGGATATCTCTCTCTCTCACACACACACACACACACACACACACACACACACACACACACACACACTCTGTAGGATTTTAGATTAGTGTGACGCGCGCCCGTCAATTTTGAACCGTCCGCGGGTGTTCCTTAGGCCCTAGGAACGTGCCAGTCACGCGTTATATATGCGCAAAAAAATTAGTACTTTTTTTTCGCTTGCATCCAGCAAAAAAAGTTGAATTAGGATAAGAAAAGAAGCATCCTAAAAGGAGAGCTTAAAATATAATTATGTCGATTAGTGTATCGCATTTGAAGATTTTCCATAAGAATAACACAGAAAAATAATCGGATCTCTAAATATTGTATTACAACTCTTGTGAAAATATTTAGACAGAAATTCCACTAATATATATTTTTGCAGAGAATCGAATTCCCTACAAAATTCGTCCTTATGAGCAATCAGCTCCGAACAACCATTCAAACGTTATTACCGTTCAAAGTTGGATTAATTTCAATTTTTTTCATTTCAACGGCGATCACACTTAAATCGCTTATTTTATGGACAAACCTCCACAGAGTTTTTTATAGACAATTTTCTGCTTTACCAGAAAAATTCAATGAAATCATCGTGAAAGTATTTCTCTCGTAATTACAAGCGTTTCTCGTTTTATTTTCAAGATATATCCATTTTTCCTGCTTACAAACTGTCAATCATAAACTTCAATAAAATATTAGCATCTGTTTTTGAAAAAGCTTTATTCATTGTAACAAATTTAGTATAATCAGGTATAACAATAGATAATACAAAAACGAAAATTGTTAATTTATTGCTTTCACAATGAATCTACTGTTATTTAGGTTCTTTTGTTTTTGTTTGTATTTCGGGACTTTTGAAAAAAAAATAAAAGCAAATTTAAAAACATGTATTTTCTGGATATAACTCAGTATCTACCTCCAGAATGTGATGTTGTAAATCGAATCACTGGAAGAGAAATATGGATTTTTTTGTGCCAAATTTGCTAGCATCTTTTTCCTGCAGCACTTTTCAATCATATTTCAAAATAATTATTCGCTTCCAAATATTTTTTTTTTCTTGACACTTTACAAGTTATCTGATTTTTATTTTAAACCTCATCGCCACAGCTTTTTCTCATCTATCAGAAAAAAACAACCAATTTTTTTCTTTTTAAATAGAGAAAAAATTAAAAACATGATTGAACAGAAAAATGAACTTTTGATTGTTTGTGAACGATGAAAATTTTAATCAGAACCATATTTAATTGGATATTTTTTATGCGTGTCAACTTAATATCAATTACAATTCGATTTTACGATAATAACTAACTTTCGTTGACAATAGAAGGATAATAGAGCCAATCAAATACGCTCAGGTAACGTCCAATCGAATGGACGTTACTTGGCCTCAAAAAAAATAAATGCATTTCGGAAAGTGAGGCATTCTTGTTTTATAATACTTACCCGATTGATATTACCCACGTCTTTGATTGATTAATTAATTGAACTCATGAGTTATTAGCAGTAGTAGTTAATTACTCAAGAGGTATATTATCCTTCTATCGTCACCGTAAATTAGTAATTATCATAAAATCGAATAGCTATTGATATTAAGTTGAAACGCATAAAAATTTCCAATTAAATATGGTACTGATAAAAATTTTCATAGTTCACAAACAATGAAAAGTACATTTTTCTATTCAATAATATTTTAAATCTTGTCTCCATTTTTTTTAAATTTGTTGTTTAATTCTGATAGATGAGATAACGCTGTGGCAAGAAGTTCAAAATAAAAATGAAACAACTCGTAAAGTGTCAAAAAAAAAAAAATATTTGAAAGCGAATAATTATTCTGAAAAATGATTAAAAAATGTTGCAAGAAAAAGATACTAACAAATTTGGCACAAAAAAATCCATATTTCTCTTCCAGTGATTCGATTTACAACATTATATTCTGGAGGTAGATACTGAGTTATATCCGGAAAATACACGTTTTTAAATTTCTTTTTTTTTTTTTTTTTCAAAAGTCCCGAAATACAAACAAAAACAAAAGAACCTAAATAATAGTAGGTTTATTGTAAAAGCAATAAATTAACAATTTTCGTTTTTTTTTAAAATTATTTATTGTCATACCCGATTATACTAAATTTGTCACAATGAATAAATCTTTTTCAAAAACTAATGTTTTATTAAAAAGCTAATGTTTTATTGTAATTTATGTTTGACAGTTTCCAAGCAGGAAAAATGGATATATCTTGAAAATAACTAATGTTTTATTAAAAGCTAATGTTTTATTGAAATTTATGTTTGACAGTTTCTAAGCAGGAAAAATGGATATATCTTGAAAATAACTAATGTTTTATTAAAAGCTAATGTTTTATTGAAATTTACGTTTGACAGTTTCTAAGCAAGAAAAATGGATATATCTTGAAAATAAAACGAGAAATGCTTGTAATTATCAGAGGTATAATTTCACTATGATTTTATTGAATTTTTCTGGTAAAGCAGCAAATTGTCTATGAAAAATTATATGGAAGTTTGTCCGCAAAATAAGCGATTTAAGTGTGATCGCTGTTTGAATGAACAAATTGTCATTGATTCAACCTTGAACGGTAATAACATTTGAATGTTTGTTCGGAGCTAAATACTCATAAAAACAAATTTTGTATTTTGTGATTTCTGTCCGATTTTTTTCACAAAAGTTGTAATACAATATTTAGAGATGCGATCATTTTCCTGTGTTATTCTTATGGAAGATCTTCAAATTCGATGCGTTGATCGAGCTAATTTTATTTTGAGCTCTTCTTCTAGGATGCTTCTTTTTTTACATTAATTCAACTTTTTTTGCTGGATGCAAGCGAAAAAAAGAGTACCAAATTTTTTTCGTACACCCTAACATATATCAGATGTGAAATTCTACCACATCCCAAGCATTCTGTTTAACGGACTGTCCGAGTTCAGGAACCACATTAATTATAGAATGTCGAGTAAAAAAGTGAGCCTTGATTTTTCTTTTTCTTTACTTTTTATTACTTCTATTTATGTTTTTGTTTTTTTTTTTTTAATCATGTTTTATTGAATTTATTTTCGTAATATTTTTTGTACAATTTTTCCCAACTGAGAATTTTCACAGATTTATTTTTGCTCTTTCTATTTATTCCCAAAGAGATATAATAAATAATTCGATCCATTTGTTTCACTTTCGTGAGGATGCCTCTCATGTTACACTTCCGTTGTCCATCGAGCACGATTCCACGAGAGTGGTAATATTGAAACACGAGAGAATAAAAACGGATAATCGATATACATATATACATAGCTGTACGATGTACGTGTATGTGTTCTATCCATTTCTGATGGCATATTAGGGCAGAGTAATGGGTTTTCTGGTCTCATTATGAGAGAGCGGGATGGAGATTGCGATAATCGAAAAAGGGATAATCGACGGTTTTACTGCTCTATACTAACGGGATGAAAACGCCCATATACATGTATAGATTTTGTGGGCAATCGATTTCATATCTCTCTGTTCCCCTTCATTTCTAGTGACCCGTGCGGCAATGAAAGTTCAGAAATGATGAGATTCATGTCCGATCTTCCGAGTACTCTCATCCCCTCCCAGCCTCATTCCCTCTTCGACGTCCACCTTTTCGCAAATGACGTCCGGATTAGATTAACCGGATATTTGCATAAACGCCATTAGCCCGCAATCGCTTTTATGGAATTCGGGGCTTGGTGCTTCCTTTTATTTATTTTTTATTTTTTTTTTTCAGTCATCTCGGTCGACGCGATCATTTTGGCGTGTTTTTTTAAGGCCCCTAAAGTTCGTTAATGACGTATCTCGAGTCACGAAAGGTTTTTGATTATGTTAGAGTATTGAGGAAAATTGCTAAATTTTCTAATAATTTTTATTATTATTATTTATTTACGAGTGTTAATATTTGTTGTTCATGGGGTTTCAGTTCGTTGTAGTTATTATGCGCGAAAAAAGAAATGTACGATGAATTTGGGGCTTTTTTGCAAAATTTGTATTCTTCTCGTTGATTCAGGTTTTCTTTTTATTGGAATAATTAGTCGTGCATACTTGGGGAACACGTGACTACGTGGAACGATCGTAAAAACATTTTTTCGTCGAGTTCCCATGATACTCACTCCTTTTTTTATAATTTTTTATCTCGACAATCTCGTCCGGTTTCGTGAAGTGGGCTCGAACTTCATCTGTTCACCACGTGGTCCGAGATGAGGTTTTTTTTTGTACAAAATTTTTTTGCCTCTTTTTTTTCACGGCACAATTTTAATCGCCTATTTTATCTACATTTCAGTCGATAAAGTAGCTCGTTGTCTCATACCTTCGTTGGGTAATTCTTACCTTCGAGTGATAAAATAACATCTGTCGATAATATAAAATCCGAAATAACGTCGGTCGATAATGTAGATCTTTCTAGTATCTTTGGGAACATAAATCACTTCGGATAATTTATCGACGGGTGTTTGAATAATTTTTTAAGTATAATCGATTGATTGAATTTTCGTTCAATTTGACTTTTTTAACGAAATAATTGAGTCGATATATTGATACGGATTGTTGATATATGTACATTGAATAATTAAAATGTATTTCGAAAGAGCAGTTCCGCTTGAATTTTTCTGTCGAGGTATTAAATATCGATTTAATTGTTATTAATGAATTTTTCTATTCGCGATGCAAAATAAATATTTCGTATTTGCAATATTGAAAAATTATTGCGTTTTCTATTTCGGGAAGTATACCGCGCGAATAGATTCAATAAAAAAATAATGACATTCAGGATTTCGTTGCGGTGTTTTGAAAATTCATATTCATGTACCGTCCTCGCGAATATCGCATGAGAGAAACGAGAAAGACATTTGTATTGTTGGAAAGGACACGGTATATATCTCGTTTAAAGGATGTCGAGGGTCGGTATTCGAGCGAGTCACTCTCACTTGTACAAAAACCAAAAGAGAGACAGACAGAGAAGGAAAGAGAAAGAGTTGACGCGCGAGAGGAAAGGTACCGGCGGGGGGGGGGGGGGGGGAGTAAAGCCACTTCCGGTCGGCCACCAGGTACCCGCACCGGAAGTCTCGCTTGAACTACGTCGGTAACCCAACCGTCCTTCTTGACTATATTGCCGAGTTGTCGTTCTCGCGGCGGACTTCGTGTATGATCTTCCTGTACGGAATTCTCAGCAAAAACAATGTTTCTCTTTAACCCCCATCGTTCTATATTGCAATTCATTGAATTATTTCTCGATTATTAAAATTATTTTATTCCTTCAAAAATTTATAAAAAAAAAAAAAAAAAAGTTACAAGTACATTTCCACGTGTTGTTAAATTATTATTAACAAATTACAATATTACTCAAAGTCAATAGATCGAATGGACCGGAAACGCATATAAAATATTACGAAAAAAAAGTATTGCTCGAATGAAACATTAATTCTGTGGTGAAAATAACGACTCCCTCTTGAATTGAACGATGTCGTATTGACGTCGAATAACCTCTGTACTTAGTTGGCACTTGTACGGTACAGTTGGTATGAGAATTGGCCCGGTGCATTATCCGTGAAGATTGTAGATTTCTCATGCACATTTGTACGCACTCCCTGAGTGCTGCTCGTTGAGGATTTTAATTCTCGGTTTTGGGTGTATGTGCTCGCACATAGTACGTACACATGTATATGACGAGATCGTCGTATACGAGACGCGTAACTTGTATAAACAGATTCTTGGTACGCCTTTTCGCCACGGCCATCAACCTATATATATATATATATGAACACGCGTGTACAACATATTTATATAAAATAATAACAATGTATATATATATATATATATATATATATATACATGCATCTAGGCGAACGTCTCGGAACAACGCGAGTTTTTTCGCTTCGACGACCGTGGAGGAGACTTCGAAAAGGGCAAAGGGCGGGAGGGGAAGAAAAGAAATGAGACAGAAGTAACTCGCGTTATGATTCTCGGAAAGATTGTCCATGTGGTCTCTTGGCTTCGCGAACGCGTGCATATAATGCACGCATAATTTATATATTTGTTATTATATACATATGGGGCATTCCATGCCAAATCGATCTACGTCAGACCCTTCCATTTCTTGATTTGGCTGAAAATTTTATATGTTGTATGACCCATTGAAAAAAGTTCTCTTGATTTTTTTCACATTTCTTTGTCCATACACTCGTGAGATATAATGTTTCGTCAAAATTCGATGTTTTTTTCTTCAAATGACTGTGACTCTCTGAAAAATCGATCAAGTCGAACTTTTTTTTTAGAAAGGTTGATTTTTCAGCGTACTGTTAGAAAAAAAATACGAAAGAATGATTAATATATTTGTATTCCATATTTTTTCTCAATTTAAAGCAAATTAAAGCAAAAAAGAAAACATTGTTTTTAAGATGTTTACCCTTTTTAAATTTTTTCAAAAAATTTACAAAAAAACTTTGACCAATTATATGATTTTTGAGATCAGTCTCATCGTGGGCAGATTTTTCCTTATTTTTTTCTTCATATTTTGAAAAAAATCTCATTTGTTTTTTTTTTTTTTTTCAGTCAATTTGGATCAAATGGAACTATTTTTTTGATATTTTATTTCACACCAACATTTCTAATATAAAAGAAATCTTATTTGGTATGAATTGATTTTAAAAAAAATGAAAATTTTGTTGAAATTAAGAAAAGAAATATGAAAAAAATATCTCTCCACGATGGGATTGGTCTCAAAAATCATTTAACTGTTCAAGGTTTTTTTTGTGTGAATTTGTTGAAATAAATGACAAGTGTCCAACATCTTAAATTTTTTCGCTTAAACATTGAAAAAAATATAGGGGACGATTGTCAATTATTATTTCGTCATTTTTTCCAAGAGTCTGGTAAAAACCTGCATTAAAAAAAAAAATCATTGTGATCCAAATTGACTGGAAAAAAATGAATTTTTTTTCAAAATGAGAAAAAAAAATATAATGAGAAATCTGGTCACGATGGAACTAGTTTCAAAAATCATTTAATCGGTCAAAGTTTTTTTGTGAATTTTTTGGTAAAAATTAAAAAGGGCAAACATCTTAAAATCAATGTTTTTTTTTTACTTTAAATTGCTTTAAATTGAGAAAAAAATACGGAATACAAATCATAATCATTCATTCGTATTTTTTTTTCTAACAGTACGGTGAAAAAGTAACCTTTTTAAAAAAAAAGTTTGATTTGCTCGATTTTTGAGAGAGTTGCAGTCATTTGAAGAAAAAAAACATCGAATTTTGAAAAAAAAAATTATATCTCACAAGTATATGGACAAAGAAATCTGAAAAAAAATCAAGAGAGCTTCTTTCAATGGGTCACACAACATATAACATTTTCAGCCAAATCAAAGAATGGAAGAGTCAGACGTAGGTCGATTTGGCGGTGGAATGCCCCATATGTACATTACACTGAATTTTTTATATTATGTATATTATCTATATATATATATATATATATATGTGTACATATGTAACTATACCGTGGCGTAAGTAATCAAAGTATGAGACGAGGCACGTAACGTTTCCTCAGCTTGGTATGAGGAACAAGGACTACGTTTTTTTTTCTCTAATTTTTATTTATACTTCATAGAACAGTCATACGCGAGTTGAGCTCGCGGAGAGCACATTGCACACCCGAGGGATTTATACTATACTTTGCGGAGTACATTTGCGACCATATTTACAGAGCTTTATTATAATGATAAAAAAGTAATAATAATGATAATAATAATTGGGACACCCATATAGTCGAGGATTTGATTGATCGAGGTACAAATGACGCGTGACAATTTATTGACGAGCATCGGACGATTGATCAATTCCGAACGATTTGGAGACGCCTGTGTATATTTCCGGGTTTTTAAGGCTGGAAGGCAGGGGCTCTACAAAGTTCAACTTTTTTATGTTTTTGGATTCGTCGTATCGGCTGCCGGTCATTTGCTCATGATTGATATCGTGCGATTAAAACGGCCTGGTCGTCAATCGTTTTATAGTAATCAATTACAGCGATTTGACTAAAAAAAATGGGAGCAAATAAAAAAAAAAAATAAAAAAAAAATTAATTGACAAACGCACAGTCAGAGGGACTGCTTTTTATTTTCGGAATTCCGAATTTTTTTTCTGATCCATAACTGGTGTAAAAGAGCGCGTTCGCGTTCACCCACGTTGGCCTTCGAATCTCTCGATCCTATAATACAGATGTATATGTATGTAATATTTGAAAAAACTCAACATTCGACAGTTGTAAACGCTGCTGCGTGCCATCAGTTCTAAATCCAACAATAGCGTCACTGTGTCACGTACAGCAGCCGTACGTACGTAATAATCTTTATACACACACTTATGGTCTCTCTCTCTCTCTCTCTCTCTCTCTCTCTCTCTCTCTCTCTCTCTCTTTTTCTCTTGCTCCCTCCTTCTCTATCGGTCCGTTTAGTGCCGGCTGTTTCGCTCGTACATGCCATCGTCACACTCAATTCTTGAGACTCTCGATAACAACTTTACGATCGTCACGCTACTCGCCTGTATCACGTTTTTACCATTGTTATTACCAGCGATATACATACTCAACGCTTTTCCAGACCACCATATCCATCCAATTGAATTTATATCATTACCGAGAAAAACTTAAAAAATACATTAGCTTTTTCCGTCCGGATGATACAACTCAAAATCGAAAAGATTTTCAAATTATTGGCCATTGTCTTTTCGTTTAACAAATTGAGATATTCGAATAGTCGCCATTACTTTAGTTTTTAAATAATTTTTTTGTTACCTTTGAAAGTGATTAAAATTACTAATATAACCGAATTCTATTATAACGATAATGAAAATATATAATTAGAAAAAAAAGGCCGAATTAGTTATTAAATAAAATTATGTAAAGATATATTTCCACAGTTTTTTTTTTTTTTTTGTAATTACCAAAATGGCTTAGGTTGAAAAGTCTTAAAAGAAAGAACTCTGTTGTACGCAGTACGAGAATGACAGGAGGTGAATATACACGGGTATACGCCAAGCAGACAACGAAATAAGTCGACCACGAAACTACATCCGCTCTTCTTTGATGCCAAAAACTCTTCTCTATTCTCATTTTATTTCACATCGCCTCGTCTCACTCGCTCTCGAGCCCTCGCATTTTTGACCTCAACCACCTGTCATAAAAGTCTTGAAATTTCGGAGCACGTTAAAATTCGTAAAGGAAAAAATACGTAAAGTTCAAGGGAGTCGAATATTTATTTAATATTCAAAAAAATCGGTCGAAAATATAACGCGAATTAATATTGATGACAACAAAGTATCTCGATAAATTTTACATATTTTTTATTACTTGCTACATCAACGACTAAAAAACTCGATCGTCTAAAATATTTTGTCGGTACATTTGCAATGTGCAGTTTTTTTTTTTAATCCTTTTTCTTTCCCAATGGAAATTATCAAAATTAGTTTTTTCGACAATGTCAAGTTTCAATTGTTCAAGCACAAATTTGCCCTGTCCTTTTTTCTATATCTCTCAGCAAAGAGAAATTTTTAATAATGCAGAGGCTAAACGCATATTGAGAAATCGGTTTTTTTTCTAGTTCATAAGTTACAGCCTCGTATCCGGACTACATATGAAATAAAAGAGTTGAAACACTTTGAGGAGAAAGGAAAATAAATCTGAATTAATCTCCTTGCTGATCTTCTCAAGAATACACTAGTTCGCATGTGTATACATAAATAAGTAATAAGTATATGTCTGACCTCGTGCGTGAAATTAAAGCGCCATACTGTATCGGCCATTATTTATATCGGTTTTATACAGGGTGTTCCGATCAGAACTACCGTAATTGCAAAAAAAGCTCTCTAACATTTTCAATAAAATTTCTCATTTAAAAAAATACAATTGACTCGTCGATAAATGTATTTTTTTTTTTTTTTTTTTATATAAACTTTCCTTTGACCACATGGTGGAAGAATAATTTCGTGGGAAAATAAAAATTTCATTTTTTTTTACAAGCAAATGAAAAAAATGTGATATCTGTTGAAAACTGGCCCCACTTCACCGGTACTGTGTTTTGCGTGGGAAAATAAAAATTTCATTTTTTTTACAAGCAAATGAACAAAATGTGATATCCGTTGAAAACTGGCCCCACTTCACCGGTACTGTGTTTTGCCTATTATTTTATTTTATTTTTTTTATTGATCAATGATTAAAATTACTTTTTGAAGGAATAATTTTCAGAATATTACCGTGCTTAAATTCCGAACACCCTGTACATTAATCGAGACCGGAAGTTCCCACGTTTCTACAGGAAGACGATTCTGTGACCTCGTATCAGCAAGTGCGATAAGAGGTCGCTATCTATATTTTATTGAGAACGACATAGAATTTTCAAACGCGAGTACAGGTGTGCATGAAAAATAGGACTAAATCCTCCCTCCCAGCACCCTCGACGCTGCTACGACTCCAGGCTAATTTCACCGGTGCGTAATAATTCGGTGAGAAATTCTCGATGTACCGAAACCAATGAATGGTGCATGGAAAATTTGAAATTCTCAACCTCTCTTGCTCTCCATAACGTTGAACACACTTCGAGCCAACTCGTGCTCGTTAAAACGCTCAATTAGCCTGTAGCCAATTATTTCTGTCCCCGGTACGCTTGATAGTGCAACTATTATTTTTTCATTTATTCATTAATCCATTTTCTTTTTTTTAAACCCCGATTTTGATCAATATAATGCACTTATAAATTATTTCGTTTCTATTATTTCATGCCAATTATATTTTTTCGTTTTAAATTTACTATAATCCTTTAGATATATATGTAATATATTCATTTTTTTTTTTTTTTTAGTGATGATTAGAAAAACTCAGCTGCAGTTTCTTTTATAATTAACCCTCAGGGTGCATACTATATTTACTCCCGTACCGCGTATCACTGATTACACTGGACTGATTTGGGTATCTAAATTTTCCGATGGAGGAGGATTCGTATTAGGGATACTGAACTTTTTTTTTCTCCCGCACCTATATCCTCGCACTTTGAACCGTCAAGAAATATCACGTTCTTTTTCGACCATTGGGGACCTTTTGAGGCATGTGTGCACTTTGAGGGTTAAGCAATAAAACTTATCAAAAACATATGGTAAAATCGAAGACTGACAATTTAATTCATTCGTTCATCCGACTCTGCCAAAGTTCCACATTCTCTCATGCATTTTCAAGCAAAATAGTCGTGTGTCGAGAGAAGGAATGGACAACAGGGAGACACGGTGGACTGCGCTTGTATAGTAGATTTTCCCATAATTTCATTTCACCCTTTAAACACATCTCACGTTTATATTAATTTTATCATCAACAATTATTCATATTTCAAACGTATTGTGAAAAAATGATTATATTTATTACAGTTAATCAGAGCAACCAGATTTAATTGCAAAAGTGATACAACACATTTTTCTATTGAAAAACGAAACACGTAATCATCATTAAATATATTCCGTATCCAAAACGTTAATCATTTTTTATTATCGTATTCGATATTCAAGATTCTTCATTTTTGGAGTACAACACACGAACATTCGTTAAATCCTGCAATATATATAAATAGATCGTGGTTTGTAATCTGAAAAAGTGTCTTATTTATTTTTGCACTCGTCTGAAATCTCACGTGTTACAATTAGAACAGAAAATAATAATTGGACGATCACGTTAAATAATATATACATAACGAATAATTAAATCATTTTCCGATTGAATAATAACAAATGATTAAAGAAATCATTGATTGAATAAAAAAATAATCAATATTTCGATAATTTCATATTTATGGGAGTTATGACTGTACTGTATTGGAACGACGAAGACGACGACGACGACGACGACGACGACGACGTTGAAGGACGCAATAGTGGGGGGAATGAAAAAGGCACACAAGCATATAACCATCTCCGTCGCACTTTCGCTCGCGGGTATTATGGAGTGGCGGCGGGCTCGCAGGAAACTCGGTACACAATTCGACCCCGCTTCAGTATCGCTTCTGCATTCGCGCGTGCCACTCGCGCGTTTCCACGAGCGAGTAAACCCCGAAAAATATAATTTTCTTCAATGTCCTCGCGTGCACAGAAAAAAAATTGTACAAATCGTTGATTTATCGAGTGCGTGAAAAAAAAACGAGTGTGCACAGTGACAAACAAAAAATAGTCAAATTTTCCACGTGTTGACGAGATAAGAACGAGCGAGTAAGTGAGAAACAAGACAGACTCGCCGGATAAACACTTTCTATTTTGACCTCGCGTCTCTGCTGCGCGTACAAGCGAGATAGATACACAAGAGATCTCGCGCTAGAGACGGAGATAAAAAGAGAAAAAAAGATACTAACGCGAGAGGCGTGGGTGTTTTGAGCAAATATCAATTATTTTCACCGATGAATAAACTCACGTTCTTCCCTTTCTTCGCACATTCTTTTTGCCCTTAACTCATT
Organism: Rhimphoctona megacephalus; assembly: GCA_963989365.1. NCBI lineage: Eukaryota > Metazoa > Arthropoda > Insecta > Hymenoptera > Ichneumonidae > Rhimphoctona > Rhimphoctona megacephalus. The sequence goes on from OZ022422.1 coordinate 22,556,465, forward strand.
TCAGAAAAACAATCTACACTAAAAATAATAATAATAACAACAGAATGAAAATAAGGATTAAACAATCATGTGCTAAAGTGCTCCGAAAATAATGCGTTCGAATTATCAGGGAACAAGTGGTGAACTCTAGCGAGTGTTTTTTAATTAAAATTAAAATTTAAGTTTTTGCCCTGCGAATTCAATTTGAAACTCGATTCACGCGTGTGTTCAATGTAATTGGAATTTTGGCACGATTCTTCTTTACTCCTCAGCTTTTTTCGGGTCATTATTATTGGCACCATTAAAAAAATGTATATGTGTGTATACATGTATGTATAGCATCGAAGAATAACGACCCAGCTGATTGTACATCTCTCTCTCTCTCTCTCTCTCTGAAAGACCGTCTCGAAGTCTAGAGCGAAAGAGAGCGCTGCCTCTTCGATCGTGTTTTTCCTCGCGTGTTCCTAAACTTTCGAGCGAAAACTACGTGGTACGAGAAGATAATAAAAATAAAATAATAAGATATACGAAAAATCGTGTTTCGGAATGTGAGCGAGGGAGAGGGGAACAAATCGTAGATCTTTCAAGGAATTCTGAGGGAAAAGGACGAAAAGGGCAAAGCCGTTGATCCGAAAGGAAACAAGGATTAAAAAAAAAACATTGCAGCAATAAAAATAGGAAAGAAGAAATAAATGGGTGCATAGCTGAAAAGCTAATCGCCCGCGCGATTCTCTCTCGAAGGCAAAAGGGCTATATTTACGCTCGCGCGAGCGAGCGAGTGAGCGTCTCCTCCCCGCAACATTGCAGTACGAAGAGATCGTAGCCAGTTCTTTCACCTTCGATTCTCGTGAGAAAGGAACTCGCGTGAGAAAGGAGCCCTTTCAAAATTCCAAGAAAAAAAATAAATATATATATATATATATATACGTATATCAAAATAATAAAGGTCGCAAAAAATTAACGAAAAGAATATGTATGGACGTAAATAGATAATGAATTTTGTTTTTCTTCTTCGTAAAAAAGACATTACCAAAAAATAAAGCTGATGATCGTCAGAATGCAAAGTACGGACCTTCCGGTCTCGATTTACGAGATTTCTTCACCCACTGTCTCAGAATAAAATACACCCGACACGAGGATTAAAACTAATCGAGTGACCCATTTTTTATTGACGAAAATTCTTCTTTTTTTTTCGTTCCGTTGTTTGTTTTTCGACATTACCGAAATTCCTTGCGTCAAAGTGAGCGATTGGTCATCTTTTTGTCATGATGGGTGTTTTGAGATGGAGGCACGATCTTAGATCGGAAGCCGGCCAACAACAGCAACAACAACAACAACAACAACAAAGGGGCGCGGGACAATCGCACACAAATACGCTCACTAAATTAGTAACACAGGTGAGAATAGCCCGGAATCAAGTTTCATTGATAAATATCATTATCAATATTATTATTATTATTATTATTATTATTATTATTATTATTATTATTATTATTATTATAGTTTTCGTAAATACACGGAAATTTTTTCGCGACATGTTATTTGTCATTCGTATTTTACTTCAATTTTTGTAAAATTGTAAAAAAAATCCGATATTTTTTGGCCCTGTTATCATATAGTGGAAAAAGTGGAAAATTCTTCAAAGTATAGCGTCAGTAGTAAATAAAAAATGTTATCCCGTTGGTTTCTTATAATTGCGTTATTTTAGATACTTGTGCATCGAATTGTTTGTCTTTTTTCGCGTATTTTCGGCTCATAGCCAATCGATGTGGCCGAAAAAAGCATTGGCAATTTGTACAACTGGTAAATCAAAAAATTTCATGAACGCTCACAATATTCGAGGAATTTAAACATATTTACGAAATACTTGGCAGTATTAGTTAATGCGAATCTCGTCTTTGGTGGCGTTTCCTTATAAAGCTCGACGTTCGTAGTAGCTAGATTTGACGGTCTTTCGTTTCTTTTTCCCTTTATTTTCCTTTATCGCTTTCTCTGTCGGTGTGCAAAGAGCCCCGCAATTCCCCCCCCCCCCCCCCCTCCCCCACTTTGACCGTTACTCCGTGACTTTTCCCTCCGTCCATTCTCCTTCTATCGTTATTACCTGTGTCGTCTCTTTTTTCTTCTTGTTTCCTTTTCTATCCTTCGGGAATTCCCTTCTCCCCCACTTTTCCCACGATACCGCAAATTTTCCCTCGCATTCTTGAATTATCCGTAGGACGTGCAGAGCTCGAAAAAATTTCCATAAAATAAAGAATTACCGAAATACAATGTTGTGTTTCTATATGCGAATCGAAAATTCTACGCCAGTACTTTTGTATTTATATTTATATTTTTTTAAATTTTCGAGTCCCCCGTGAAACAACTCAATCTCTCGTAAGATCAGATAAAAATCGAACTAGATCGTCCGAAGGTTAAAATATATACATTTTATTTCGCTCGATCATGGCTAGAAATTAATGGAAATGAGAAATAGAAAAAAAAAACAGATGTCCGCGCGGATTACATAGAAAATGCCGCCGTTTCACTGGCACGAGGCCACTCGTGTGTCTTTTTTTTTTTTTACGACACAAAAGTGGCAAGAACTCTCCGTGAACGAGAACTCGTCCAGGTCCGTCTCTTGGCTAAAGGGGCGGGCGGGGGGGGGGGGGGGGGAAAGAACACCAAACGTGTACACGGGGTGTCCCAAAAGTGGGCTCTGAAACTTTTAGATTCGCTAGATTGTGAAATGCCGAAGACAAAAGTTGTTTGGCATTTATTTGTACGATGTAGTACCGTCGATTAATTAGTGAAATATTAATTAATATCTCATTAACGGGGCTTCGGACTGAAAATTGTCAAATTACTCGACTCTTTAGAATTTCACAATCTATTAAAACTAAAAACCTCAGACTCCACTTTTGGGACATCCTGTATACATGCAAGACACTGTTGCTCTTGCTACGATCTGGTGCGATGTCTCTCGTTTCGATTTCCCCTCCCCCCCGCCCCTCTCCACCCCACCCCTCCTTCCCCACGCTGCTTGCATACACACCGCCGATGTATTGCTCTTTAAAAACCACACGACATCCACGTGGACGCCTTTAAACGCTTTACTCAAAGTCCTACTTTCTCGCGGCCTACTAATACACACCTAGTCTCTTTTACAGGATATTTTAATTAAAATTGATTTCTCCAGGAAAAGAGGAAAAAAAATCGATCAATTTATCTTATAAATAAACTGGGCTTGAAATCCAATTTTTTTATTCGAAATATTAGCATCTCGGAGCTCTTTTCTAATCGAGTCATAAAAATGATAATAAAGTTGTATAATGTTTACTTTGGGAATGTCCAAGTTATTCAAGTTTCGTGAGTTCATTAATGGATAATTTATTTGAAATAGGAATGATTACCGTTACAGAATTCTTAACACAACTCTAAACATTCTATACGTTTGATTCAGTTATGCAAAATCTACCTAAACAAGTATCAGCCAAAATACAATTGTGCAAAATTGCAAAAAAAAAAAAAAAAAAAAAACATAATGTCGAGTAATTATTTATGATACGAAAGAAGAAAAAAATGTCGTATAATCGAATTATGTAAGATTAAAAAACAAAATAATGATCGAGTATACAACTCAATAATACAAAAATAAGTCACCAAAAATATTAGCACAGAGCAATTACGCATAATCTGAAGAAAGGAAAAAAAAGAAGCAGAAGAAAATGAAGTACAACGCAATTATGCATAATCGTTGAAACTATCGCGATAAGAACGTGATGATGAGAGAGAGCGAGTGTCATCGACCACTCGGGCGCGGGTAATTGATAGCGTCTAATAATAACAAGACATCGATAATGTACGAGCATCGACGGCCATTTTTAGACTCACTTTAATATTTATTTTCCCTCGCAACACATATATACACGCTCGAAAACCTATCCGTAGATCCGAATGCGTGTAGTCGCGGCAATAAAACTTTTTTCTTTCTTTTTTCTCATACAAAAGAGCGTCTGCGAAAGAAAAAAACAAACGGGGAAAAAAAGTTGACGATCGGCAGGGATGACGTAACGGTTGATACTCCGGGAGATACTCGCACGATTTGTTTTTACGATCCAAAATGGCGGCGTAAGAATCGAAGAAATCGTAATTGGCTTCAATTCGTTTTAAATCAATTTTTATATATTTCTTTTTTTACATCGATCAAAGACTCTGCGAGTTTTGGTAAATGCTCGAGATTTCTTTTCTCCTTCTTCTTCTTCTTCTACTTCTTCTTCTTCTTCTTCTTACTTATTTTTATTTTTATTGGTCGATTGAAACGATCTGGGAGATTTAAACGACCGTTAGTCGGGAACGCGTGCTCGGATAATTGAACGTCTATGCGTAAGTGTGAGAGAGCGTGTTACACACTCGTCCCCCGAACGGATTTCTTCAGTTGAACGAGACAAGTATCCAGGCGAGTGCGAGATATTGCTCCGATCGACGCGACTCTCGCGAGAGAGAGAGAGAGAGAGAGAGAGAGTGCAGAAAATAAAAAAAATAAATGAAAAAACAGCAAAGAAAAGAGAAAGAGAGAGGAAGAGTCTTGGTGAACGGAATTGGCTGACTTCGTCTTTCCTTTTCAATGATTCATCCAACATCAAGCACGCATTCGTGTCACGCTCTCCTCTGAAAGATCAAAAGAAAATAAATTATTTGTTTAAGTTACGCATCAGTATATTTTGTTATAACTAAACAACGTAAATATATTTGAAATAAATGTAATATATAGAATTTATATATTATATGTGTTTGCAGAAAGATGGTGAGACACCCAAGTAGAAATTATCGATCGAATCCTCCGTGATTCATCGCCGCCTCCCTTGGTCGTTGCAATTTCTTCCCGAAGCTCGAGCGGAGAGGGCTATAAAAAAAAATTGTCAAATGACTCATACAGGACGATCCTCGTATTACACCTTTTTCTAAAATCATTAATTAATAAAAAAAAAAATCAATCAAAAGTAATGAATTAGAAGAAGAAAAAACGAAATAAAGATATAACGTTTCTTTGTAGTGACTTCTTTATGTCACATAAATCTTGAATTTATTGTTAATAAAATAATAACAAATTTGTGAGATTTATTGACACATTCGATGCAAAGATTTTGGTTTCGAATTTTATTTTATTTTATTTTTTTCATGGTGAACTTTTACCGGAAACGATGAATTAGGATTTTTTTCTTTCATTCCGTATTCACGTACGTGTGTCTCGCCCTTTTTTTCGTTGGCCCGTTGAACAACTGCCAACGGAATTATGAGGGTTACAACAGTCAGCAACCACTCGTTCACTTTGTACTTTAGTTCTCACTCTCTCTCTCTTTCTCTCTCTCTCTCTCTCGCCCTTTTGGCCAAGAGCCCAGGTGCAAAAGGTGTGTACAACTCGTGGAACGAAAAGAGTCTCGGGCCCACCCTCTGTGTATACGAGCAGCACCTGGCCCTAAATTCCCTTTTCCACACTGTCGAGTAACCAACTCGTAAACCAAATAACAACCAAATAAAAGGGAATATAGTACAAATTTTTTTTCTTTATTTTCTTTCACGTCATGTCAAATTGAAATTTGTGGAATCTTCTTCTGAAATTTGTATGCATTTGTTAAACAACAAAAGTAATAAAGATAAAACGACAAAAATGCATGAAATGTTTTCTTTTTTTAATTGATCATTGTTAATTAATGATCGAAATATTGGAGAAAAGACTCAGAACATTAACTATGAAGTGACTGAAAAGCAAAGGGGGGAAAAAAATAAAAAGAAAAAAAATCATTGAAAGAAAGAACAAAAAATGGAGTTCGTTCGAAATCAAAATTTCACACGAAATATACTTAGAAATAAGTAAATCTGAGAAGTCTCGATTTGGCGTTCGAAATTCGCCACCTTAAATATCGATAAGAGAAGGCGAGAGATAATTTTGGAACGATAACGAAAATGATAAAAATCCCTCTCCCCCCCCCCCCCCCCCGGTAGATTCTCAAAAAACGAGAAAAAAAATGGTGAAAACAAAGATTCCTATACCGAGGTATTTGCCGATAAATCGCTTGAGCAAGTTGACCCAATTTTTTTTTCTTTTTTCGCACACTCCACACGAAATTCGAAAGGATAAACAAAAACAACGGAAGAAAGGAATGAAAGATATACAAATATATAGACAGGATGGCGAGTAAACAATGTAATGTACGTCGTGGATAATTGAATCGTCCATTTTTGACCACCCAGCGAGAAACTAGATTAAACAATCCACTTGACCTTCGTTTTTTTTTTGCTCTCCTGCTCTCGGTTTATTTTTTATCCCGAGAATACACGTGTTTTTATCTCGATCTTCCTTTACCGAAACATCGAACTATTTTATAATAAATATCTTGGATCAGCTTAAATGAACTGTTTGATAAATTTTTTTCGCGAATCTTTTTAGAAGGCTGATAAAAACATCTAGATACGGAGCAATCTCGAAATAGCATAATCGTTGTAAATATCGTAAAAATTCACTTTAATTGTGGGTACAATAATTGAATAATCACGAGGTGGAAAAGAATCGATGGGACTAATAAAAAAAAAAAAAAAAACAAAAAACTTATGGCTTCGCTCATACTCCAAAGAAATGGAGAGGGCCATAAACGATTAGCACCGACTAAGAAGAATTACACTAATCTCGCATCGAGGTCACGACCTTGCGACTTGGAATTTGTAAATGAAAATTAATGTAAAAGTGAACGTCGTTCGGAGCTTGCATACATACATTTTGTTCCTTGACCCCCTTATTTCGTAGTACACACACGCTTTTTTTTCTTTGTACTTCGATACCTTAAATGGCTGACTTCCGAATTTGGTTGGGCGAGCAGATTTAATGGATTATTAAAATTTTACTATCGTAAAAGATTGAATTGGCGATCGATCGAACGGTATTGGGAAACAGAGACATTTTTTCATCCGTTTTTTATTCGTCCGATTTTCTTTTCATGCGATTTAATGAATTATTTTTTATTGAGGTTACGAGAGAGGGAAACTAACAACATCCGGAAATTCTTCGTCTTTCTCTCTCGCTTATTGTCGTCAATTTCATTCTTGGCGCACCTTCGACGTATACGGAGTATGTACATGGGCGCGTCCAACAATACCCATACTGAATAATTCATAACAATGAAGAGTCATCCAATCAGAACTCTCTTGTCTTTCTCTTTCCCTGATTTTTTTTTATTTCTGCATGTAGATCCGATTTTTATTTGCGGCGAACAATATTTATAGATGAAAAATTTTTTTTAAATAATTAAAAAAAATGTCGGTATTATTAGACTCGTAGGGGAAGAAAAAATTTAATTTGAAAAAATACATTTGCAGTTTTTATGTACCAGTTCGCCTCGAATTCAACGGTTTTATAACGACGAGAAGAAAACAATAAATATGAGAGAAAGAAGCGAGTGGAAGAAGGTTTAATATTACGGCATTCAGAAAGCCACGAAGCTAATCGTAATAACGGGTAAAACATTAAAGCGTACAACTACGCTTGCCTGCGCTTGGAACCGTGACTATTTATATTCATTTCTATAATTTTTTGTTCTTATATAATTCTTGAATTGTGCAGCTTGTATAAGTTTGTTAATTATACACATTCAAAGTCAGTAATTTGCTATTTAATGTTAGTTCGAAGGAATATTGAACGATTCGGACGCTCGACGCGTAATTCAGGAAAAATCTGCAAGATGCCGATGAACGACGAAACGGCCTCTCGTCAACGAAACGGGATGTTCCGCGGCCTTTATGTAGCTCCTCATATTTTCAACTCTCGACGTTTTTACGTCTATTTTCTTCAAAGTTTCGCGTAATCGGAAACGCTGCTGCGCGGATTCTTCTTTTCGAGATTCTTCATCATCCTCCTTTTTTATTTTCTCCTATTCCTACTTGTTCCAAGAGTTATATTCGCGTTACGTAAGAGAGCTTAAGCGTCGACGCGCAGAGAAAGAGAGAGAGAGAGCGAGAGCTCAGTTTTCGAGAGGAATTATATTTCTAGCATCTCTCACCTTTGTTGAGAGATTGGAATCGTAGAGAAGGACAGCAATAGAGGTTTATATACGAACTCACGTAATTGCAATCCTTCGCATACTTTCTGCCAACTTTTATGAATCTCGCCGTCTTTTTCACTCGTTTCTTTTTCATTCCATTCGCTGCAATTTAGAGTTGGAAGACAAGAAAACGTTCTCACATGTCACAGCTTCGAGTTCACCCATCGCCATTTTTTTTAATTATTTTTCTCTCAACCCCTTTCATCTCCTATCTATTTTTCTCTATCCTCCAAGTTTAGCTGCGTGTCGCGTTTTACCTTTGTCCGAGTTGAGCTCATACCACGCGCATATACGGTACATCCAGTATGCATCGTTCCCTCGGGCTCTCACGGACTTCCGATGTGTGTTTACGCACGGGAATAGTACAGCACCGGAATAGTGCACAGAAGAAGACTATATAGGCTTACAGAATCTGCTTTCATACAAAATATGTCCCAAAAGTCATGTGAAAAATTTTATCGATAAAGAAATCGCGAAAGTTTGAACAAAATGGTTCTTAACCATTTATTTTCCTCCACGCCCACTCTTCTTTTCTGTGCAAAGGATCGACTCCTTTCTTTCTCTGAATTGTGCAACCCATTTTATTATGCAATTTGTATATAAGGACTATTTTCAAGACACTCTGTATGTGCTATTCGTTTGCCTGCTGGGGTCGAGTGAACATAATACTGGAAAGACCTGACGTACACACACACACACCCTCGACTCGTAATACATACCACCCTGTACCTCAGGTTTGCCAAGGGTTAAAAAGAGTCTCTCTTCGTCTCCCTTTTTCGTTGATCTCCCACTCTTGCTCTTCACCTTTCTTTCTCATCTCGTCTCGTTTGTATGCACCCCTACCTTCTCTTATTTCTGATTTCTCTCTCTCCCCCCCCCCCCCCCTCCCTCTCTCTCTCTCTCTATCTCTGTCATTCTTAGAAACATTTTTTCTACCATGATTGCAGCATTAGCATCTTTCTCTTCTCTTCATTCGTCCCAGGCTAGAAAGTTCCTCTCGCCAGTTGCGTTATTAATACGCGAGCCTCGTTGCGCCGCGTTTACCTCTTTTTTCACTTCCTTCGCTATTTCTCTTACTCGTACATTGGCAAAATCTTTTTCTTTCCCAACCCTCCTGTCTAGTCGTTTCCGTCTTCAGTATTTTTCTCCCCCACTTCCATACACCTCCGGAGACGTCGGTGAAGGGGTCCATTTAAAGAAAAAAGTCGTTGTATGCATTGCACAACCTTTTTATATCCTCATGTAATCCCATGTGTACATTTTTTCCCTCCCCATCACGAATTTACTATGAATCTCCCTGGAAACTTCAACTCTTTCAAAAATAACCCTCCAAAACCCTCCACCGCGTGATTATGACAAATTTCAAACGCAATTAAATTTGTTTTCATAAGAACTTTTCTCAACTAAATAAAAAAAGGAAAAATAGACATTCATGAACAAATTTCACAAAGGTGAAGAAAATCCACATAATCCTTAACAACATGAAAAAACCACAAACCCTCGTCGTCGTAATGAACAATAAAATGTTATTTTTTTAAATTCCGACAATTATTTTGGATCTGGTAAATTTACAAAATACCAAAAAAAAAAATCTTTTATCTTAATTATCACCAAAACACTCAAATGTGTAAATTCTCTTCTATGTTCCTCCTCCATATTCTTCTCTTCTCTATTCATAAATTGTTCTCTTTTTTTTTCCATCACATCTCGTACCTCGTTCATCCCCAATTTTTTTTACCCTCGATCTCACGGGTGTCTCGCTATCATCCACACGCACCACCCCCGCATACATATTACGTATCTAACCCCCTCGAAGCACACGTTCGCGTTTTCTGTCTCTATATTCTGTTCTCCTTCAAAGTCCCCGGGCTTGTAAATGCACCCTTTTCAGGGCTCAAAGTCCGAGACCGGAGGAGAGCTTTTCCCTTTCCCCTCTTCCTCTTCCAGACACTCGGGGCTCATTCATCGCGAAATCTCATCGTTCCGGACTGTCGAGACAACGTTGCGTTTCATCGTACGCAATTTAAAAAAAAAAACAAAAAAGCAAAAAACACATTTTTACTCTTTTTTTCTCTCCTCGTTTCCTCTTCCCGTTTGGAAATCTGATTTTTTGTATTTGTGTTTATTTTTTTTTTTTTTTTATTACTTTGCAAACTTTTTCTAGGGCTCGAACCGAGGATTATTGAATTCAGGTGGTTGATGATAAAGTTGAAAGGAAACTGCCCATTGGTTTTTACCTTTTTTCTCCTTTTCCCATTTAATTCTTTTCCTCTTCGTTTGTATTTCATCTTCTCTTATCTATATAGTATATAGTTCTTTCTGCTACGTATATACATATATTTCTTGACAATTTCCTCTCGGTCTCCACCACAGCCAGCTTTATTAAATTCAATTGTGGCAGACGTACATTTTTTCCGTCTGCCCACCAATACCAACAGCGTATGCATTATACATACAATATACACTCGAGTTTATATATATAAAGACTATTGCCGCAGGCTAAAGCACCAGGGTGATTTTCAATAATAAAAAAAAAAAAAAAAAACAAACAAAACAAAACAAAAAAATCCTTTTTCGTCCTCTGTGCACTTTTATTTCTTCTCCCTTTCGCTTATACATACACAAGATACATATACACACAATTATATACAGGGTGTAGAATCTACTAACAAATCCCCGGACTAATACTTTTAAGGGGCCAGTCCACTTTAGAGCCACGAAAAAAAGGCTATTTTCGCGATTTTTTTTTTGAGGATTTTATAAAAGATATGAATATAAAAGTTGTTGGGCTTGATAAATAAAGTCTTGAAATACATAAAAAAAAAATTTTTAACTCATTTTTATTCATTTTTAAGTACAAAAACTATAGTTTAACGTAACGCCTCAAAAATAGGTGGGCTAGGTAGCTCCATCGCAACTCGGTAACGGCTTGTTTGAAACAAAAAAATCAAAGTCCATTAGATTCGGTATAACACCAGCTACAAAATGACCCTCGGATATAAAGTTTTATCAAAAAATAAAAAAATGGCAGATGAAAAACGAAAAAAGTAAAAAAAATCGCGTTTTTTCGCAGTTTTTCACAAACAAAAGAGTAAAAATCAAAATTTTAAAACCATCGAGGGTCATCTTGTTGCGAATCATGTTTACAATATGCGGTTCAAATTTCAAGAGAATCGGTTTATTAGTTTTAGAGATACGATGGAGCTAGATTTTGAAAACGTTGTTTCAAGAAAAACGCGTTTGAAGTTTATACTATGAAAAACTCTTACCTAAACTCAATCGACAATTCCTGCACTGTACAAAATCCCTTCTGATTGCTGATCATCGTCGATTTCTTCAAGTCTTGCTTGCTTTCGTTTGGTTCTGGTCTCTTTTGAGCACTCAGAACTGCGCCGATTTGCAGAGCGAACGCGCTCGTCACCGCAATTGTCGGCGAATCCGATGGCGATCGGGCCGAGTTTGACGCCCATTATTTCCATTATTTTGAGCACTGGACGAAATCCTTCATTAAAGACACACGCGGAAACTTTACAGGCAATGTCTGCAATTTTTTTGCCGTTGAACATGTGTTTAGGTGCCATACATATTCCATACGCAGTTGTTAAAACTTTCATTATTGTTTTGCGTATGGCCACCTAAACACCTTTCGAGCAGTTCTGTTTTGGTGAGATCCTCGTAAATACACTGTAAAAAATTTCCGTATGAAAATTAATACACATGTATAGGAAGCTTTTATGCGGATAACGTATATGAAAATTCAGATACGTTGAGGAAAATCGAGAGACGCGGTATTTTAATGATACGAGCACCGTTCAGTAAAATTAATATACTTGTGTATTTGAAAAATCATATACATGTAAGAAATGTTGACCTTGTGCATATTAAAAACACGAAACATCTACTAATATTACTATACAGGTATATATTAAAGTTCATGTTAACAGCATAGTAATTTTCAGATTCAAGATTACTAAATTTCAGGCACCGTATAACGTTTTCGCATTACATATGTCTACGATATTTCTAGAGATGTATCATAAAATTTGGTGATCCTTTTTGAATATTAATATACGAATGAATATTAAATAAATTCAGCTATTATGAGTTTTTACGGGGAATACATTAATTCATGTACTATTGTGTTCGATTTTTTAAAGTTGAAGGTCGAAATCATGCAGACATCTCAAGAAATTAGTTAGTGACTTATCACCACTTGATGTCGTGGCAATCAAGTCGAGCAATTGTCGCCGTAAAATTTTTTATTATAATCTCAACATCGTGTGTTAAGTTTGGTGTTTACCATTTTCATGTTTTACACAATTTTCTTAAATTCGAGCGACTTGTATATATCCTCGTTCGAAGCACGTGCCTCTTATGAGAAAGTCGACGCTCTGCGCCACGCGGTGGCCAGAGCGCGAAGCACAGTGCCCACAGAGCGTTACGAATTTCCTACACTTGTGTATTAATTTTAATATTGAGATTCTTATAATTAATACATAGGTAAATGAATTTTAATACACGGATTTTTTTTTATACTGCGGGGTATATTAATTTTCATTCCCATTTTTATACCGTATTTTTAAGAGATAGAGTTATGATGGGAAATAACATGTATCGTATTATTAACATTCATGTGTATCTTATTTTTCAGTCAACTGTCAAGAAAAGTGAAGATCATACTGTAATTTTAATACATTGTTGATAGTAGATGAATTCATATACATTTGTATTAATTATCAATCAAACATATGATTTATTTCAATGCATGTCTACAAAATTTTCAGATTTCATATGAATATTCAATGTTATGCATCTTAAATTCCACATCAGTAACCAAAATTTATGTTCATATTTCAATTTTGGCATACGAGTGTAATAATTTTCATTTCATACACCCGGTTTGTAAATTTCATTTACCGTTGTATTGTAAAAGTATTGTAAATTTCATATATTTTTTAACAGTGTAGGTTTTGAAACTTCCTGTACTTCCTCAGAAAGAGCAGGAGGATGTTTGTAATGTTGCTGAAGTGTCTTAGCTTTGAGGTACTTGCACCATTCTATCGAGCAGTTGTAATGTTGCGGCTGGACATCGGTCGAAATTTTGTGGTAATACCCTGCCCATATTTCTTTGCGCATACCTTCAATAGAATTCAAATTCCTTCGAATAGCTAAGCCGTAATTTTCGGACAACTGTTTCATCAACTTGATCGCCAAAGTTTGTGTTTTTGCTTTTGATACTTTTTTTACGGTAGCCGTTTTTTTCTTCACAACTACAGTTTTTTTCGGTGCGGTTTTTTTCGATGCACCTTTTTTCGGTGTAACGTTTTTCGATGCGATTTTTTCCTCTTCTGCTTACTTTAGAGCTTTTTTCTTCTGGATCAAAGATTTTCTTGCTTCACTTGCACATTTGAAAACGCGTTTGGCCACATGTAAAACACACTCCAATTTGCTCATATGCGCTATACGCGCGCTATATGCTCAGGTAGACGAAATGAGGTCCTGACGTTCAGGTAAAAAAAAAATACTTGGAGAGCTCGGATTTTCATAAAATTTGGACACAATATTTCTGAATGTATGTACTTTCGAGAACAGTAAAAAAAAATCGATTTTTTGAAATTTTCAAAGTGGACTGGCCCCTTGATGACATTTTTTTTATGAAAAAAATCGCGAGTTCTGCACCTTGGGAAAAATTGTTTTTTCTTGTTATTGAATTTTGTAAATGATTTTCCGAAGCATTGTCAAATGGAGAGCTATTGTTTGAGCGTAGAAAAAAATTAAAACGTTATTATTTTTTTTTCTTTAACATTGTAACGACGAACGCACCATTTTTTTCGACGATTATTCAGACACCTTGTACGTGAATGTAAGTTTATCTCTCTCGTTTCAAAGTTGGTCCTCGTCATGTCGTTTTTTTTCCTATCTACTCTCTCCGGCTATCCTGAAATTTGAGTAGGATATACAGAAGGGAGAAGATAAGCCTGGCTGACGTTGTACACTCTCATAGGGTGTGTGCATACGGAGAGTCTGCAACGAGGACAGACCCTGCGCGACTGCTGTCTCTCGATTCCTGTTACGAAGTTCCTCTCTTCCTGAATCCATAAAAAAAAATTACAAAAAAAGCAGGAGAGTGAATAAAAATATCGAAAAAAACGTCTCTTTGCAACGTCACTCTTCCGTCATATTATTTTAGTTGACTGAAAGAGTCGCCTGTGTTCCAGGAAAAAATGAAAGTTTCATTCAAATCCACACGAGCTGGATAATTAAAATCTCCAGTAATTATAATCTCGTCCCGTCTGCTGCACGCATTCTATTTCCCCGAATTCGCAATTCGCAATTCGATTCACTTATATAATTGATAGTAAAAGAAAAAACAAAAATACAGACCCTTCAAAAATTTTTAATGAAAAAAGTTATTGTAGATCGATTCAAATTTGGCCACAAATTGAATTGCCATTTTTATTATTACGGAGTTGAATTATACAACAAAGAGAAATTCGATTGGCGTTGAAATTAATAATTGATCATGGTTCAAACAAGTGGCTGATATCCAGGGTTAATTTTGATGCACGTGACTATTTTATTATTCACGAATCGAAGCTATAGTACGGGACATATTGGAATAGGACATGGCCAAAGGGAGGAAGGAGTCTCTTCTCTTGGGATCACCTCCCGTACGTTCAATCCTCTTCGTCGTGGTCGTCGTTTCCTACACCCACGCCAAGGGACAGAACGAGAGAGAGAGAGAGAGAGAGAGAGAGAGAGAGAGAGAGAGAGAGAGAGAGCGCCTTACCACTCGATGAGTCACTTCGTGCACAGACTTATCTTCGCTTCGGGGCACTCTCTTACGCTCGGTTTCCCTCTAACGTTTCGTCCCTCGTTTTCCTTCTCCTCCTACCTTTTTTGTCTCTCCCACTGGTTCGCCTTGTACCATCGAAGAACACCAGTACCGAAAGTGAAGAAGGGAGATACAAGAAAAAGAGATAGGGACAACTAGGTACGGAATGAAAGAGAAGATCTAGATAGACCCCAGCCAGAATCTCGCAATCTCTCTCTTCAGGCCTTTATTCTTCGCGTTTTATATAACGTTGTACGAAATGACGTTGCATCGCAGTACCGTTTGAAACTCAACGCTCCGGTTGTAGAAGCGTTTAAAGGTCAGCGCCCCCTCGTGGGAGCGCCGGAAACTCGGCACTGCCCATTAGAAGCGCCTCATACGCAGCGCCTTCTGGTTGAAGCGTCTATAACTAAACGCGCTCTGGCAGAGGAATTTGGAACTCAACGCCCACTGGTGGAAGCATCCTCAAAAAAATAATACTTCAATTTCTTTTGTATACAAAACTTTTTGTTTATATTTCCAGCTTCCACATAAAAATGCCTCAGTGAACGGAATTATTTTTTCAGCCTCTATATAGGTAAAATTTTAAATATAAAATGTATGTATGTATGTATATATATATATAGAAATAATCGTCGAAGTGAAAAAAGAATTGCTCGAGACTCTCAATGCTTTCCGAGAGAGGATCAGCGTGGCGGCGCCTTTATTATATCTCAAACCTCTCTTGCTTTAATATCGCGGCGAGAGAAAATTCAATCGCCGCGCTGCTCTTTGTTTGAGGAAGTGCCAGAAAAATATTAGATTCTATCAGTATAGCCAATATTAAAATATGAAACCCTCGTTGTTTACGTAAGTCACGAATTTTACGCCAGGTCTCGATCAATCCATTTTTTTTCTTTGCTTTATCGTTCAGCTGTTTTTATCTTTTTTTTTTTTTTTTTTTTTTTTTTTTTTTTTTTTTTTTTTTTTTAATTTTATTTATTATTATTCACATCGGTGAAGAAAATTTACCTGACGACTTTCATTCCCACTCTGACTCCGAGTTCATTATCGGCGTGTGTCTCAATATTTGCCGAGACGCGGAAGAGAGAAAAAAAACGAAACGAGAAAAATGTATAATAAATTGCTTCGAAACGCGTTTATCTGCGTTTTCTTTTTTTTTCCTACTTGTTTTATTCGCTGTTTTTTTCATCGACTGGCAAAGCGACGATCAGAAAAAAATGATTGAATTGCATTTTTGCATCGAGAAAAATTATTCACGGGCAATTGTTAATGCAATATTTTATTTATAGACTCGTTACAGAACGTTCACAAGTCTCGTCTCCGTCGTTTTGCGTATTTCATCAACGAGAATTTAATTACGCTTCTGCCGCTAAATAAATTAAGAAAACTCTCAAAGAGATTCGTAAATCCAGGAACGAGCCTTCCTTCGGTCTTTCGCGAGTTTTATTTAAACAATTTACGAACCGCTTTGCGAAAGTTTTCTCGAAGACGATCGTGACGAGGAGTATGGCAAATTAGACTCTCTCTCCCCTCTCTCTCTCTCTCTCGCTTTCCGCATTTTTACCACCTCAAATGTCCACCTTTTTCATCGCTATATAGAGAAGTTGGTTTTTTATGGCCACCGGCTTCAAGTGTTTAAATATTTGTGTTGCGATTAAAGCGTCTTCTCTTCTTTGACCGAGAGAGTATAAAAGCCAACGAGAGCGCACCCAAACTACCAATGTTGAGAAATTTTATTGGAAAAACAAGATCCAGATTTTCAAAGTTTTTATGTAACAAAAAATGATTATTAATATAATATTTTTTAGCCGATATCGATGCATGCAGAGAGTCCCAAAAACCATATTTTTGGCTACTTTTTCAACGTTATCTCATCAATGGATTTTGCGAAATCAAATTTTTGGAAAAGTTTATCAGCGAGTTGATCAAAAAATGGAAAAAATGGTTTTTTCATTTGTCCCGATATCATATGTTTTCGAAATTGTGGGAGCATTTGAATTTCAAAGAAAAATCATGTTCCGCCTGGACGAGAGTGTATTATATACGTTAAATAAGACGGTTTACGTGTCCTGTAATAAAGTCTCCTGTTAGGGGTAGGTCGAGGGTTGTAGCACAGTTTACAGTTGGAGGGGGATGAAATACTCGGTCGTTCGAAAGCATCCCAAGGTCGCTGAATTTTTCCTTCAACCTCGCGCATATATTTTCTGCAACGAGAGCCGAAGGATGAATAACAGTGTGCACTACACTACCAAAATATATATGTATATAACGTGCACCTTGGGAGATGCGGAAAGAAGCGGAGAAATATAGAAACTGGGTCTCGAGATGTTCCGGAGGTGGTGCTCTAAAAGAGAGGCTCTCGAATTACTGAATGATGGTGGTATGCTTGAGAGATTCTCAATTTTCATGACCCCGAGAAATGTATACAAAAAGTTATATATCCTACAAGATTGAGAGAAAAAAAAAAAGATAAACAGATATATTCTCAACCGAAAATGCTGGGTAAAGTTCAGAGCCCCATGGATGCAAGCGAGTTTATCCTCTTTCACCCTCCGCGACCATTCACTAATTTGAGTGCTTCTAAATTCAAGAGGACGCTACACGAATTAGAATCTTCCGGAGATGAAAAAAAGGACATCCGAAAATAAAATGAGAAACGACGAGGAACAAAAAAATAAAAAAAAATAAAAAAGAAGAAGTAGAAAAAGACAGTGAAAGACACGTTCCGTCTCTGCGCGGTTTCTCCCACTGCCAAATATAACTTGATGCCACGAGGGGACTCCGTTGCTTGCAACGTTTCAGGAAACGTTGACTTCTCTTGAAACTTTCCAGCCAGCACCAACACCAACCAAGATGTATTTTACCGACTGACGAGCGGAAAGGCGTAATTCACATTTTTGGGCGAATCCAATAGTGGCGTATACACCGGATGTACCGTGGGAAGTTACGCGAATTAATTGGCCAACAATTTCCTACATATAAAAACATAAATTTAATTATAAAGAACTTCTCGACACAACGGAGAGTTTGCGGTCTTTCAGAACCGTAGATATAAATCCATGTGACCGCAAAAAGATCAAAGATTCCAGCCTCAATTGTACATGTGCGAGAAAACATACTGGAGAACATAAAAAGTCATTTAAACTCGTTCGATCGTTCGGAAGAGTGCCCTCTTATGTTCTATTTTTAGCATCAAGAGAGACACACAAGCCAAAGTGAGAGAAGATGGTATGGAAGTATAGGCAAACGTTGAAAATGAGAGCAAATAAATTGGTGCTTCTCGTCTAATTGTGGAAATGAAGTCACCCAAGGCTCGCACCAAACCCAGAGTCCACTTGCCTCGCATTCTTTCTCGAATCTCTTTCACTCCTCTCTAATGCTTAACATCCGATGGACGCACCACCAACGAAATGTACCAGAATCTTTGATCCATGTAGCGAAAGCGCTGAAGATGACCAACGCGCGTACGGAATTTACTGCGGGACCGTCCTTGGCGATTGATATGTTCGAGGAGACACGCCGATGGCAAAGCTCCAATGCTGGTCAGTTGGCCCAATAGCAGGTTGACCATTTGCCAAAACGCCATGTGTCGCTCGTGTCTTGATAATTATTGATGACCCACGATCTTAGTACGGTTCGTTAGGTCATAGGACGCGGTCATAGGAGGACCGTGGATCTCCGACCTTGAAAACAGGTGCAAAGCTGCCACGAAACTTCTTTTCCTGACAATGAAACAAAATTTTAACTCAGGGATCATAACATGGCCGGAAATCCACTAAAGCTTGTTGTTGTTGTTCTTGATGACTGCTAATTCGTATCATTTTAGTCACTTGAATCCCCCCAGAGGGATCCTCAAGTGCAGCATCAGGTTACGTTTACTAAATTTTGGCTTTTCTTGCCTACTGCGAACACCCAACGCAGTTGGTCGGCATCCCCCTGGTTAATTAAAAAGGCTTTTTTTCGTCTACTCGCAACTAATCTAAACTGATGATTTTGCTCTACCAATGTTTCAGACCTCGAGAGACGAGAGGCAACAGCAGCAGCAGCAGCAGCAGCAGCAGCAGCAGCAGCAACATCAACAGGCATCGAGTCCAGGTTCTCAGACTCTCACCCCAAGCCCGTCACCCTCACCGGTCGGTGATGCCCCTCTTGGACGAGCTCTCATGGAGGCAGCTCTGCAACAAGCCGCCTCAAGTACGGGGGTTAACGGGGTCGGCGGCGGAGGAGGAGGAGGAGGAGGTTGCGGTGGCTCACCGTCGAGTCAACAACAACAACAACAGCCGCCGATGGTTGTGACACCACCCGGGTACTGGGTCGACGGTACCGATCATCGACACGCCCTCGACTCAGCTGGCAGAGCTTTACTTCCGGCACAGCCGGCCTGGCAGCCGCGGATCGATCAGGACGACACCGCCAAGTGCTATCGACGTTTCTTCGTTGGAAGGGTAAGTCCGTTAATCGTAATCCTAATCAAATATTTTCACATATATAGCAAGTTCCAAGATGGGACGACTAGAAATTTTGCGATTTTTGTATTTTCGAAAATCGACTTCTGAGGGGTCCCGAGGAGCGAGTCAACTTTCGGTGCTCTATTTTTTTTTTTTTTTTGTTAAAGAGATATTGGGTCGAATAAAGAACAATTTGCTCCGTTTTTTCGTGGAGTTCTCGAAAGTCAGGTTAAACGTTTGAGTTCGAAAACACAACGTACGACAATGTCGAAAAACAACCGCAAAAAGATGTTTTTTGAGTCGTTGTTTTTGGATGACAGTATTTTTTATCAAACACGGGGATAAGCTGCTAAAAAAATATTGAAAATTAAAAAATTTCACAATTTTGGACACTTGATAAAAATGGTCAGGACATCCGGGCAAATATGACTGATGATGACTGCATTTCTTAAACACCTGCATGGGTATCAATACACCTGGCCGCTGATCCAGACGTGTTTAATAATTAACTTGTTCCTGCATGAAAGATCCGTTTCGGACTCCCAGAGCTGATGACGCCTGGAAACCGAACTAAAAGTCACTTACGACATATTCCAATTCCCGTTGTTTTAAAATCACTAAATTATTCAATGTACTCTACTATATGGAACATGATTAAGAAAAACATTTTTAAGAACGGAGATTTTTATGCGCAGCTGGGAAGCGTTGATATCAACTGGAATTGACTTCGGGTCTGGCTCCCAATTGCCCGGCAATTATGATCCATAATTATGGTGATTTAGGTGGATCTTCTGCTTACTCCAATAACCTGGCTTGCCCCTCATTGCCTCCCACTAATGTTTGCCACAAAATATACCAATATTTGTTCCAACGTTGCCTAATACATGTAATCCCTCTCAAACTCGGATAAATATCTCTTAGCAGCTTTCTTACCGCAGGCGATTATTTCGTGTCGCGATGATTCTCACCGTGTTGTTATGTTATCTTCGCGCGAGGATCAGTCCGAAGCGAGTTTCGTCTGACTCTATCTCATGTACACACACGTAAACGAAAATGCGTTTGATTATATTTGACATTAGCAGTCTCGGTGTGTCATATTTGCCAGGCTTCGACAAATGCAAATCCAAACGAGCGTCATAGCTTGGGCTCATCGCTCGTGTCGTGTGGGCTTGGCTGAATCTCCCGTACGTGCCCAAGCCCGTATTACCAGCATAGACCCACGTAAAAGCTCCTTACACACTATACTCATATCACATCGTCACAGAGAAACACATTCATCCGCCATATTGCCCATTGTACAGTTATCCCGGCTCTCGCTTACTCGAGATACGCCTTCGTAAAATAATAATAACAGAGAGAATTATGGTCTCTGTCTTGATCCGTGCAGGGAATCGATTCACCGGTGAATCGATTTACGACATCAACGAATTATTTCAACAATCAACTGAGTCTATCAACTATTCGACGTCAAAGTATGTGGACACTTTTAGTGGGAATTAAATTTGTGTCTCTGGGACTGTATTGTTGTTCTTTTTTAAGTAACCTCTGAATTATTTTCGGTAAATGTAATGATTTTTTAAAACCCGAAGCCCATTATTAATTGTCCCAATCGGATGGAGTTTTGAGGGAAACCTACTGGTAAATTTTTGGGATTTCTCAGGAGTTGACGCGATCAAGTTTTAACATCAGCATGGTCGAAACTCGACCGGAGAAAAATTATTCGACACTCGGGGAATTCGACGCTGAGGAAACAATGCTACGAAATTCCCTTAATGACTCGTACTCTCGTTCATTGACCCTGAATCTTTTTTTCTTTCAAGTCCCGATACGATCGGGCTTTCCTGTACCGCGGTGAGCGAGAAAATGGAGAAACAAGAACAAAAGAATGAAAGGCATAAAATGGAAAGAATTATGGTCTTATGTTGTTCTGCACTGTACTCCAGATTAATATAATGAGTAACTGAAAATTACGTCTCACGCGTGTAACTCTTCTCTCTCCGTCTCTTTTCTTCCCTATTTAAAAGGTATTGAGTAAAAGGGGGGGGGGGGAGAGAGAGAGAGAGAGAGAGAGAGAGAGAGATGAGACAAGATGGGTTCATGCACAACGCAGGAAAAGAGCACTTCGTGGCGTGGGAGTGGGAACGTTCTCATAGTGGTCGTTTCTCTCTTTACGGGGCTTACGTCGAGTTTCATACGGCAACGTCCGCTTCGAGCAGACGATTTACGTTGCATATTCCCTTCCTTCTTCTTCATCTTCATCTTCTTCCATACCATATCGTATATAATAACCCTTTCTCCCTCTTGTATATCTTGTCTCTCGTTCTTCATAAAAGAACGTACGATGTTGTCTCGCTTACACTCTCGCGAGCGGCTTTGTCTTCGCCCAACTTGGCAGCTTCGTTCTCAACCTCCTCTTTCGTATTTTCTTTCTTATTCATCTTATTTTTCGTTTTTCGTTTAACCGCAAAAGCTAAGAACTCCGGAGTCCGGTTTTCTGCTTTGCAAAAGAGAAAAGACAGCAACGATTTTCATTCCTCATTCTCCTTCCGCTTCCTCTATCCTTCGATCGAAGCGGTTCACTCACATTTTTGTCCTCATCCGGTGAATCTTCGACTACAGGCCGTACCAAGCGTCGCGGGTACTCGGATGTCGAGGTTAAATCAGTCAATTCTGAGGAGCAAAGAACTTCGAGATTTTTCTCTACTACGCACTTTCATACGCGATGTTCGTTAATTACATTAGACGAGACAAATAGCCAAAGTTTTTTCTCTTTGCAATTTAACGATTCTCTGAACGTAGAGCTCGACTTTTAGTACACTCTGTACATCACACACTTATGTACGTGTACTTATTTTATTCCTCATCTCCCTTCAATCTTGTTCCTTTCTCTCGATGAGGAAATTCTCCTAAAGATGTATATTACCGCGAAGGGGGGAAAGAGGAAAAGAGCCATTCTCCAGACACCGTCGTTTCATGCAAATGCGGGTTGCGCAAGCATTTCGGAACAGAAAAAGACTCTGCGCCCACCACGCTCTTCCTTTCTTTTTTCTCTTCATGTTTTTTGTTACTTACCTCCTCCTTCTCCTCTTTCTTTCTTTTTTTTTTCTTTCTTTTTTGACGTGTCTCGTCGTTCACCATTTCGGTCGAAGAATCGAAGTGCTCGTGTCAACGGTACTTTAGTATAACGAGAAGAGGACCCAACCAAGTCTCATTTGTCAATGGTATTGTGGACTTGCGTATTGTCGTCTTTTCTTTATTATATCTGATAGCTTCACCCAAGTTCCATGACCTCGTTACTAAAATTTTAAACGAGTATCGAATTGACCAACAATGAATTTCAACATTTCATAGCTTCGAGGATCGAAAGTTGAATTTTTGGTATTATAGAATGCGACAAAAAATTCGACCTTTCCAGCCCCATTGATCAAACATTCGATTGCAGATGAAAAAAAAAGAAGACTCGTACTCGTGACGTTAAAAGCACTTATAAAAAAAAAAAAAAAAAAAAACCGGAGAGTCGCTGTAAAGTCGGGGAGAAAAAGTAAACACCGATCAGTTTGCTCAACTGGTCGATCAATTACTTCACTTCATTATTACTGATTATACCCAATGGCCCCGCGAAGGAACTCCATCGCGGACAAAGTTTTCGGGCTAATATAGCCTTTTCTCGTTGGGAATAACACGAGACTCTCGCGCGCTCGAGGAAGCCAAGAAAAATACATTGACTAAAGAAAAAGGGGGAAAAAAGAGGAGTGCTTCGCGCACACACTTTTGTTTGAGTCTCAACAAGATTCTCTGCTCGTGCTCTTTTCTAGTCTCTTACACCGCATATGTATATATATATATGTGCATATATCAATATCCATACTCATAAGTATTCATATACAGAGTGTCACAAAAGTCACTTTCGAAATTAATAGATCAAGCAAATCGCGACAATCCAAATCGAAAAGTTCTCGGACGTTTTTCATTCTTGGACCCACCATTACACAGATATTTACTGATTAATCAATATCTCATTGATCCTTTTGTAGCAGAGAAAAGTAACCGGCGAGGAGTTTTCTGCGCGGTATCGCGTCGTCGTTTAGTGGTACTATTAATTTCAGGAACGATCTTAGGGACACCCTTTACAGAGGTACAAAAAAAGATACTTCAGTCGTGTACCACTTGCTCGAAAACTTCCGTTTCTCAAATTTCTCGAATTACGCGGCTGCATGGGATTCTTGCGAGATACTTTTGTTTTTTTTTCTTCCTCATGCCGGTTCTCGCTAGCAGAAAAGAATATTTCCGGAACGCGAGAACTCGGGAGACGGTTTTAAGAGTTTTCCATCCGCCAACAAACATTACCAATCTGAGGGGACTCGCTCGTAGATTTCGTGGTATATGCGTACACGCATATGGGTCTGTATGCGTGCAAACACAACTTGGAGAAATCGAGAGCTATACGCCGTTTTTGTTTCTTCCCCTTCCCCGCCCTTTCGAACCACTCCCCTCTCGAACTCGATCTCTTTTTATCTTCATACTTCTTCTCTCTTCTCTCTTTCATTTTTTCGTTCATTTTTTGCTCCCATTCGCGTTCTCGTATTCTCGCGTATCAACGAACGATCGACCGACGACTACTACTCGATAACCTCTTTCACGTATTTCGGGGTTAATACACGAAAACGCGCAGACACACGCAGAAAAACATTCACGAACATACTAGATCGTAAAAACGTCGGTGCCCGATAACTTTATGGTCTCTCTTTTTCTTCGAGGAGCGCGTAATACAACGTGTACCGTCCTCTGAGGATCCGAGTGAATCGCCCAGACACACTGGCTTCGTGCGTTATAATAACGAGACGTTAACCCCCATGCAGACTTGGCTTAAGTATCTCATTACTTTCGAACAGGAATATTCCGGAATTTCGATGTGCGCACGCCCTACACTTCAGTTTCAAACTCATTGTAGAATTTCCGAGCGAAAGAATTTTCCAATGTGTTGTTTATAATAACGTGCCTCTCAGCGAAGTTTCCATCTACCATGTAAATGTAAACAACACCAAGTTTTCTAGTAGCAATTAATTTTTCACTTTAACGCTTCGCGTTGAAAGGCTGTTTTTTTTTTTTTTTTTTTTTTTTTATTTCGTTAAATCTACTATTTTTCAATGCCACCAATTACCAGAAAGTATCCACGGTACTCGGAGTCTGCGAAGAGAACTGAAAAACAAGGAAAAAAGATTTAAATAACGAGTGTCGAAAAGCGTGACAAATTTAGCTGAAATTGTGCGATTTTCCTCGCCGTTTATTTTCCACGAATGTCACACGAAGCTCACGGTACGTGCGTCTCTTTCTTTTTTCAAAATGCCAATAACAGAGCGCATCAGTAATTGCTATGAATTCGATATTCTTGTTTTAGTCATACATTTCGTTCTTCTTTTTTTTTCCTTTCTTACTTTATCCCTCTCTTTCTCTTTTGGTTCGTAATTGCAATGCTCACGCTATATGGACGCCAGGAGTCCGTTAACGGCGAGAAGCGTGCTATTGGAACGGGGCCAGAGAGTCTTGTAGCAGAGTGAATCGCGAATACAAGCCATATACAGAGGCTTATAGAGCCAACCCCGTTGCCCGATGCCTCGAGAGCATCACCCAAGAGCCTGCTGGAATTCAACGTTAAACTTGGACGAAAATCGATCTGTAGAGACTCTCCAGTTTCGTCCTCTTCTCTTTCCTTCCCCCTTCCACCCATCTCTGTACTTGTATCATTGCACTCTATCGAAGGGACACGAAATGATAGACTGTCTTCCATCCCAGAAACTCACCAATTAGTCACGCTAAATCACAGTCATTAATAATAATAATGAATCTCTTGTGAAAGGATGGATCAAAGAGAGAGAGAGAGAGAGAGAGAGAGAGAAACGACAAAATAGCGATCAAAAAAGAAACAGAGGGAGAGAGGGAGAAATTTTGTACTCGAATCAGACGTAGTGCAGCATCAATTATTTTCAAACACCATCGCTTCACTCATTTTCTTTGATATATATTCATTGAAAATAATCTTGGCATTCTCGTTTTATTCCTTTTTAATTACACTGCTCTAGTTTTTCTTCTTAAGTCCAAGAGTATCATTTTAGTTTCGACTATTCCATTAAATACTGCGCAAATGAAAATAATTACTTCTCTCAATTTTTTTTACTCTGTTTTTTTAATCGGAACAATTTTTTTATTGCCTGATTTTAAAATTCTGAATATGGTGCAGTAATAAATACATGAATTTGCGTTTAATTATTTCATTGATTAAACATTTCGCGAAACCAACCAAATTTATATGGAAAATGATACGACAAAGTATAAGGGATAATGATTTAATTTGTTCATTAGTGATCGAGTCATAG